>JABEVS010000206.1:0-75991 GCA_018290735.1 Coelastrella sp. MACC-549 | reverse complement strand
GGTGTTCAACACACGGGCGGGGAAAGGAGGCAGGGGGGGGGGCGGTGGTCAGGGGGAAGGCGGGGGAGGGGTGGAGGCAGGTCAACACAGCAGAGGGACAGGGAGCCGCGCGGCGGGGGGGCGGGGGCGGGGGCAGGGGTGCGGGGGGGGGGGGGGGGGGGGGGGGGGGGGCTTCACCATCATCAGGACTCCAGCCATCCCTGCCTGGTGTCTGCAGTTATCAACATGTCCAGTGACAGGACACGTCTGTAGCCAGCTCAAGGTGGCTGCATGGACCTGTTTGAGGCAAATGTCAGGGCTGTTGGCCTTGTGGCATGATGTCACAGATGTAGACCAAGTTGAGCTGGGATGCCAGCCTGCACTGCATTGGTGCAGCAGAAGTGCATGTGCATGTGCCGGCAGCAGCCCCGCCCACACGGACCCCCCCTCTGCCACCTCAACAGCACAGCAACAATCAGCGGTGCGGGAGCCCGGCACTGCTGTCCACTGCCGGCTGTGTGTGGGGTGCTGTTGTGTGTGCAGGCGTGTCGCCGCAAGCAGACCTCCCTCCTTCCTCCTGCTCCGCTCACCATCAGAGGCGTGTTCAGCACACTGCACTCGCTCGCAGCACAGGCAGGACAGGTGACAGGGAGGGGGAAGGGACAGCGACTCACACAAAGCTTGGCAGCCTCTCGTGTGGTCAGCAATTAGTGCAGTCTGGCCGCTTAGGCCAATGCGTGCGCCTGCCAACAGCTGTTGCTACACAACCTGAGCTGCACACATTTAGTTCCTTTGCCCTCATCTGGCCTCATCTGTCCTTATCAAGACCTTTTTTCAGTGATGTGTGTCTGTGGCTTGCAGTGATGTTTGAGCTGTCATTCAAAGGTGCTGCTGTTGAGGCCACTGCTAGGTGCCACTATGAGGTGCTGTTTTTCTGTTGTCCAGGGTGCTGCTGGTCGCCGCCAGTCCACTGTTGCCAAGCTGCTGCGCTGCTGCCGTGATGTTGAGACCAAGTACCTTGTGAGAACCCTGGTGCAGAACCTGAGGGTGGGGGCGGGCTGGAAGTCCGTGCTGGGTCCACTGGCCAAGGCAGCACTGCTGCACAGGAACATGATGCAGGCGGCTGGCCTGTGGTTGGCAACTTCTCAGCAACAGCAGCAACAGAGGTTGAAACCTGCTGCACTTGATGATGCAGCAATGGCAGCAATAGGACAACATGCTGGGAGATCAGCAGCCAAAGTGACAAAACAGCAGCTGGAAGCAGCAGCAGCAGCAGCTGCTGCTGCTTATCACACCTGCCCAAATCTTGGTATCATTGTTGATGTGCTCATGACGTACGGCCCCGAGGGTCTAGCTACCAGGGTTCAGCTGACATGTGGGGTGCCTGTGAAGCCTATGCTGGCCAGACCCTGCACCAGCACTGCTGATGCTCTGCAGCAGCTGGCAGCAACAGCAGCAGGAGCAGCAACAGGTGACAAGAGGCCTGCAAGAAGAAGTGCAGCACCAGGGAAAGATGTCAAACAAGACTTGCCGGCAGCAGCAGCGGGGTCAAAGGCTGTAGGGTCAGAAGCAGAGGAGGAAAGTGATGTGAAAGCTGAGGAGGCAGATGATGATCATGATGGAGTTATGGGAGATCATGATGGGGGTGAGGGACAAGCAGCAGCAGCCGCTGCAGCTGTTGGTGCTGGTGTAGAAAGTGGCAATGCACATGCATTTGCAAGTTCACCTGTAGGGAGCTGTGGCCGTGTGCCAGGTGCTGCCTTGCCTGCTGGGCTGATCATCCTGGCGGAGTACAAGTATGACGGACAGCGGGCTCAGATACACGTGGGCCCAGACAGACAGGTGGGTCCACAATGATAACATGACTTGAGGGAGTGGTAGCTGTGGAGTAGAGCAGGCAGTGGAATAGCAGCAGCCTACCCTGCAGTACTCGACTGCCTTGACCCAGTGTTGCAGGGGCAGGAGTGACTATCATATGCCTTCTGCATGCACTTGGCTCGGGATGCTAGCTCCAAGTCGTACATCAACCTGGAAGGAGAGGGGGGGGGGTCAACCTCACTGCCAAAGCAAGCACTGGTGTGTCCCACACGATATTCAGGTCTCCATCTTCAGCAGAAACTGTGAAGACAGAACCCATTCTTTTCCAGATGTGGCTGCTGCCATGCTGGCAGCAGTGGCTCCAGAAGCAGTGCCACTGGTCATTGATGCTGAGCTGGCAGCGGTAGACCGCATGGATGGCAACAGAATCAGGGCTTTCCAAGAACTAGCTAGCCGACCGAGGGGTTCAGCTGCCGCTGCCGCTGCTGTTGGGTCTGGCAGCAATGCTGCGACCACAGCAGTTCCATCTAGCATTGGAGTCCACAGGACATCAACCTCACAACAGCTGAGGCAGCAGAAGCAGCAAAAGCTTGGTCTGGGCCCAGCAACACCCCCTGGTGACGTGGAGCTGCCCCAGCAGCAACGAACAGCCCAGCAACCCCAGCGGCAGCATGAGTCAGGCATGGACATCTGCGTCTTTGTGTTTGATGCATTGTGTGTTGGTGGTCTGGACATGATGGGTCGCAGCCTGAGGGAGCGCAGGGCGGCCCTGGTCGCAGCGCTGCCAGGTGCAGCACCAGGAGTCGTGCAGCTGGCAGAGGGGGTGGTGGTACAGGTTGGATCGACTGCACAGCCAGCGGCGACAGCAGAGCAGTTGTTGACAGTTGCAGCAGCTGATGGCACGACGGGGTCTGCTGAAACTGCAGAGCAGCCGTCTTCTGCTTCTGTTGGTGTTGTTGAAGATGCAGAGCAGTCTGTGACTGACTTTTTCTTCAGGGCACTTGCAGCTGGCACTGAGGGGCTCATGCTCAAGCTGCTGGATGGACCAGGTGAGCAACAGCAGCAGCAGCAGAAGTGTATGTCAGATGGAGTTGTGACGGGCTGCCTGTTCAAGACAAAGCTACAGGCAGCTGCGATCCAAAAATGTTGCTGCTTACCTGAGGAAGGTGTTGCAGCGCATAGAACAGGTACCAGCTGCCAACAGGGAAACCCTTTTCCTTTTGCTTTCTATTCAAAGCTTTGCACATTTCCTGCTGCCCAGCTGATGCTTGTGTCACCTGCTGCCCGCTCACCTGCATCCACCTCGACTTTCCCTCTAGGCTCTGTGTACCAGCCTTCCAAGCGGGGCCTGAGCTGGATCAAGCTCAAACGTGACTATCTGGAGGGCCTGGCTGACAGCATTGACCTTGTCCCAATAGGGGCATGGCAGGGACAAGGGAGGAAGGTGAGAACGGCAGCTGCAGATAAACAGAGTCACATGTGTATTGCTGCCGGCAAGTGCCTGCTTGTTATGCTGTGTTGTTCAACAGATGAGGAATTGGCCAGTACCTGGTCGCTACAGCTTGCTTATCAGGCTGAGATAAAGTCAGGCCTGTTGTTTGTGTATGCATGCATGGTTCCCTGCTGTTGTTATCAGCCCCTGTCTCACCTAAGACGTGCCCTTGGTACAGGTGAAGTGGTACAGTCCCTTTCTGCTGGCCGTGTATGACCCGGCCACTGAGACCTTTCAGTCATTGTGTCGTTGTATGAGTGGCTTCACTGATGAGTTTTATGCAGCAGCAACAGCACGCCTGGGAGCAAGAGCACTGGCAGGCCCAAAGCCCTACTATGAGACATTTGAAAGGTAGACCGACTACACTGTGCACCATGATGCTGGAAGTATGCGTGCAGGGCGTTTGTGGCCAAATCAAGCAGTCTTAGGCGGCTTTGCTATACAGCTGTCTGCCTGCTGGCGCTGGTTGACCCAGCAACACAGCAGTGCTCTGACTGCCACACTTGTCAGCAGACATCACAGTATGACAGCTCACATGATTCTGCTGAACTCCTGTTGTACATGCCCTTGCCCTCAGGCCTGATGTGTGGTTTGAGCCAAGTGAGGTGTGGGAGATTCGGGGTGCTGACATCAGCATCAGTCCAGTGCACAGGGCAGCAGCCGGCAGACTGCATGCAGACAGGGGGCTGGGGCTCAGGTTTCCACGGTGAGACACAGCTCCTTTCAGCGCTCAGCATGCAGCAGTTGCCTCCCAGAGTGCAGGTTTATGCTTTGCATATTGAGTTTATGCTGCCAATTGATGCTGTTAACGTGTTTTGCGGCTGTCAAGCACATGCAGATCAGCTGGTTCAGTTGATCCCTTGCATCCGAATCAGCCGAACCAAATCGGCACAGCAGGGATCATCAGCTGTTTCTATGCTGCCCTTCTTTGAACAGAAATTCTGTCCCTTGCACTCGACATTTTGTATCTTTGGGGGCCAACCAGCCCTCACCACACCTCACACCATCAGCTCCACGCACACCGCCTCGCTGCTGATGCTGCTGAGCCTCGCAGCCCCAGAGCGCGCCGGGGACCTTAAAACTTCAAAACTCCTTGTGCCGGCCAATCCCACGACCCACAACCCCATTATATATGCCACAGGCTCTTGAGCCAGGGTGTGAGTATTGACAAGACTCTCAAGTTTCTGGCAACTGCTGCTGGTCATGTGTGCCGCAGTTTTTTGCGTATCCGTGATGACAAACCCCCTGAGGAAGCTTCAGGCCCAGACTTTATTGTTGACCTCTACAACAAGCAGACCCGCAGGGTGGTCACTAAGTGACCAGCTGCTGGCAGCTTCTTGCCACCCAGCCCCCTCTGAAGGCCATGTTGCATCATGTGTTGGCAGATGTCCTCTACTTCTGCCAGCGGCAACTGAGATCCCAGTTGCTCCGGAGCCGCAGATCTGCTGTTCTAGAACAATCTGGCCGCCAGCAACGGTTGCAGTGCACTGCGTCAAGGCTTGCAACCCGGAGCTATGTCCTGTCTTCTGTCTGTCTTCTGGCCAAGACGGCGGTGCTTGTTTCGGACTAAGCGGCTCATCATTTGTTTATGCATTGACAAGGTTCATGCTTATACCCTAAGGTACATAACCTTCTATGTACTGCAGGTGTACCGGTAGGTGAAGAAGCTTGTATGTGCCGGTTGACGGACCTGTCTGTTTGCTGCTCAAAAGCTCCGACCTGGAAAGGTTTAATTGATGAATAAAATAAATAAATGAAACCTTTTTTGTGTGTGAAGTCTCATCTCAATTGATGCCTTTGCGGAAGAGTATGGTAGCTACCAGTAACTGGCTGCGTGCAGGTACACCGGAACCGTACAGCACTCTGATGTATGCATGCACTCTGCGCGTTATTGATAACGCCGCAGGCCGCATCATGTCGACGGTGGACGTCCAGTGCCAATGGAAGCCGCCTTCCCTCCACTAAGTATATCGCTGGCTGCCGGCTCGCGTTCGGACGAGCTCGAGCTGGCAGCACGGCGGATGCGACTTCTTTCGCAAGGCCCGTCATCTGTGCCACAGATGTACAGTGTACACCATAAGTGCGAGACTCTGACTGCGCCGCACCATTTGGAGCTGAGCAGATCTGCGCCAGCCGACACGAGCACGTGCAGCTGGCTGTCGATGCCGATGATCAGTTTACAGTTTCTACGCTGTCGTCCACCTCCTTCCAGCACAGGACGCGTATTTTACGTCTCACTGAAACCTGGTACGGCCGAGCCAAAGCCCTTGGGCAGTGACCGGGGCTCCCATCCAGGCACTGGACGAGTCCAAGGATCACTTTCATGAGAACACCAAGCGCCGCTGGGAACATATAACGGACAGTAGGACTAGCAGGCGACCGGAAGGTCGTCGGTGCGACCAGAGTTGCTGGCTTGTGCTATCAAGCATCATGATATAGCCAAGCCATATTGGTCACAGAAATGTTTCCTTGGAGCTATATAGCCACATTGGTGACAGGAATGTGTCCTATATATATCCTTCTCCGATGGTCACACTGTGATCAGCAATCCCGCTGCAGCCACCTATGGTAACTTTGCTAGGTCATATTTCGAAGGGTTGATCAACTCTCCTCATGAGGACGCGTGACTCGGTGGGAACCATTAGTCTGTGTAATCTTTTGTCTCAGTAAGAGCCCGGGATACGACCAACCCACCATAGCTATAGACGTTATAGAATGTTTCCAACCATTATTGGCACAGTCTGATGATCATCGATGATATCAACCACGGTAGCAGCAGCTGCAGCCATATTGCTGCAGTCTCGTATTACTATCTCAACAAAGACCTTGTCAGCCCACAGAATATTATGAACCTGCAGCGATAAAACTTCATATGCGGCACTAATTGCAAAATCAAGCTGTCTGCTGCTGATGCAGGTCCTCAGCTCGCGGGCTCAGAGTTTCAGTGGACCGGTCAGCTACCTGACTTGGCTCCAGCAGCTGTCATAGCACCGGCTGCTGCACAGCCTTCCTGCAATCTTGTAAGCACTTCTGTCTGGTCAGGTAGCTTGCTGCAGCTGACATTGCTCTTTGCAACTGTGTGAATGACACAGGCCCGTGGGAGTTTGTAGCTGTGGAGGCTCTGGAGCCTCTCCTGCTTGATGCATCAGTGGGGCCCAGGGGCAGTGCCTCTAGGAGCTCAAGTATGGATATGCTGGGGTTCAACAGCTGCAGACCATGCGACAGCAGGCAGAGTCCCATTTTACTTACTGGCTGCAATGTCATGTGGTGCTTTTGTTGGAAACAGCTGTGTACCACCAGCAGTGCTCACATGGTTGATCTGTTAATCAAGCTGGCAGCAAGCTTGTCAAGCACACTGTGCCATGCCATGGCACCAGTGGTGCCTGTGGCACTGCTGACTCAACCCCCTTGTGAAGGGAAGTTAGTGATGTTGCTGATTCAATAAGCCTGGCAGGCTGCAGCCATGGCACACCTGCTTTAAGTATTCATTGCCGCCACCCATTGCTGCAGTATATGGTGTCAGACCATATGCATCAGCTAGAGTGCGTGGGTCTGGCAAATGCCTCCCTGCAGCACTGTCACAGCTGGCCCTGATGCAGCACTCCTGGTGGCAGTGTTGCATTTCAGCGTTTTCCTGCAAACCACTGTCCCTTTGTCTCTGCCAGTATGTGCATGCACATGGGCCCTGCTCAAGCTCTGGCAGCGCCCCTACTGCCGCTGTTATGTACGCGGTGAGCAGCAGCACTGCTGCAGGTGTGTCTCCCTTCAGCGCTGCAATATGCAGGGGCGTCGACCCTTGATTGACTGGTGCTTCATTGTCCAAGCTGTCATGTGTTGCTGCTGCTGTGAGGTTTGCTCCTGCTATGGACAGGGTGTGAATAGTCTCTAGGTCCAGTGAGTGCATGGCGTAGTGGAGTGAACAGCAGCCAGCTGCATCTGCCAGGTTGACATATCTGCAAGCACAACGTATGGCATCTTAACTTGCCACAGTGTGATCTCTATCTGCGACTTCATCAACCGAGCCCGCTGCAATGCCAAGACAAGACTAGTCTGGCAGACTGAGCTCTGGTACACGTCCATCTGGCATTGCTGCCACTCATCACATGCTTGTCACGCTTCGGAAGCTCACCAAAGCACCGACCATGCAGCCACTACATACTATGTGCCTGCAACTGCAACTTGCTAGTGCATTTTACGGCAGGTTCACAGCACCTATTGTGAATGTCCTGGCCCAGGTTGACAACACAATCACCTGGTGTTCGCAATCATCATCAGCAGACAGACTATGATGCTGCATACTGTCAGATGGCAATGTGAACAAGCCTTCTGAGAGGTAAGCAGCATGGTCATGCGCAACAAATAAGCAATGCCCACCTGTGCACGTTCCTTTGGCTGTTTGTACTGCTTGCCACAATCCCAGGTTGCTGAGGCTCTAGTCCCTGCCGGCCTGCTGCATCCAGAAGCATCTGTACTGTTGTGCTGTTGCCTCTGAGCGCTGCGTGGTGCAGACTGGTCCTGCCAGCCTGGTCCTTGAGCCATACAGAGGCCCCAGCTTCTAGTACAGAAAACACACAAGCTTCATGGCCAGGGGTTGAGCCTGCTGCAGCCAAAGCCAAAGCAGTTCTACCTGCACTGTCAGCCTGGTCCAGCAGCCTTGTCACTGGGTTGAAGGTGTTAGACATTGCTGACAGCCTCAGTGAAGTCAGAATATGACATAAAATCGCATGCTGTCCTCCACTGCATGCTGCGTGTAGTATAGTGCTGCCAGCACTGTTGACATGGAAGGCCAGGGCGGAGTTTTTGTCCAGGTACATCTTCACAATGTCTGCATGGCCCTCTCGTACTGCTACTGTCAATATGTAGCCGTCAGACACCTCAACCGTAGACGAGGATTGTCCCATGCTCTGTTGTCACTATCAACAAAGCAAAAGCAACAGATCATCTTTGAAGGCGCCAAAGAGGTTGTGTATACAGGTTGGTGCAATGCAGCAGCAAGCTGTGCCAGAATGGACATGTACCGGCACACGATGGATGCTCACCAAAGAAAACAAGACACGTCAAGTTGTTATAGTCCTGTGGCAGCCCAGGGCGACTGAAACACCTTTGAGAGAAGCATGTTGCTGTTTCGCGGCAATGGGAGAATGGTTGTCTGATCAGCGTCGTATAAAGGCATGCACATGTCACGAAAAATGTAAGCCTGATGAGACTGTACTTATTCACATACACTGGTCGAACCTCCTGCTTGCTGATTACGGGTCCCAGTAAACGCAAGTCCAAAAAAGTGTTAATTGCAGTTTTCTCCTTGCACAACGCAGAAATGTTCAGGTGTGTTTCAGAGGTCGTAGGGCCTAGTACAAAGCCTTACCTTACGACCCCTTACTTATGGAGGCCTCCCTTACTAGTACTGAGCCTTACGAACCCTGGTGTGCTTCTCCAACCCTGCCTCTGCAGCGTATAAAAGAGATTCCCATGCATGAGCCAGCAGTAAAGACATGCAAAGGCCTCCCCACGCAGGGAGGATGACCACGTGTGTCATGGTGCCAGCAGGTGTGTGTGTGTGTGTGGGGGGCGGGCGCAGGGGGGGTAAACTGCTACTGGATCTAAGATCCGTGAACGTGTGGTCAGAGGCCGCACGTTCTTGAGATTGAAGTAACCATAACCAACCAATACCAATCGAATGGGGAGGGGGGGTTTCTACCCATCACCCGTATACCCAGCCCAAGGACCAGCGAGCCAGCGAATGGCTCATGGGTTTCTCAATATTTGGTACCCTTCACTTCAATCCTTGCGGGATCTCAGATCCAGTAGCAGTTTTAGCCCCTGCGTAGGGCTAATACATAACAATCAGTACTTTGCAGCCACAGCATTTACTGCCATCGGCCCCGCAATTGAAGTAACCCATGCGTCCCATGAGCCATCCACTGGCTAGTGCCGGGAGGGGTTGGAGTCCCCCAATTGTATTGGTACTGGTAATTAAAAACTCAGACCTACTGGGTCTGGCAGTACACAGGTCTGTTGTTGGGTTGTTTTTAGACAGTAGTAAAGTATAATAAACGACCACACTCTGCTGTGAATACCTAAAAGATACCCGATCTGCGGCAGGTACAGCACATGCAGTGCAGCCGACAGCCTCATCACCAGGCGCAAAACACTCTATATAGCCTGCTTCACTGAAGTGGGCAACTGGCCAAGGAGTGGTTCACCATCCATGTTGATCGCTGCACAACAGCCTGCTGAGTACTTAGCCTTTCATGATATGTCTGTACTACGTATAGTATACGTGCAAGCCCAGAGGATCCAAAGAGGCAGCGCTGCGCCTGCTACTAGTATCAGCTCGCAGCAGCTGACCCATCTTTCCAGCGTTACAACATCCATAACACGAGATAGGGAGGATGGCCTTTGTGATGATCAAACACGCACGTGTTGCCCTTAACATTCAGCTGCTATAGAATTTGCAGTGCGGTACCGCAGCTGGGTTGCCGACCTCTGTAGGCTGTTACTACCAGCCCATCTGGCAGATGCCTGTGGACTCAGGCACCTTGGCAGGCGGTTCCACACATGTGAAAGAATTTGAGCCATGCAGCAAGTTGAAATGCTGCTTTGTGCAAACTTGGTGGCCCAGGAGTTACTGTCGGTTCCACTGCTAATCACAACCCTCAACAGTATCTCCAAGATACCAACAACTGAGGCCGACAAGTGTGCAGTCTTGCTCAACCACACTGCATTGTCACATAGATACAGCTGCCAGCCATTGCGATCTTACTCAAAAAGTACTCCTGCATGCAGACACAGCAGAGTAGTCACTATAATGCTCGAGGGTACACAGACTGTGGAGTCAGCAGCTGCCAGTTGCATTAGTAATGATGACAGTACCCTTCTGCTGGTGGTTACAGCTGGAAGCAACGTTGTTGAGGCCACATAAGAGCGATGTACACCCGTTTGTCAGCAAGGTAGAGCCAACACACCCGTTCCATCCGAAATCGCTCCGTGCAACATCAACAAACTGCAAAGTGTAGGTGGCAGGTCAGCAAGCTTGTCAGTGACATGTTGGAGTTATGCAGGTTTTACAATGCAATCTGCGCATGGCTTGTTGCACACTGCCCATGACAGTGGTATTGTTGTGCAGTGCATGCATCTGCCAGGGGTAGCTGTAATCAATGTCATGCAAAAGGCTATTGCTTTCTTGCATTACATTACTGCTGGACAAGGCTGTCTTGCAGCTGCACAACACAACAAACCCAAGCGCTGTGGGTGTAGGTTCTCCTGCAACCAATTATGCACTGCCATGCACCCCTCGATGCTGGTGGGCTTGCTGTTCCTCTGAGTGCCACACCTTGAGGTAGAATCTTGCTGGGTCAACTTTCAGCTTAGTCTTCAGCACATCAGCAATCGCTGCTGATATCTGCAGTGCAACACATCAGCAAAGCTCCTATATGCTGGAAATTGCAAACTCAAGATCATACTAAAGTATGGTGTGTTTACACCTGGTGCATCTTAAATCTATCAGCAGTGTCTTTTGGTTGCAGACATTGCATGAACTTACCAGAGGAAGAGTTCTGGTGTTGCTGACAGACTTCAGAATTGTTTTGTGAGCAGTCAAGAAGGCTGACGCCAGTGATTTGACTGTGATGTGCTCACCATCTTGTTTTTTTCTCCACCAATTGCACCTATGCTGACCAGTTCTCCATATGCACAGGGTGCCTCAGTGCCGGAATAACACATTGGCTTGTCGGTGGTAAGGGAAACCATCACCCACTGCTCAGGCTTGCCAACTGTCTGAGCAACTGCTCTTGAACACGCTTTCAGTATGTCACTATTGTCTACGCCATTGCCTGGCACTGCGTCAGCAACAACCAGACGCGAGAGGTGTACTGCACTCCTCAGGTTCAGAAGCACAGCTGCTGCTGCACCGGATTTTTGTGCGCCATGTAAGGTTATCATGTCTACATCTCTTCAACCTTTACTGCTGCAACTGACCTATCAAGCAGGGACCTGACTTTCCTGCTCCTGCCCGTTTGCAGCTGCAGCCAAGACTGTGATAGTATCTGGGCCGTCACCGTACCATTGGTTCACCTCACCATTGGTTTGAATGAGAAGAGTGGGCATACCGTTGAGCGCTGCTGTCACACAAAGGCGTTGTGGATTGGCCAAAACGGCTACTGATCCCAACTCCAAACTGGAACGGCGATCGGGTTGCAGTTGCGAGGTGATCACTGTGATGCACTCTGTCTGTCTGTTCTTGTAGTGCTTGCATTGAGCTGGGGCCATGATGGGCAGGGAGAATGAGGCATGGCGATGAACACGCTGTTAACGACCAATTAACTTTCGCAGTCATGGCGAGCTTGCTACCTTGTTGGCTTAAGCCTGCTGGAAGTGATAGATGACAACCGTGCTGTTTATGACCTCGTCGCGAAGGCTGCAGGAAGCAGGCTTAATCAGATTACTGTGGTCACACTCATGACCACAGTCGGAACAGGGAGCACCTAGACAAGCATGGGGTTGCAAAACTCCCAGCTAGAGAAGTTATGTGTTTTGCAGTTGACTACCTTTCAACAACAAGAGCCCTGGGAGCCTCTGCCAGATACTATCAGACGGTCTGATGGCTGTGCCAGTCCAGTCCGACTGGGCAGGTTGCGACCCAGTGTACCTGAGCAGACACGCACTGCACCCTCAAGGTGAGGGCCACAAACAACAAAACAAGAGCAAGTAAACCTGAGCACTGCCCTATGGCAGCTGGTCCAACTGGCAACAAAACCCTGCCACTTTCACTTTATTGTACAACGCCTTGGCAACTGGCGGTTGATTTTGGTAAGATGCAGTAGTGAGGATACCAGTGCTCATCGCCTTGGAACTCACTTCTCAGCACCACTGATAAGAAACACGATAAGCACGGACCAAGACTGGTACAGGTCTGAATACAGGGCACCCAACCCATGCCGCGTTAGTGCGCTTGCACACACAATTGGACAAGTCTGCTTCTACTACTGTCAGTGAAACAACAAGGTGACCAGCACCCAAGATGACCCCAACAGGCGACCAATGCAGGCTGCTGATGCTGGCTTTAATGGCAGTGCAAGGCCCAAATATCCCACCTGCTGCACTTGGGGCCTGCCACAAAACCAGCCATCCAATGCATCGCAAACACCACACTCAAAAATTTTCAACACAAAACAGCACCCTAGGCAAGTAGCTGCCATAAGGGGTTTGCATCACCCGCATGCATATCACACGGTGGAAGACCCGATGCAGCAACACTTGGTTCCAGGGTAGCAGATAGAAAAGAACCCGGGCGCAGACCAAACCCCACAAGACAGCGGCAGCCACAGCACACCGCAATAAATCTGTTGACCGCCAGACATGCTGTGGCCTCACAGCTTTGCTGGTGGCAGTGTTACATAGCTGACCAGCACTGTGATGTCGTCCATTTTGCCGCCGAGGTACACATAGCCTGCCTGAATGGCTGCATAGCTGAAGGGTGAGTGATACTTGGCGTCAGAGGCGCGCATACGAGCATACCTACAGACAGCCAGGCAGCACCATGCAGGGCACAAGCAAGTCGGTTGACTTGAGCAGGGTGCAGACCAGGAATTCCTCTGTAATCACTGATGATTAGTACTCACACCATCAGCAGTCGCACACATGCCACCAGCAGAGCACCTGTGACAACACACCTATACATCGCAACCCCAGCACTTGACCATCAATCACACGCTGGCCATTGACCTTAGTGCCTGTGATGTCCCTGAAGTGGTGCAAGTTCTATTTGTTATGCCCGTACCAGGTATGCTGCAGCTGATGCCATTGTGGCGTCCCTGCCTTTCTTCTTCTTGAGACCAGCTCACCTGCACAGCACCTGTGCTGCTGTTGTCGCCGACTCGCCCTTGTCCCTGCACTTGCTGGCAATCGTGGCTGCCTCCTCAGCAAATATGTTGTCCCACAGCCCATCACTGCCCGTCACAACAATGTCGCCAGGCTGCAGCTCAAGGTCAAACCGCTGTACAGACAATAGCAGCAGCACAAGAAAGGTATCAATGGGGTGCGGGGTTGCTGTGGATTTGCTGCTATGCTCTGGTGTCCAGGCAGCTGTAGATGAGATTCAAGGAGGTCACACAGCAATGCCGATTGTAATGCTTTGCAGCTGCCTGGGTGCCAACATGTGCCTTATTACTGGCTGCCTATTTCAGGCATCTTCACTCACCATAGCTGCCTGTGGCTGATCACTCATTGAGGCTGCTGAGCCCAGCTGAAAGGGAAAGTTAAAGTTGTGCTGCTGTTGAGGACACTGGAATGTGGCAACACCATCCCGCACCAGCACAAACCCACTATCACCCAGGTTGGATGCTGACAGGGTGGTGCCATTTACAACAAGAACACACGCTGTGGAAGAACCTGCACATGACACAGCACACACAGCACGCAATGCTGAAGCCATACCAGGTACAGGGGAAAGGGAACGACTGCATTATAGCAGCTGACTATGGGAAGGGCCTGGCAAGAGGCTGAGGTGCACTGAGAGGCCTGGTAGTCACTTGCTGGCCAGGCTGGCGTCGCATGCCCTGGACAAAACATGAACACACCTTGCACATTCGTTTTATAGAACGCTGTCTCCAGGATTAATTGTGCCGAGAGGGTTCCTGCTGCCAGATCCTCTGCAGCAGAGTCAGCTGCCTCTTTGGCGTGCACCATCAGCAGCCGAGCATATGCACCAGCATCCACACCGATCTCAGCCTGAGGATACACACACAGCTCACAGCTCACTCTCATCAGTCAGTGCACGCGCCAGCAGAGAGTCCACGCTCACAAATCAGAGAGTCCGCTCTCACATCAGCAAGCTTGCCATGCTGCAACAATGTGGCAAGGGTGGCAAGGCCAACCTTGCTACTCCTCAGCCCGGCTATTACGATCCACTGGCAGAAACTGTGGTGCAAATGCTGTGCTTGTGGACTTCCTGGATCAGAAGATCGCACACACTCACCCATCCTCCCACCCCATCAGCTACTCCTACTGCTGATTGGTGATCAGCAATGAAAAAGCTGTCTTCGCCTCCCCTGTGTGCTTTGTCAGGATGCGGCAACATGGCAGCACCACTTTGCAATAGCAACCGTATGGCAGGGCCGGTCTGCACACCATTGCTGCTGGGAGATGACTCATCAGCGCTGTCACCATTGCTGCTGGGTGGTGGACTGCTGCCACTCTCTTGTGGTGGGCTGCTGCTGCTGGATGGTTCGGCTGCTTGTACTGTAGCCGAGCCATCCGGGCTGCTGGAAGTGGTTTCCTCGGCTGTTGTATGACATGTTGACACTACATTTTCTTCAGCAGCTGTAACAGTGCCATCGCCGTTGCTAGCTGCGCAAGCTTCAGGCACAGCTTCTAGGCTAGTATGACCATTGCCAGAAACTGAGATGCTGTCAAATGTGCCTTTCTCAGGCTTTTCCTGGGAGTTTTCTGCTGCAGAACCGTGGACGGTATCTGCACCCACAACTGTCCCCAAGCTGGGGTTGATGACCAGTACCCCAACATCATTCAAGGGCAAAGCACTTGACCCAGGAGAGGCAATCTTGGAGGCAACAGCCTCTTCTGCATTGTAGGATCTCCCCCACACATTCACCTTGCGCTGTAAATGCACAGGGAAGAGTGGCCAGCCCTGAGACAAACAACAGCAGTTGTGAGCGTACAACGCAGTGCAGGTGATCCGGGTATCTGCCAGCTCCGGCAGCTGCTAAAGTATCGCACGTCAAGCAACCTGAACCGGCGAAGGGACGACATTCAGCATGTGCACGAGCTCAGAGCTCATTCCGACACATACCCAAGAGCCAGACACCCCAGGACTTGAGCTAGTAGACAAGTGTGACGCGGATCTCCAGTTGGAGCATGGCGCCCTATAATGCATGCTCGGCCGCAGAGCGCTGGCCATGGACCTAGAAGCGGTGATAGCCAGGCCGTCTTGATGGGTACCTAGCTGCTGACCGCATCTTCCCGCAAAATAGCTTATCCCAGACATCACTTTGTTTATTATATACTCCGAAAGCAAGCCCCGCATGCCAGTGGAAAATGATAGCTGATGCGCTGCATCAGCACATGCCAGACAAGGCGCAGCTGTTGTGCCTCCGAATGGTTCAAGCCTGCTAAGTGATGCCTCGTCACGAACGCATGGCCTTCACATCAGCAACTTGTAAACCCCTCGTGCTTGGCAGATGAATAGCCGGGAGAACTCGTGGACAGTCGACGGCATAATCTGCATCTCAAAGCATTGTTTCCTGATATCGCTTTCGGCCATCAGCCGCAGTGGGCCCCTGGCTGTCAAGCATGAACGATCGCAACCAAGCCCGAGTTTACGGCAGAAATGGCGTGCTTGATGTTTTATGTTATTAGATTCAACGATGGCTATGTGCTTTGACGCTAGGGTAGCAAAAGGCCACTGGGCCTGTCGGCAGCGCGCAAAAAGCCCAGCAGCCTTAGCCTGCAGACTCCGTGGCAATCACCTTAAGCCTTGCTTGTAACGTTACCTGGCTTGCCCATTGCCCCTGCTGTTGTTACTTTGCTGCTGCTGCTAGCAGTGGTGCGGCTGGTGCTGCTTCAGTCTTGCTCCACCTCTTCGTTAGGTGCATCTCGTCGTCGATTGGTTTTGTACTCCGGGTAAAATGCTTTGTAACCCATTTTCCTCGCCACAGGCAGCAATAGGTTTTGTATGAGATCCCAGGTCGCTGGTGGTACGCCTGTCAACCTCACCTCACCTGTGCCCAGTGTCAGCCACTTCTGTAATGGACTAACCGCTAATGGAGACTCATAATCATGACCAAGTCCTGCGTTGAAGAACAGCAGCAGTAGCAGCAGCAGCAGCAGTAGATGCCGCTGCGTGAGAGGCGCAAGGCTGTGGGCCAATGTGCGCCAGCCAGCATGTGCTGCTACACATGATATTCAGCACAGCCAGACCAAGTACAGCTATGTGAGGTGTGTTCAGACTGGAGTGAGATGAAATATATCAACTTCACTTGCTTATGTGCCAGCAGCAGTCTGGTTACACTGGTTTCAAGGTCAGCCATTTGCAGCAGCTGCCCTTGCTGCCCCTGCAACAGCATGGTTGTGTGAGCCAACAGCCTTCTGCCCTGCACCTGCTAGTGTCTCAAACAGCTGCTCCCCATGTCTGGCAGGTCTGAAGGTGATTTCCAGCAGCAGGTTGCTGCCCTTCACCCCACCACCAGCATTGAACAAGGTGTGGGATTCACCTGAGGCACAACACCAGGAACAATAGCAAAAAGTTGCCTGCATTATCTCTCAATCCATGTGACTGGGACATTCATTTGGCTGTACTGTCGCAGCATCTTACAAGCTTCTGGTCCACCTCATAGGCTGGCACATGCTGCAGGTGCAGCGTCTTGACGTTGCCTGTGTGGCCTGCTCATGAACGCTGTACTGCCCTGTGTCCTGGCTGGCCGTGCTCAAAAAGTCACAACCGGTTTCTTGAACAACACCTACAAAGCACGCTGTAGAGTTGCGAAAATGGATCGCTGTTTAGTATGTCACCTGGTTTGATAATCACTTCTTCTCCTGCCTCAGCTGATTTGACGTGTGACTGATGCCCTATGAAGTATCCCAGCTTCCCTTGCTTCACCCTGATGTGCTCCTCTTGATTGAGATGGTAATGAGGCGCCTCTGAACCAGGCTTTCCTGGGAAACAATCAAGCGCTATATGGCCCATGACCTTGTTTGGACAACAGACTAATGCTTAAGCCATCATCTTATTCTGCTGCAAGTACTTGTGCAAGCGCCTACCTCTTATGACCCCGTATGCTTGTGATCGGATCAGCACTTCTAGGGTGAAGGACTCCTCTGCTGTATCATCCTTGCCCTGCAAGACCCTGTAGCGTGTGCTGTTGCCTGCAGCAAATCAACATGCTAGATCAACGACACAACGCCTAGATAAGGCTTTCATCATGGCATGTTCTGGATGTCAGGCACATTCAATAGGGCCAGAGCTGTTCAGTCAGTGGAACCGCGATGCAGCACCTGTAGAGCTGTCTTCAATATGATGTTGGTGGTTGAAATTGGTTCTATGTTTTCGCGAAACTTGCCACTGTATCCCTCCAGCCATCAGCACCATGATGCCCCCAAAGAAGAGAGCCTGGAACATGAAGTTCGGTAAAGGCCTCATCATGTAAAAAGGTATAGGTAGATTCAAATCTAGGTACGATGACGCAGCTGCTGTACTGAGCATCAAGCGCGAGAAGCACTACTGTATTTTCTGGCGACTACTCGGCCCGCTCCACGTCTCTCTAGTGACACACTAAACGCTTATTATGTGGGTGCGAGGGTCAGTAACAGTAAGCAGCAGTCAGGCCACCAGGGTAGATCTGTGAGAGGTCATCTGTTACAACTGCTACCAACTGCCGGCACCGCCAACTCTGTTTACCTCTCCTAGAGGAGGCATTTGCAGGAAACAGGTAGATCACGCTTAGTGAGAATCTGGCTGTAGTATAGGCATGCTATGATCCAAACTTAGCAGGGGTCAAGTATATTCCACAGCTACTACAGCCTGTAGTTGGCAACAATTTGCTGCCAGGTGGCACCTTGGCCCAAGGTCGGGCGGCCCGGCTTTACAAGACTCTATGCCAACTCCATAGTCCTGTCAAACAAACACTATTGCAGCAATCGCCGCGTTTATGACAAAGGTATGGTCATTACTCTAGCCAAATGAAGACACAGGGACCAGAGTGTGCCGCACACTGAGTTCAAGCCTTACTAGATAGTACCGTACTACTTGTGAGTCACAACATCGTGGGATATGCCACCTGTTCAAATGCGACATGTTCTCTGCCAATCTGGTGCACAGTACACTGCAGAGCAGCTGGCTGTTCAAAGAGATTAATGTGTCAGCTTGTTTCAGCAGCTTTGCAGCTGCACCTGACTTTTATTATCAGCCTGAACGCTTCTGATGCTGCAATCACGCTAGATTCAGCAGTCATAATTGTGCAGCAATTGATGCCGCCAGCCAGAGTACGATTCTCGCACGTCTGCTGCCCATGCCCTGAGCATTACTATCATGGGTCGGAAGGTGCAGCTGTCTGTTGAGCAACAGGTGTTTGAGCTGCGCCATCACTTGTTCCTGATGGCACTGCATCAGGCCCCACCACTGGTGCCGATACTGCTTGTTTGTTGAGTACCTCACCAGCCATCCCTGCCAATGAGCCCGCTGCCTTACTGAGGTAGTCCGCGACCTGGGACCCCGTGCCAATTAGGCATTTGGTGATTCGCTTCTTGGAGCCAAATAGCCCTGTGCTGGTGGTGCGGATGGGCTTGCCTTGTAGGCATTTGCCATCCACACTGGGGACAGTGATGGGAATGCCACCAGTCAGACCATTCACTGCAACCATTAGCACACAGTGGTACAGTGCAATATTGATGACTTTTTCAGACTGCTGACAACTCACCTGGTCAACTTAGTCAGCAAGTAGCCATCAAGGCTGGCGGTGTAACACTGTAGAGAGGGCATTTTGCTGCTTGTCTAACGGCAGTATTTCATGCAGTGCATGCCTACAACCATGATACCATGAGGCGGAGCTTGAGCATTCACCTATGGGGCTAACCAATCCCAGGGCTCCTTTCACGCCCAGCTGTACCATG
Source organism: Coelastrella sp. MACC-549 (assembly GCA_018290735.1). NCBI lineage: Eukaryota > Viridiplantae > Chlorophyta > Chlorophyceae > Sphaeropleales > Scenedesmaceae > Coelastrella > Coelastrella sp. MACC-549. The sequence continues at coordinate 57,081 of JABEVS010000206.1, read as the reverse complement.
TTGCTAATGTTGTCCTGCAAAGACCCGCCATTCCAGAAACCTCCCTGCTGCTTAAACTCATTCACCAGACCGCTCAAGTTGCTTTGCATGTTTTCAAGTCCCGAATTCAGGTCAAGAGTGGGCACTGTGCCAAAGTCCAAGCTGCCACGCCCTTGGTGAGCAGAAGCCCTGCCAACAGCTGGTGGAGATACCTGGCTGTGGCCGTCGGCTGCTGCACTGGCATCTCTGTTTTCTCTGACACGAGGGCTGCTGGATTCAAGGTGTTCCTCTACAGGCTTGTCATTGTTGACCCGTCTCTGACGGTCACTCCGTGTTGGTTCAGTGTCCCGTGCAGCAACGCTGCCCTGCTGTCTGCTGCTGGGCTGGCGTGCACTCGCTGCTGTGACTGTTGTAGTTGGATGGCTCTTCTTTCTGTTGGCCTCTGTCTTTAGTCGCTGTAGCAGGAAGCGGCTGTTGGCTGGCATCAGCTGATCAGGGCTAGAAAGGCTGGCAACACTGACCCTTGCACCATGGCTGCAGCCTGCACCAAACAGACAGGTTCAAGCTTCATTACGCCGCAGACGCTTTACACTAATTTCAATTGCCCTATGAGCAGTCTGCGCTGTATGCAGCAGAGCGCTCAGGCGCTGGTCGAACAAGTTGCTTTGCGCGGTTCGGATAAGCATCACAGCAGCGACAACGAGAACCTTCCCAGTAGTTACCTGCAAGTGCAAGCAAAATAATTATTGATGCTACCGTGCTTTGCAGCTGCATTATTGCTGTCGGTCTTGCCTAAAGGCGCACCCGCGCTTCCCTGCCTGCGCGACGTTCTATGATACAGCAATGCTTGCTGACGGAATATGCATCAAATGTCTACATGGCGCAGTTGACTTTGCTTTCGTGAAAGATGTCGCATCAGGATCTGGTGGCTGTGTTAGAGGCTGGCGCCCGGAAGCTGCAAGCAATACGCATCGCTCCATTCATCAACCCAATAGAGCTACAGCGCAATCACAGCATCGGGGATGTCTGCATTGCCATTGTTTTTTTTGTTGCTCACTCAGCCCAAAGCTGAATCAGCCATGGTCTATAGCCACAGCTGTGTGTACTGCGGTAGCTACTGTGGCATGTGAATGCCAAGAAGGCACTTGACTCTGTGAGCCGTGATTGTGTGCTACAGCAGCTTCTTATACTTGGTGTACATGCACCACATGATCATCACATTGCACCACACACTGTGAGGTGAGTTGTTTAGAACCATGCTCTACATGGATTTCTACTTGCCTAATTGCGCCAGTGACTCATTACTTCGGAGGTGTACAGAAGGACAATGCGATGAGTAAAAGTCAGGTGGATGTCTTAGTAGGTGAGCCCTTATCCCCTCTGCTGTTTGGTCTATGTACGAATCATGTGTTGATATGGTGTCCTGGAGCATACTAGGCGTGTTGCTCCGGATGCAGAAGTGAGCTTTGTAGTAGAATCTGCCCACTGCTGTTTTGTGCTGATGACACTGTGTTGCAAGTTGAAATCGGCTCCTGGATTATTCCTTGTACAGTCCAGAGAAGGCATATTTGTTTTGAAGCAATCAGCCAGTGAAAGGTTCCGTTAGAATCACTCTACCACTCAATCATGATGATGTCATCATTGATACCAATACCAATACCAATACAATTGGGGGACTCCAACCCCTCCCGGCACTAGCCAGCGAGCCAGCGAATGGCTCATGGGACGCATGGTACCCTTCACCTCAATCGCGAGAACGTACGGCCTCTGACCACACGTTTACGGATCTCAGATCCAGTGGCAGTTTACCCCCCTGCGTAGGGCCCCCCCGCCAGGATGAAGTCGATGCTGAGCTGAGTTTGGCGGCAGACCTGCTCCATGGCACCGTGCCACCAGGTGTAACTGACAAAAATTGTATACACGTGCCCTGTTTGAGAACCTGACACGTTGTCAACTTGATTGGCGGTCAACAAGTGGGTACATACATAGGTTGCATGGCTCAATTTCTTTTACATAGGTATACCTGCGAGTCGTGGCATAATGCTCTGGCACAGCAGACTTGTCATTACATGACATAGTCACGAGTCACTGCATGATGCCATCATGGCATGAACTGGTCCTGAACCTGACTATGCAAGATGTCTGTCATCAGCGTGGACATGTTACGCATATTATGGCATGAATTATTCATGTGTACATTGGTATGTGTTGCCGTCTTGGAAGTTTCAAAACTTTTGAACACAAGGCTGATAAAGATTCAATCAGAAGGCTTGTGAATCAGCCTGTTCGGCGGCAGCTTACCAGTACCAATGGAGTGGTACCAATCAAATTAAGCACTCTACCAGACTGCCAGTGGTCACCGAGAGCCACTCCCAGAATGCAGCATGCTGCCAGCGGCGCCAAACCAATAATACCTGGCACATGCAAGCTAGCACAGCGTCAAGCAACTAGCCCAGTTATAACAGGTTTCTTGGAGATGCTTGTAGGCAATTATTTGGACACCTACGCCTAACCACGACATTACAAGCCCAGCTCATTGTCATGACATCACTCCTTTCGGAATTTGAATTCAGAGGTGAGCCACCAGAGGGTGCATCAGTTGCTGGCATCCTGATCTGCATCACCTGTGCCCTCAACATTCCAAATGATATACTCAAAAACGCCCCTGCAGCATTTGGCAAGTTTTGAGATTCTCAAATCCAGCGCCCGCTGAAACATAGGTGCTGCTGTCACCAGTGTGTGGTATTCACCAAACTCTCCACACTTGTCACAACCAAACAGCTTCTCGGCTGTCGTCAATGGCCTTTCAATCAACTCACGGTCAATTGTCTGTCCCAGAAGAGTCAATGACACATCAGAGGCCAGACATGGGTTGCTGTCAGCAGCAGCATCCATCCAGTGCTGCACCTCGGGATGGTCATCAGTTTCGCTTGCTACCGCCGCTGGGGTTGTGTTTGCCACCGCTGCTTGCTGGCGAGGCTTCCGTGTGTCTCCATTACAGGAAGGCTGTGACGCTGGGCATGATTGTGTGACTGCATCATGCTGCTGACATCTGTACTTGGTGACGTTCACACAACTGATAACAGCTCGTATACCCAGGTCCAGCACTGATTGAAGCAGTAAGCACCTTGGCTGCTGCCAGAGCGGTGTCACTAGCTGTATACCTGTTCCCTCCGCTGCCTTCTGCATGAAGCCCCCTGCTACGTCCAAGATGTCGCCTGTGATAAGCTTAGTGATGCCATGTTGCTGATGCAGCTGATGCAAATGCTGTTTGTAGGACTCTAACGGGTGCTCAGGGTCCACCTCACACAATTTATGTGGCAGCTGCAGTGCTCTGGCTTGTGCTTTGATCACAAACAGGGGATGGGCCTTAAACTGAGCGTCAGGAGGGGCAAATGTCACCAGTAGTGAGAACCTACTGCATGCTGCTTGACTGTCTTCTTGTGACCATCTAAGCCTGGCTTCATGTTGAGGTACAGCTGTCAACAGCTGCTTGCCGCTGCCATACAGATGCATGGCAAGAACGCAGTCTTTGCCGCCAGTAAAACAAACAGCAGCCCTCTCCATCAAGCAGTCTGCTGCCGACATATGCATCAATGAACAGAACACCAGTACTGCAATCAGCTAGTTAGCTGTGGGAGAATTCTATGTAAATCAACAGGCTGTGTACGATAACATTGTGATGTCATGTTGTATGCAGTTGATTTGTGCGAATGTCTGAACATGACATGGATTGAACCTGTTACACAATGGAACTCACAACTGACAGCTGTCCTGTGATATTTGACACACAGGTAGTAGATGCATCCAGGCATTTGGTATCAACATATCGACATGCCCTTGGTCAGCTGCGATGGCGTGCATCTGTTGAGCGCTGAATTGTCGCAGTGTGATTGCTGTTGCGGTGCAATTGAGCTAAGCACCATCAGTGCTCCTGTCAGTGTAAATGGAAGATCAAATTACAGCCAGTTTTGCAAACCGTAGACCTGGCTGGCGGCCTGCTGAGTTGAACATCCATGACCTTCAACTGCACTCATTTGCTGACCTGGAACTGCTTGCAGGCTCTCGCCAAACCTGCCCTAAATGGTGTGTATCTCAGAAGTAACAATTCAATATTTTGTTTGTATTATGACCGGGCGATCAAATTGGTTCTGTACGTCGTTGAGAGCTTTTAATCCTGCAGCAGCAGCCCTGCATGCATACATATGTGCATCTTGCACTGCAAAGCTCAACAGCAATCAGTACTGCTCCTATGTACCCTGTTGTCGCGCAGCAACCGTTCCAGGCACTTATACTGCTACGATTGCCTGGTTCCTTTCACGCAAGTGCCCACCTTGCAGCTGCCATTTCATGTGTCCATTATCACACACCATGCTGAAGCACCCAGCAAAAACACGGGTGTGCACGCTGCACTCTTGTGCCCACATCAGGTGCAGCTGCACAGGTGAGCTTGGTTCAACCTGGAGATAAGCCATCATAATTTGCTCCTTAACTCTGACAGCTGAACAACTGACCATGATTGGCTGCTGTCATGACAGTGTCTGCCAGGCTTTTACCATTTGTGACACCAACAGACAATGACAACCCAAAGCAGCAGATCTAAAATCGTAACCAGGCATGCCAGTGGCGCTCACTTGGGAAGTGCTGCTTTCTGCTGGGTATCCTGCGCAGCATTGAGCAGCTGCCCGCTGGGGACCCCTCCCGTTGTGTTGTGATGTTCCCTTCCGAGGATGCCGTGCTGCCAGAGCAGCTTGACATGCAACAGGTTGAACGAGTCATCATCATAGACTCAAAATGGTGAGTGGCCACAATAGCAAGCTCACTGCAGGTATCCTGCACCTCGATAATTACTGCAAGCCTTGTTCAGATGCAGTGGGGTGAGTTTGAAGCCCTGTGATGCAGTTTTGACTCATGATGCTCTTCTTTGCCAAGCTGAAGCCCCCCCTGCATACAGCTAGAGCCCCTTATGCCCTGAGGTGCAATATTTGGGCGTCCACATCCGCAGGCGCAAGGCCAAGGAGTTGAACAGTCACAAAGCTCTTGATGGCATGAAGAGGGTGCGGCAGTGCATACCGTGCGTACTGCATCCCTGCCTATTGCCTCACCCACAAAAGTTCAACACCTCAGAAAGTCATGTAGCAACTGGTTTGGATTGTGCTTCTGAGGTGATGGCAGCAAGCGGTGCCTTCCGCATTGTTCACTGTGACTTAAGCTGAAGGGTGCTCCGCAGGTACCCAGTTGGCATGTAGAAGAAATTGAGCATGTGCAGATGCAGCAGGCAGGGGTCTGATTGCAAGGTGCAGTGACAAGTGTTCTGGCAAACAGTTGCATCACAGTTCACATGGCAGGTTGTACCGCTTTACGTGGCCTGCTTCATGGCCAGGTGAAACTTCCCGGTAACCCGCAGAGCTGTTTTTGGCGTTTCCACACGGAGGGTGTCAGTGATGCGGGCGTGTGCACCATTGAGGCGCTGCATCTGCTGCTCACAGCAATTGCAGGTGTGGTTTGTAGGGGTGGCGGGGGGTGCCAGGAGAGGGTTGGTAGTCAGCAGCTTCAGTCGGTGCTACAACATCACTTCACCCTTGTCCCAAGATGAAGCCATGGCTCTGCTCACTCAATCCATCACTGCAGAAGCCTCAGCTGATTGGGCGCCACTTGTCCAGCACATGTTTTTTTTCCCTGCAGGTCAGTTGTTATGGCAACCATATCAGGGTAACACACACTACTTTGACAACCTCTTGTGGTATTTTGCCTTCCAATACAATCTGGTAACAAAGGCAGCAGCTGAGCGGAAACAGCAACAGCAGCAACCTGGGCCGCAGCGTCAGCTGAAGGCCCAACAGAGCAAGAAGAAAAAGCGACAGCTGCAACACCACGGCATGGAGCAGCAGAACAGAGGGCATCGAGAGCAGCTGCTATCAGATCATCTGGTGGATGGTCAGTGTCAAGGACAGCAGCTGTTGCGGGGACAGGAGCATGAGGAGCAGAAGGTAGACTGGCAGCAGCTGCATCATCAACAACAGCAGCAGCAGCAACAAAATGGCCAGCAGCAGGCTGGCTCACAGCCTGGTGAGCAGGTTGAGGAGCTTGGCATTTATGACTGTGGAGGACAGCAACACAACAAACGCCCAAAAACTTCGGCTTTGGTGGTGGAGTAGATCTACTGGTCTAGACCACTTGAACTGATCTCAACACTGCATACCCAATACTGTAGCCAAGTTGGCTATCACTGGCTATGGATGTGTCATGACCTTTTGTTTTTTTTGTTGGCTGTACACACTGCACTTATGCAGTACTGCGCTTGTGTACTGCATAAGTGCAGTACACAAGCGCAGAGTATTGGGTTCTTGGCAAGGCTGGTGTGACGGGATCTGGGCATGGACAGTGAGAGAGCTCTCGCCAGCTGGCAGCGCATACGGTGGTGGGTTCTGTCCTTGAAACAAGTGGGATGGCATTTGCTACCTAGAACTCCGACGGGGCCCCAGGGCTCAATCGGCATCTTGGTGATGCTTGCAGCGGCCTGTATCTCGACGCTTTACAACCTACATGTCCCTGCTGCCATTACTTTTGAAGGCAATTCCAGGCCTCATGGTGATTATGCTGCAGGCCCCCGGGATTGGCGCTTCTCAGAACAAATCCCGCCATATCAGCCTTTGAGCTCGGCTGCTCCTAGACATCATAGATGATAAAGAAATTAATCAGAATAAAAAATCATTCTTGTATCATCATAGCACAAGTCACGTATCGGACGCGGTACGCTTGAAAACTTCATTCATTCCTTGCAGGTGATTACATGATCGCCCACATCCAGCTGTTACCGGTATGTAGACATACCCTTCCCATCACCAGTCTATCTGCCGATGCCAGCTGCGGCAGCTGGTCCTGCCCCTGAAGCCTCAGGCAATGACAAAGAATCATTCTTATAGACCAAGAAACTACACAGCTAGGCAATGTTCAGGCAACCACTGGTCAGCGCTTGCAGCCTTCAGCTGCGCTCGTGTGATCACAGCTGCATCTCCGTTCCGGTGATGCAGCGCTCATGGCCATCACCAGTCAGCAGCGCTTGCTCTCATCTCTTCACTACAGCGATGCAGAGCAAATGATTTTAACTTCAGACTGTTTCGGTAGCCTGTTTCAAATAATGATTATGAGGCTCCAGCTAGTAGCTGACGTAAACCCCCACTTCCTGGCCCTCATTGGCTGTGACATGTGGTAGCCCCCTTCCCTGCCCTGCTGCTGCCATCGCCACATACATCCGTTGCAAGCGCTGCTGTTCAGCTGCCAGCTGTCTCCTCCGCCTGTGAGGGTACTGCAGCAACAAGACGTCTGCAACTGGCTTGCCAAAATCTTCTTCATACAAGGTCCTCAGCGGTTCTGTTCCCTCGTGAAGGAGCAGGTGATGCAGGGGGCTGTCCGTACCGACATCCAGCACCACCAGCTGCCCCTGAGGGGACGGCAAGAGACAGCAGATCATAAATTGAGGTTGGCATTGATTCTGTTGACGACTTGATGCATCAGAGGTCGTAGCCACAACTGAACTTGGTGACCAGGTGAGTCGGAGCTGTAGCCATCATTTATAAACATAAACCACTGACCTGCCACCAAAGTATGTTGCGCAGGTCCATTGATCGCTGCTTGTAGCTGCAGCTGCTGTTGACCTGGCAGTGGCCAAGGTTTACAGGAAACATGGCCTCATCATAGGCCGGGTACTCCGCGGCATGAAACAAAATGCCAACTTGGCAGCCGTAGCTGCTGCTGTTGCTGCTGCTTGTGACAGTGGCTGCATCACCTAGATGCTCACAGAACCTATCAGCTTCTGAACAAGTACGCTGCGTACTAAGCTTGTGATCACTGTTGCGTGTATTTCTGCTGTTATTGCTGGCCCTGGACACTTTCCTGTCACCCTTGCTGCACCCATGACCAGTGAAGATGTGCCCGTGAAACAGATCAAAACGATTCAGCTGTGGTGCCGGTGCCAACAACTTCCTCGCTGCTGCTGCCCTGCCTGCTACGATGCTATGGAATAATGAAGCCACATAAGCTGACAGGGCAGAATTGCTGAAGGTGTAACCCCAGGGGTGGCGACCTAGTTGGCAGTGAGCAGCTGCAGCAGTGGTAGACAGAGCCCAGAGAGGACCGTTACCGCATATCATGGGATGCCTTGGAGAGTGTGGTTTGACTGAACTGTACATGCTTGTGTAGAGATTAACATTTGGCAGTGCAACAATCCACTGGCAAGACATGTTGCAGCAATTTGCATGTCCCTTATCCAGCGAATGAGCACCCACCAGCGGCATGCTGCACATCTGGCAGCTGCTTCTTGTGATCCTCAAGGCTCGACTGCAATCCTTCAAGCCCCGCTGTGTGTAGGGTCTGGCACAGATCCCACCATGCAGCAGGCGCTGGCGCTGATGGAAGGTGATGTATATACCGGGGCAGTTGCAGGTCATGTGGTGTGATGTTTACTTGCAAAGGACGGCTGCCAGGCAGAGCAGCAGCCACTGATCTTCTAGACTGCAAGTGACAGTATGCTTTGTGGGTGCTGTCAGCCACAACCTTTTGCTGGAGCTTTTGCCCTTGCTGCACGTCACAAATCCACACACAGCTGTGCTTGATACTGCAGCGTTTCAAGGTTGCAACAGTCTTCCAATGGAGCAGACCTGTGGAGAAGGTCCTTTGGAAACATACTCCAGCACTGCTTGGGCAACCTCCTGCCTATGACTGCATGTTCGACTGCGTTGTGCATGGTTGAGCTGCTTCAGAACGGCACCCAGGTATGCTCCGTGTCCGACAGCCGTACTGCTGTCAAGGGTTGCTTGACATGGCCTTTGGTTGAACAGCAGCATGATGCAGCAATGTGCATAGAACAGATGGCCTGTCCTATGCACGAGCATACGGATGCCGGCTGTTAATAGTGTCGGTAATGCATAGTCACCAGCTACGATGGTGTCGTTATGAATGTAGTCTCCAGGCGCGTGCACGCAACTTCGTGTATCTCGGCGATAGAAAAAGCGCCGGTGGCAGCAATGAAGATTTACAATACTCTGATGCTTGTATATTTCGCAGTTCATCAAGCGTGCATTAGACAGGCGTTATCTGAGATTCAGATTAAGAATTAGATACCTCACTCTCTGAGGAAGATACTCACAGACGACGATATTGTACCCCGTGAAGGCTATGCTTGACAATATGATGTGAGGACAGGCTTCAGCACGTGCCTTTCTGTGAGTGTACCTACGCCTCTTGACAGAGCAGAGGCGTGCCCATGCAGGCTTGAGACCAAGGAATGCTCGACCGCCGTGGATGTCTCAATTTGCAATGAAGGCGTGACTTAGCTACAACAGGGCTGCAGACGAGGCACGCACCAATACAGCCCCAGGCGGTGCACCATCAAGCAGCTGCACTCAGGGCACCAGGAGGGCCAGGTAAGTCACACTCAGGCCAGGTGGCCTTCATGCCTGCTTGATAACGATTCAATCTGATAGACACGAAACAACTGCTTACTGTCTTGTTGCCAACTCCAGAAATTGCTGTAATTCTCGTTGACAAATGCTATGAAGTCGCTGTTGTTGTAGTTCAGTATCTTCAGCATGACAGGAACTCCTCTGTGCTGATCTTGCAGCCCCTGATGCTTGTGTGCCACTGTGCGACACTTGGCTTGGCCGCTGTCACTGCCGAGAGTCTCATTTTGCTGCTGCATCAATCCCTGCGACTCCATGATGTACTGCAAGAATTGAAATCTGTTGGCCTGCCTGATAAACAGATTGAGGATGCCAAACTTGTCCCGCTGTTTGTCTAGCTGTTGCTTGCTGGCTGTGTGCATGTCTGCATACGCATTCACTACTGCCCACTTGTGCTTGATTGTGTCAGCACTGCATGTCAGGACAGATGCATAAGACAACAACCCCTGCCCCAGCTTCTGTCTGGACCAGTCTGGTAAGCACTCCTGGATAGCTGTCAACCGCTGCTGTACTGTTGCCATGTTGGAAGCAGCCACAGCTGGAAACTGCTCAATGATAACTGCTACTTCAGATGGCTCTAGACTGAGCAACTCTGCCAGCTGCTGAAGTCTTGCAGTGAAACTTGTTGAACTGATGTTGAGGAGTGTTCTCTGCCGTATCCACAGATTGCACACATCAGGAGCTGGCCGTGACAACTGCTGGCACATGTCTTGCACCTTCTGAGCAATGGTTTGAGGGTCAAATGTCAGCACTGCTGGCTGTCTGCTGATCAGCAGCTGCACGTCTGTCGATGAAAGCCCTTGTGGCTTCAAGACTGCTTGCAATGCTGCTGCCTTCTGTTGTAAAGTATCTGGCTGGTAATGCAGCAGCTGAGGGACGTGATACAATGTCTTGATGACGGTCTGCGGCGGGAAATGACATGAAATGCAGTGTGCTGTCATCACGCAGGAGTTTACTGAAACATATGCAGCATACGACAGGTGCCTTGCAAACACATGCATTGGCATATGTGGGATGAGATGATTAAGCTGCTGCACATCTCTACCTGCGCTGCCAACTACGCTTCCAAGCGGTGTGTGGTTGCAGTTGCCAGCTGTTGAGCCAAACAATGGTTCACTGTTCCATCTGCCCCCTCGCCCCACCTGCTGCTTGTGTGGTGTGTCTGCCTGGGTGATAGCCCACAGTGCCTGAATTCGCTCCTGCAGTTGCTGCGCAGCACCCAGCTGAGGTGCATGGTGGTGGCGCTTGCGAGCGATCTGGGCAGCAGCAGACATGTGCAGGTGGCAGGTAGTACTGTTTACAGAACGTAGCAGCTGCCACTGATGCGTAGTCAGCAAAATGAGCATGCCTGCGGTGGCAGGGTCTGTGCCCTCTCCGGGTAAGTTGAGCATACACCAGAGCAAGAAACACGAGCATTAGCTGCAGTGAGGCGAGCCCTCTGGCAGGTGAGTCGTCCGACGACTTAGTAAGTGTTGCCCTGGGGAGAAGCAACATCTTTGTTGGCCTCACCCTTTCAATAAGCCTCCGCGGGATGTTAAGCGGCCTCAATTGGCTATGCAGTTCATCAATTGCAGGCTGCAAATGTACTTCACTGTTCTGCAAGGGGGCAGCAGGCACTAAATAGTGTCGATGCATGTACAGTGACAGCTGCTACATGGTCCTCACCACAACCATGCAGTATCAACCCGATACTGATTGCTGATGGTGATGACCGGCAGCATAGAAGGTAAGGTCCACAAAGCCATGAGGACGCAGCATGCTGGGGGTTTACACTTGTTGTCTGCAGACACCAGCTACAAATATGCCGCGCCAGACTGCCTTTGTGATGCGCACCTCAGTGGCTTCCAAGGTGCTGTGCAACCGCTCGGTGTGACCGACCGGGCTCCAGAAGAGCGTCAGGTAATGGTGAGCAGCAGCAGCTGTGTTGGTAAATGCTAAGTCCAGCTGCCCTAGACCTGCAAGGGGGTATATGCCTCAGAACATAAGGAACATAAACCACAGTGTGTGTATCGGAGCTTTTCGGATTGCCACCTGCAGCAGGAGAGCCCCAAGAAACCGTGGAGCGCACTAGCACCATCCCTTGCATTTGGCTTTGCACCCTCTGCGCTGCAAACACTTGTCGCTTGACCACCTCTTTTATGATTACCGAAAGCAGAAATACGACAACGCAAAACCTAAGGCTGCAGTTTTTCGAAGGTTTTACTGTACTGTATACGCATTGCAGCTGTCAGAAGCAGAGGTCACTTCCCCACCAACAGCACCCAAAATTGCAACCTTTTTGGTATTCCAGCTTCATTACCAATGCATGCCGCTGATGGATCGCAACAGATTCAACCGCTGGTAACAAATGTCACTTTCTCTGCAGCTTCTGCTGCTGTTCTATTCTTCGCAGCAACGCCTCCTTCAGTCGATCCTGCTTTCCACCGCTCCCCGGCTGAGCTGGCTTTCTGTCGCCACCAACTGTGCCTTTTGGTGCTGCTGGTTTTTTGGCTGCGCTGTTTTGGGCAGGTACCATCTTCCTCAGCCCAGATGTGCTGGCAGGAGCACCTTTCATGGCATGACTGTTGCTGACGTTTGCACCCGCCACTGCTGATATATTACCATTGCCAGCACCATCATGACCATATTTATGCTGTCTGGCAGCCGCATGTGCCCGAACAGGGCTTTCAGCACACGCTTTACTGACAGGACCCTTGAGCTTGCTATGCTGCTGCTGTCGCTGCTGCTGATGTCTTGACTGCTGCACAGCTTGTTCCTGCCGCTGCTCCTGCACGCACTGCTGGCGTGCAGCTTGTGCCCTAGCAGCTGTGGCATTTCTGTCTCTGCTGTGATCACCAGGCCTGTCAGCACTGGCCTGCTGCACCCCTGCAGCATTTGAAGGACCAACGGGAGATGGTTTTGCTGCTGCCGCCACATTCGGCGCTGTTGCTGTCTGAAGAGAAGATCCTGCAGCTTGTTGACTGGGCTGTTGAGGTGTCTTCCTGGTTTCGGTTCCTACAGCAGTAGCATCAGCTGCAGCTGGGGGTACACGGGATGATCTTTTGGCTGCCAGCCCACCGCCATTGGTGTAAGCTATGGCAGCCGCAGCCGCAGCTTGAGACTCACTTCCTGCCGCTCCAGCTGCAGCTTTTGCTTCATACTTACAGCTCAAAGGAGGAATCTGAGGGCCGGGTACAGGTTTGCCTGCTGCAACCTCTGTCTTGCTGGGAGCAGCACGATTCCTGTCACCAGTGACAGCAGCGACATCATCATGATGTTGTTGAACAGCAGAGGCTTCCCCTGCACCTGCTACTGCTGCTACTGTTGGTGTCCAGTAGCTGCCCCTCAGCTGCCTGTCACTGGCACTGAGCAGCCTGTTGAAGGGCGCCCGAGCTTCTAGCAACACCCCCCTGGACCGGGCTTCCTGCAGCAGCGGTCTCCAGGCACTGCTGGCGGCCAGCGTGTCAGCATGGCCCAGCACCCACACCGCACGACGGCCACGGGTCAGACCCACATTCATGCGCCGAACATCAGCAAGGAACCCAACACGAGGCGCTCCAGCAGCAGGTGCCCTGCTGGCAGCAGCAGCAGCATTGCTGGGGACGGGTGAAAGGGTGTCTGCAAATGATGCTGCTGCTGCTGCTACTGCCTCAGGCTGAGCACGTACACAGCTGAACACCACGATGTCAGCCTCACGGCCCTGCAGCAGACAACACACAGGAGTGATTGAGCACTGCTCTGCTCGACCACTGTGTGTTCTATTGAAGAGCATCGGGAGCAAGGCAGTGTCAGCTTCGCATTCGATGTGTAAGCCCAGAACATATGACCGCTGGCCCCCTTCCCACCCACCTGGAAGCCATCAACTGTTCCAAATTCGATGTTTGCTGCTGTCAGTGCTGCATCGCCCCCAAGTACCCGCCTGAACTCCTCCCTGAGGGCTGACACCTGCGCCTTGTACGGCGAGATCACAGCAATGCTGCCAACATCATCACGGTACGCAGACAACACACCTGTGCAAGTGACAAGGGTAGACCAGCCAGCGGTTGGAAAGGCACTACCACAGTGCAGACAGCAACTCTCCATTTGTTCAACATTCATATGTGGGTGAGGTGGTTCATGAGCTTGCTGAATCACGCATGCCTCTGCTGCAAGCATGCGTCTGATGTCACATCACTCGCTGCTGCTCCTCACCTGCCACAAGTGTTGCCGCCAAATGAGCCTCAGCGGGGTTCTTGAGTGAGCCACCTGCTCCTGCTGCTGCCCCCCGCTCCCGTCCCTCCCTGCAGTCCCACATCACAAACGGCCTGAGTGCCAGCTGCCTGTGGAAGCGGGCGCCCTTGGTGCTGGCATTGACCAATGCACCATCAAGCAACTGACCGTCATAGAAGAACCTGCAGGCACAGCAGCCAGTCACAGTTAATTTCACTCGGGGGGGAGTGATCAACATGCCTGCTTTGGACTGTTCCAGAGCACAAATTGAAGTGGCAGCACAAGACAGTCTGCGCCCCCACGCTGACGCAGTCCCTGAGCCGCACCTTGCTGGAAATGCACTGATGAGTGGGTGCATCCTGTACTGCTCCCTCAGCAGTACCACATGCCACCCAGCACGAGCAAATCGCTCAAACAGGGACTGCGCCAGCAGGGCTGCCTCAGCTGCACGTGACAGCACTGTTGGTGGCAGCTGGCATGGGTCACCCACAAGCACCACACGGCCAGTACCTGGAGCAGCAGACACACAGTGGGTCAGGGTAGACACCTGTCCAGCAATAATCAGTATGCTGTCTGTCAACTCACATCTAACCCTCCCCTGCAGCTGGCTGTAAGGAGCAGGCTGGCTGCAGGGTTAAGGACTTGCATGCAGTCATCTAGCAGGGTTATAGACTTATTGGCAATTGCAGTTTCAGCAATGCGACTGCTCAGCTGGTAACTTTGGGCACGCCCATTTGCACTCCAATTGAAGCCACTTGGCACTGCAGTATCACCCACCGGCTTTCAGCACTTGCATGGGTATGAGTGTGGCTGGCTCCAGTGCTTGAGCTGCCTCATCCACCACCAGCACGTCAAACAGCGGAGCTTCAGGGCCAGGGGGGAAGCAGCTCAGCAGGTCACCACCAGCAGCACTCAAGGTGCACAACTGGGGGAGACAGCAGTGCAGGAAGGACAGCACCAGCAGTTGAGGAGGCTTTGCGAAGAGGTAGACAGCAAAGTGCAGTGCCTCTGCCAGTGACTAGCATGGATGAGATTCGTTGTCACCAGCAGACACCTGCACATGTTGCAGTGCCGCACCGAGCAGGTCACAAGCCGGAGACATATGCTTCTCACACAAGTCCAAGGCAGAGCGATGCAGACACAAACACAGGGAAGGAGGCAGCACCCGCTGCAGCAAGCAAGAACAGCAGCACAGACAATGTGGGCACATTATTAGTCATGCTAACTCCTCACCACAATCTCTGCTGATCTGATGATTGCCTGTCTTGCACTTCTCTTGGCCCGCTCCAGCTCCCTGCCCCCACCAGCTGCTGCTCGCCGCTGGGCCTCAGACTCAGCTGAACGCAAAGCAGCCAGCAGAGCGCGCTGCTGATCTTGCAGAAGAGCCTCGCTCACAGCAGCACTGATTGGCGGCTGGAGTTGCTGCTGCTGCTGCTGCTGCGCTGTACCTGCTTCTGCTGTGCCAGCTGTTGTTTGCTCCTCCTGCTGCTGCAGGACTTTGGGTGCTGTGCGGCTTGGCTCTGTGGATTTGCAGTGCTGTTCCTGCGCAGCACTGTCCTTGACACTGTTGCACCTGCTCCTGTTCTGTGTGCAGTTGTGGGAAGAACGTCTGCTTCTGTGAGTATCTCGGTTCCTGCCCCTGCTGCTGCTTCTACTCCTGCTTCTGGTGGTATGCTTGTATCTGCTACGTGCACTTCTACAACCTCTGCTCCTGCTCCTGCTGCTTCTATGCTGTCTACTGTGATGTTCCCTGCCACGTTCCATGCCTCTACTTCTGCTGCGATGCCTATCTCTGCTGCTGTGCCTGGACCCTCTGCCATGCCTACGCTGCCTGCTGTCTTCCCTTTTGCTTCTGTACCTGTCCCTGCTGCTGTCTCCCCTACCGTGCCTGTGCCTGCCCCTGCTGCTGCTCCTAGACCTGCTGTTCCTGTAAGGATGTTGCCTGCTGTCTGAATATGGATTCTGCTGCTTCTGCTGCTGGCTCTTTTGCACACAAGGCACCCCCACACTGTCACTGATATCCATATCACTGCCACTGTCTCTGTTGCTCCTGGCAACGTTGACACTAGTCACAGCAGCAGCAGGTGCTGTGGAAGGTGCTGCCTCAGGCACTGCAATGGGTAACACCCGCTGCTTTTTGGGCAAACGATGTTCGCCCTGGCCTGCTGACTGGCTAGCAACTGCTGCCTCTGCTGCTGGTGGTGCCTCAGGCCTATTGCGCTTCTCACTCTGCTGCGCCTGTCCCTGTGCACTGCTGTGTCCCGCTGCTGGAGCAGCATGAGCTGCCTTGCATCCCCTTGCTAGATCTGCCAGCTGCTGCTCAACCCGCTGCAGCTCAGCCCTCAACTCCTGTACCTTCACTTGCAAGGGGTCGTTGCTGGCCTGCTGCTGCTGCTTCTGCTGTTGGTGTGTGACATGACCATCAGCCAGTGCGTCCACATGGAACATGAGCACAGAAGGATGTGTGGCATCTGACCTGCCCAGTCTGACCATGGCAGGAGGACGCCTCTGACCCTGAGCAGACCATACGCCTTGATTGGCTAAGCGAGTTGCCAACTCATCAATAGCGGCATTGCTCTGAGCGCATACAAGAATGCGAACAGGTGGAGTGGCACCCAACTTGAATGCTGAGAGTGCAGCGGAATTATCCACAATACCGCTGCCAGCCAAAGCTGCTGTGCAACTAGCAGTGGCTTCTGTTGCTTTGCTGCCTTGACTGGTTGGTGCTGACTTCTTCTTGGCTCCAGCTCCTGCTGCCTTTGCCTTTGCTGTGTTTGCCACTGCCTCAGACCCATGCTGACTGTCAGCTTGTGTTGTACTGCCAGCTAACAGAGCTGACAACATACCCACAATGGTGCTGGTCTTCCCCGTCCCAGGTGGGCCCTGCACCAGCACAAAGGGCCAGCGCGTGTCCAGACATGCTGCTACAGCTGCCTGCTGGGACTCGTTGAAGGCAGACATCAGGGCATCTCTGAGGCCTGGTGAGATGGTGGCTACTGCTTGGCTGCTGATGCCGGTGCTGGCGGTAGCAGGTGCCAGTGCACGATGAGGGCCTGTTGCTGTTGTGTGTTGGTGTGTGTTGCCGAGTGTGGTGGGCGGTGTTGCCGGGGGCGGATGGGGGGACAGCACCTGAGACAACAGCCGGTGGCCAGGCTGGGACTGCTGCATTGCAGCAAGAGCCTGAGGGGCAGGACAACATGCGAAAGTCGCAGAGACAACCATTAGTTTCTTGAAAAAGCCAGGATTGACTCATATTAACACCTTCCGGCTGTGACCTGTTGCTGATCTGTGGCTGCCAGCACGACACATGCTTGGAGTATCCCGCACAGCACAGAATGGCACTGCCACCCGGTTTCACCCAGAGCAAATGATCTCAGAACTGACCCCATGCACTGACACACACAGCAGATATCACTGCCGTCAATGCTCACTTGAAACTCCCTGAAGTTTGGCACCAGGGATGTCACTACTGTCAGCCACAGCCTGGCCCGCACCACCAGCAGTTGCTGCCAGTGATTTGCCATCAGCTCACTGCCAGCAGAGCCAGTGGCAACCTTGAACGTCACCAGCCGCACTCCAGGTTGCTCAGGGCTTGCGTCAATGACCAGCCCCGACAGATGACTGCGTGGCAGCTGATCTGCTGACAGCTGTGCTGCTGAGGTCAGCTGAACCTTGGTCAGCAGGATGTAGTCTTCTGTCCGGGGGCTGTCCCGCTCCCAGGGCTGCAAGCTGTTGATATCTACACGTGCACAGATGACATGGACGCTGCTCTGGCGCTGCACGCTGTCAATAATCAGTGGTAGGCACCTGAAGCCACCTGCTCCCCTGGCGCTGCGTCTGGCCCACCCATCCCCGCCTGCTGAGTTGACCAACTCCTCGTGTGCTGCTGCCAGTCCCGCCCGCAGCTCCTCCAGCAGCAGCCCCCTGAACACATGGCAGTAGTGAGCCCGGGACTCAAAGGTGTGAGGTACCTTGCCGGACTCTAACAACTGCCGCTGCAGTGCTGAAACAGCTGCGGGGCTGCTTGTAGTGGCCCCAACAGCCTCCAGGTAGCCCCAGCTGAGCAGCTGTGACACAACTTCATCCATTTTCAATGGTGGGTAGTGCCTGGCCCCAATGACAGTTGCTTCACGTCCTCCAAGCCCGCCCAGCAACCTCATTCTGGGTTGCTCAGCGTGCGCTGGCCGCAGCAGTGCGCCATACCTCCTGGAACCGCTGCTTTGAGCCAGGGCAGGCACTGACAGGGTCAGGGCAGTGTGACGACGTTGCTGCAAGCTGGATGACAGCTTACTGCCTGACCTATTTGCTGCTGCTTGAGCAAAAAGAGCAGTATCATCACTGACAAGCACTACAGCAGCAGCAGGAGCAGCCACAGCAGCTGCCTGCTTAGGAGCCCCACTGTTTTGGTGATGCTGTTGTAGCAGCTGATCCTGCTTTGCCTGCATCTGTTGCTTCTCTGCTTGCTGCTTCTGTTTCCACTGCATCTGCTGATGCTCTCGCTGCTGCCGTTCCCGCTCCCGCTGCTCCAGGAACTCCTTTTGCTGCCGGGGCTTCTGCTGCAGCTCCTGTTGTTGCCTTTCAAGCTGACCACCCTGCTGCATGACGGGCTTAACAGCCACAGCTGAGCCAGCCTGCCTACTGCCTTGCTGCTGCTGCTGTTCACCACCAGAGTGTGTGGCTATCTGCTGGTTGATGTAGGCCTTCATGAGGTCATGCTCTGCTTCGTCTGCTGGCCGCTCAGCAGCAGCTGCTGCTCTCACCCTGGTCCCCTCAGAGCCCACAGCTGGCCTGCCCAGCAAGTCGGCCCTCACTTGATCAGCCTTACTGAGACCAGCAAGAGGCTGGCCCTGCTGCCTCTGCCGGGGCATGTCACCGCTGCTGATGTTGAACCTGCTGCCCCCCCAGCCTCCACTGCTGCTGCCCACACCTACATCACCAGTGGGAAGGAAGCTGCCGCCACCAGGACCGCTGTGGGGCCAAGCAGGAGGCCAAAGCGTGTCCACATCCACCAAGTCATCAGCAGCAACAGACGCAACCCTAGGGGGCTGCTGGAGGGATGACGGTTTGTGCGGCTGCTTGTGTGCTGCTACTTTGGTTGACTTCTGTTGGTTTGTCGGTTTCTGGGCTCGCTGTATTTTTGTGGTTGCAGGCTGCAGGAGGTTCCCTGATGTAGCAATACCTTGGCCACTACCACTGACAGTAGGAGCAGGTACCAGCGCTTTGCCTGCGGGTCCTGCCCTTGCTAAAGGCTGCTGCTCCCCAGCTGGCGTGGCATCTGAATCTGCAGCTGATTTGACGGTGGCCTTGTCCAAGCTCGCAAGCAGGGCCTTGAACTGCTCATCATTGCTACTGGCATTCACAGTGCGGCATCCCTTCTGCCGATTGCCAGCCAGCATGCCAAACAAAGATGGCGATTCGGCAGCCTGCTGCTGCTGAGCTGCTGCAGTCAGTTGCTTGGAGCTGTGCAAAAGTTTGCTCACACCTTGCTTGACATGTGTCTGCTGCTGCTGCTGCTTTCTTTGCTTGAGCCAGGGCCATGAGTCCTGCTGATTGTGTTGCTGTTGCTGTTCATCGGTGTCAAGCACCACAACATCTGGGCCCCCATCCTGTTGCTGCTCCTGATCACTGCTTTGTGGGCTGGCTGGCTCCTCGTCTGACAGCCACTCACCGACCCATTCATCACTGTCACTGTCAATGACAATGACATCAGCATGACAGTCAGCTGCAGCACTGCCAGCAACACCAGCAAGACCCTTGGCTTTGCCATGATCGGCAGGAACAGCTGGGGGGGGCCTGACTGGCCAATTGCCAAGCCCAGAACTGGCTAGGTTGCCAGGTGCTGCTCTTGGAAAAAGCTTGCCCAGCCACAGCAGGTCCAACAATGGGGACTTGCCTGCCATGAGCTCAGTGGCTGCTCCTTGGACCCTCTGCAGCACCAGAATAGCAGAAACCAGACCACGCTTGCAAGTAGCCAGGTGTTGGCGTGCTACCAGAATTAAAGTGCACAGATGACAAGTAGTGTAAGTTGTACACATTGTGGGGGTTGTGTGCTGCCTGCTACATCAAGACAGTGTCTGCCATCTGCATCATAACCAATGTGGCTGCGCGTTGCCAGCGGCGCATTCCCAACCACACCTTTGGCAGAGGTGCAGGAGTGACCTTCACCAGGCCCTCCACTGCAGCCTTCCACACCAACACCATCCTCTCACTTCTTACAGCAGTGGCTGCACAACCACTGCAGTTGGTGGGGCTATCAAAGCTGCTTTCACTACTCAGCTGCTTGCCAATTTGCAGCAGGTGCACCATCCACTTCATCTCCCTCTGCAGCTCAGCTTGTGACCACCTATCACCACCTGCTGCAGACACCGACTGCCTGCCGCCGGGGCCCGGAGGTGGCGGCAGAGGAGGGGAGCCCTGACAGGGACCAGGGATCAAAAGCATCGCTGCCTGTTCAGTGTCATGCCTGTCCAAAGACAGCATGTAGAGCCGCCGCTGTTCACACCTCTGCTCAACCAGAGCCTGATAGCACCGCCAGGCGGTGACAACACCCTCAAGCACGGTCCTGAGCACAGCGACAACAGCAGGCCCGGTGTGGCTGCCACTGCTGCTGATGGCATGTACCGCTTGACTCTCACTATACCTGCTCTCAGCATCTGCCTGACAAGCTTTACAGCTTGACAGCAGCTTCTGACAGCTGATGATAGTGTCAGTCATGAGCTTCCAGGCCTGGGGCAGATAGTTGACCAGCACTGGTAGCATGGCCTCGAGTCCATGTTTGACAGAGGCTGTAAGGCTGTGTTGTGTGAGCTGCAGGATGGCTATCAGCCGAGCGGGATCAGAAGTGATTACCTGTAGAGTGTATAAACGCCACAATGAACAGGGAGCAGTACTGCATGGCCAGTCTGCCAACAAGTCACAGGTCATCAAGTTACGTGCGTGTATCATACAAGCTAGTGGCATACTCAACGCACCAACACCAGTAAATATGACCTCAGTTGCTGCCAGTAGTGCCAGTACCCTTGCATAGCGCAGGTGATGTGGAGCCATACATACATCTGGCCAAGCTGTGGCAGTATGCATGAGGTTGTTGTCGTTGTCAGCGCATGTTTGGCTGTGAGCCCACCTGATGGAGCTTGCCGTTCCGCCGCACTTGCCGCACTGCTTCCTGCATGGCCTGTGTCATCTGGTCTGCACACAAACTGCCAGGTGCCATCAGCTGCTGTTCAACAGCCTGCCGCAGCTCCCCTACACCAACACCACAGCTGCTCAGTAGTGCCAGCTCAGCACCAGCAACAACAGCAGCAGCAGGACAGCTGCGCCCCAGCAGCAGCAAGCTGCAGCAGTTCTTGATGACAGTAGCATAAGCCTCTGGTGCTGTGCTATCAGGTGGAAGCCTGTGATTGTCGGCCAGCTGCTGGTAGAGTTCACTGATTTTTGTCTGGCCGCCTCGTGGTCCCTTCAGGCGGCTGCTACTGCCGGTGGCCCGCTGTGTGTGAGGCATGACAAAAAAGCGGGCGCGCACACTGCAGGTGTGCAGATGTCGGACTGTGGCAGAAAAACACCACGAAGACACGATGGTGTGAGGACCAGCTTGATGCTGTGCACACAGGCTGAGCTGTATGGAACAGGGCAAGTTTGCACAAAATACGTCCCAGCACTCTGCAGACAACTGTGCGTACGCAAGTGCCATGGCACAGCAATTTGGCTTTGCTGGCAGGAATTAATGTGTCTTGAACATGGTCCATGTGCAACTCTTATCAAACTGCACTGCGCCTCACACCTGCTGCCTTCATGAGTTGACCATGAAGCCATCCTGAGTGATCCAGGGCATACAGCATGTGCTGCCTACTGTCCAGAGGAACCACCTCGGCGTTGGGCAGCTGCAGACTTTGATCCAGCTGCTGCTGCGTCTCAGGTGTGAGATGCATGCTACTAGCCTTGGCCACAGCGGTAGATGTTAGTGGTGCCAGCTGTCCTGCAACAGTAGCGTATGTAGCTGACACTGTGCTGTTACCACAGCCGGCAAGGGCAAGCCACCAGCTGGGGCTGCAGATGTAGTCTGCTGTGTTGTTCAGTGCCACCTCGATTGTATCCAACACACTGGAAACACGGCTGACCTTGGGTGAGCAGCTGCTGACAGAGGGGTCCAATATAGACTGCAGCACAGCCGCATCAACCTGCAGAGGAGTAGCAAACACGCAGGTTGCTGGCCGTTGCTGCCACAGCAAAAGCCACCAGCAGCTGCATGTCTGTTTTGTGGATTGTGGAAGGAACAGGAAGAAAATCTCAACAATATGAGGTACTCCAGAAGCCAAGCACCTAATTCACTTAACATGCCAGTGAGGATGTTTCACTCCAGCCATATGGACAAACTGTGTTGAAAAAATTCAGGGTGACTGCTGCATGCTGCCATTACCTGCAGTGCCAGTGCCACAAGATCAGCTGCAGTGTCTACCACCTTTCTTCTCAAATCTTCCATCTGTTCCAGCAGTGGCATCAATCTCACAATGCCAGGTGCCTGATGCTGTTTCACTCTGCCAGCAGCACCATCCCAAAGGCCCTGCTGCTGCTCAGCGTGCACATAAAGCACGTCTGCACACACAGGGCCCCACAGGTGGCTGAAGGTGGCAGTGCCAGGGCAGCTGGGGGACTGCAGGGCTGACAGGCAGCAGTCAAGGCCAGCCTGCAACCAATGCGCACAGCGGCAAGCACAAGACGTTGTTGTGCTGTTGTATGTTTACCATAATAATGATCAGATGCTTGATGCAGGAACAGATAAGAGCCAGTCCTCAGTCAACAAGACAACGACGGCCCCTGCAAGGATGCTGCAAGCGCCCACCGCATATCTTTGGTGCTGCTGCACGAAGACCTGCCACCTCACCTGCAGGGCCAGAGCCCTGATGAGCCTGGGCATCACAGAGCTGCCAGGAAGATGAACCAGCAACAGCCTCATGCATGTACCAACTGCTGACCTGGCATGGTCAGCATGCACTGTGACCTCAGCACTTGCTGCTGCATGATCCCCAGTGTCTGCGTCTGCTGCGCCACTTGCAGGCATGACGTACGGCAGAAGTGATGCGACCACCACTTGCAGGACCTGCACCAGCAGCTTCAGAAGCGCCGTTTCAGCAGGATTCCTCCAGCAGGCGGCTTGCAGCTGTTTCACCAGCTCTGCAGGTTGAAATGCAGGCAGCCATCTCCATAAGTCCTGCTGGCCGGCCTTGAGCAGGATGAGCAGGCAGCCTAGGGCGTGCTTGTGCTCCATACTGCCTTCGGGAGCCAGGCCACCCAGCGGCTGCTGTTGTACTTGCTGCATGTTCTGTCGCTGCTGTTGCTGGGCCCATTGAGCCGATGGGCATGACTGGATGAGGACTAACGTCAGCAGATGAGGGTGTTCTGACAGCACCACCGGAATGCATTCTGCCTGCAAAACAAGTGATGAAACGCTGACGATGGAAAATGCATCAGGCAAATCACTGCGTGCCTTGTGCCTCTATCTACTGTACTGCCTCTGCAATGTGTGCAACAGCAGGTTCAACCACAGCAAGGGGGACAAACAGTCACCTGGTAACTGCTCCGCATGCAGCACCTTGTACACCCTGCATGAGATGCATATCCTTCTAATGGCACTTCAATGGCAATACACAAAGTCTCTATAACACTGCAGCTCACCTGCATCAATCCCAGCAGCACTTTCAGGCCAAACCACACATTCACGGCCGCCCAAGGTTGCCTGTCTGATCTAGGTATAAATTGAGACTGGCTCATGAGGTCATGGTCTTGTGCCATTGCTAGTGCCTGCCACTGCAGTGTGTCCAGCCAAGTGTCCAACACAACAGCCATGTTGCTGTCAGCCAAGTCCTGCAGGTTGAAATGGCCCACTCTGTGTGTGATCTCGAGCACCTGCAGGCATGCACAAGCTACGCTGTGGTCAACAAGGTGAATCCTCAGCTCAACCCTGACCGGCCACATACCTCCCTGAGTTGTTCAGCCTTGGTGTACACACACTGCTTTGTGGGGCATGTTATAAGCTGAACTCTGACCAAGTTAATCATTGCCTTGAATGAGCACCTCAAAGTGTGTTTGCCTGCTGTGACGTGATGTGGGCAATGCTGCTGTTGGCTGCTGCTTGTGCATGGTGTTGAGGCGCACCTGAGCCCTAACTGAGGCTTCGGGATGAGCCAGCAGCTTGTAGAACCCTGGAAACCTACTGCCCTCATCAGTGTCTATCTGCCACTGCAACGCCACCAGCTGCTGGACCACAGCGCTGCACAGTTCACGGTCGTCAAGGAAGTAGCCATATCCAAGAGTCTCAAATAGTGCCGACACAAGCTGCTGGCTGGGGTACGAGGCAACCTGCTGCTGTGCTTGTGGGTGCTGCTGTTGTGCTGGTGATAGCCAGCTCAGCAGCCGCTGCCGGTCCAGATGCCAGAGCGCTTGCAAGAGTTGCCGCAGTGATTGAAACTCATTTTGACCACTGAGGAGCTCAGCCTGCACAGGCAAGGCTTGATCTAGATGATTGCAGGCTATGCAGTAGCATTGTTCCAGGAGCCATATTGGCCATGCACTGGAATCCTGTAGTGACGCCAACCCGGTAAATCTGGTGGTGCGCAGAATACCTCTGACTGACCACAGCGAAGAAGCATGTAAACCAGCAGCAGAAGTTGGCAAGAGCTTTTTGATGGCAGGTTGTCTCCAGCTGTTGTGGCTTACATGGTATTACTACCTTACACCACATCTGCTGCCCATCTAGTGTTGTTAGTTACAGTCCACCTGCCTTGTGTCTACCTGTGCCATATGGTAGCTCCTGAGGCAATCTAAGCAGCTGCCCAGCTGATTGGTGATAGTCTGCCACATCTGCTGCTGCCTGGCATCACCTTGATGCACAAGAACTTCGCTGAGCTCCTTGGTCACTGCAGTCAGCGATTGCAGCCCACAAACCTCAGCTATGACGGTAGCAGATTCATGAGCTCCTTATTCAGCGTCCCTAAGCGGATGCCTCGTGCCATTGACACGTGCTGCTGCGACACCATAACATGGGCTCACTTGAGAAGGAGGCACGTTGCTGATCAACTCACGCTCATAGTGCTGACACCACCAATGTACCACATTTTCCGGCTTCCGAAGGAACTTGAGGGCATCATTATGGGCCTGCCATGCACAAACTGTCGTGAAGCAACAGTTGAGTTCCAGCACAGCAAAGGCCATCACTGGCGCAGCATACGGCGCACCTGGTTGCGAGGCACGCTTGCATTGAGGTACTGTGCTACAAGCTGCTTTTCTTCAGCCAGCTGCTCATCCATGTTCCCGCCCCACCGGCTCAGGCCGGCCAACTACAAGCCATCTGTTGGCCCGCAGCAAGCATGCTCAAGAAGTAAATCGTAAACTATATGCAGCCTTTGCAGTTTCCTACACAGCAGATAGGAGCAGGGCCTAATCCATCACTGCTGCTGTGTGTGAGATGCTGGTGCTGTGGTTTATTCAATCATTCGTGCTGCCTCAAAACAGATGGGCTACTCGTGGTCAATTCGTGCCGCACATTCCATTCTGCATTAGGGCGGGGGCGTTGAAAGCGCAGAACCCACTCTGTTCAAGGCTGTCAAGGCTGGGAGCCCTGGTGACCAAACAACAGCACAAAGAAAACAAGCCAGCAAGAAGCCGCGCAGTCTGATACTCAGCATGCAACCCTGAAATAGCCTCCAGGAAGGAAGGTTGCCGCAAGGCCCTTGGGAGAGAACTTGGGGGACACCACCTGGGCATCCTGACAAAAAATCATTTTTGATCGACAAAAAGCAACAGACACCACAAACATTTGCACACAGTATCCTACTAGAGAAACTAGCAACAGGAAGCGCTCAAGCGAACTTTAGTGAGGTTGTTTATTGCATCTTTTGCTTCTGTGAAACAAATTTAGCTGTGCAGCAAGGTGAAATGCTATGGCAAATGCGCTGACATGCGGTCTATCTTTAAACACCTTGCACTGGCACACCGGCCTTCAAGGCACAAATTGCCACTCAGTGGGGGTGGGTACTCCAGCACGAGATATACCAACCGCTGATGGTGTCAAAGGCCATACAAGAAAATGAGCAGCATGTGGTAAACACTGCCTTATGCAACATGTATCCTACCATCCAGGAATACTATCCTTAGGCAAAATGAACAGCATACGCTCATGACAGATTTTTGTATACTTTCTACAGTCTGAAAACAACCTAACAAACGATGACTGTGTCATGGCATAGAGCACAACATTGCAATTCCTCTTACCCAACATCAAGCGTGACAAGATCAACATCAACCATGGTGCTGTCCATGAGTTGCTGTCGATCATACCTGGCAGGGCAGAAACCAGTCAGCTACCAACCATTTTCACGCGCATATGCATCCAGAATTGCAGGGAAACAACACCACATGGCTGCTTCAGATCACGGTCCAGGCTTGGCACTGCGCAGTGCTGCGGCAGCGGTATCATCACATTGCAGAAAAGATTCAGCTCATGCAACAACATCTGCAGATCACCAAGCCTTGTCGGACATGAACAGGCATGTCAGCAAGATACAATTGTTCTTGCAAGAATAAAAGCACACATCCACGGCAATGGCTGGAAGTGAACACAGCTTGCCTGCCAGGCATGATGGGACTTGAAGGTCAGCAATAGGACAGTCCCATGGGATCAGCAGCCTACTGGCCAGTAGGCTGCTGTGGGGTGTGCAACATCATGATGCTGCAACAGCAGCCTGCTCATGGCACACCATTGGGCATGCATTTAGCCTACTGGCAGGCTGAGCCTGCCTGCAACAGCACTGCTGGATTCATGAGCAAAGGATACTGCTGTAGGACAGTTGATCAGCAGCAGCAGCAGCATGGCAAGCATTTGAATACATTTTTAGTCACAGTTTCAAACTCCTCAGCAGCTGTCTTGCAGCCACGGTGGCAACCCAACCACATAGAGGCCTTGATAGTCCGAGGGGCGCTTGTAGAAGACTGACCCCTTAGGCCAGGGACATAATGCCATTGATGCATGCCCAACATAAGGTACTTTTGATTGAAACAAAACCAACACCAGCTAGCCATCTGGCCAGACACAGTTGCTACAGCAGCACCGTGCTGCTGGTGTTGCTGCAGGATGAGCTGCGGCATAGCATAATGCAGCCCTAGAGCGCATGTGGTGGACGCCACTGGGCTTGGGATGTGTGACCTTGTGCACCACAGACCGCCAGCAACCGCGCATATGACAAAAGCCATACTGGCAGGCGGTTGCAAAAGCTGCAAATCTTGAGGCACAACTAAAATTCACCTTCCCGCCTAGCCACTGCCCCAAGGTCGGGAGATGTGCCACAAAGTAGAGGCAGGAGCAACGTGGGGAGCTCTACCTTGCTCCATGAGCATGATGTGATCAATTGCTCCGTGCGCATGATGTCATCAAACCATTTCAGAAGGACTGGCTTGGTGTTGAGCAGCTACTGCTGGGTCAATCATTGGCAGACAATTTACGCACACGAACCACATCACAACAGTCGGCCAAGTGCAATACCTACTGCTGTGGCACGCTATGTACTTCATCAGCAGTGGTGCTGCAGGTTGTTGCTGACTTGCTAGTGCCCTAGCAAGCCAAATTATTGCGAGTTTGCGCCGTAAAGCCAAGTGTGTGTCAGGTATTGGCGTGCATCAGCTGTCACGTCCACCAGTACCAACAGTCGCAACAACAGTCAAAGTAACATTGGTGGCTGCTGTTGCGCAGCTCAACTGGCACCACTGCTGCATGGGGTCTCAAGTCCTAGCCCTGCCATCCAGGGCTATGTTGGGTCAGATCATTGCTGCTTGCAGCTACTGATGCCGCTGAGTGAGGGGCTGGGCATCACAGGTGCCTTGAGCCCATGAGAAATGCCGTGTCCACAACTTGTTTTCAACAAGTGGTGACAGGCAGGAAACGGTGATGGTGCTGTCGCTGCAGGGAGTTCTGCTGGCGTCAGGATACTGTGGCCATCATGACTGTGTGTTTGATCCTGGGATCTTGATGCTGCTCATCCCATTGCTCCTTTCACAATGTCATCGACTTTAGCCCTCAGCTGCAAACACTCCCTGAACTTGTCAAACTGTAACATGACAACAATGCTTGTTGTGGGAACTTGCTGAAAAAAATCGTGTGCTGTGCAGGTGAATGGTGGCAATGCTGTCAGCACCAATTTCGCTTGGTCGCTGGTATGCCTGCATCTCCTAAGCTGCTGTAATGCCTTCACGGCTGAACACATGTGCTTACCCTCAACCACAGGATGTGGTGATTGCTACAGTAGTCTGTCAGTACCATGAAAGCACAGAATACAGCTGACTGCGTGAACACTGGTCATTACTGTGCAGTGTGTCATATGCCCGTGGCAGTGTGTCATATGCACAAGGTGCGACAACTGCGTTGCTCTGCTCAAAGCCTGAGTGGCTCTTGTCAAGGAGCAGAGGTGCTACAGGTTACTGGTAAGCCATTGGTAGGGGTGGCATCAAGCACGTAGGCACACAAGTTATGCAGCAGACTGCATTCATATCCGCTATCGTTCTCGCTTTGCCTGTGAAGGTGGTTTTTGGTGTCGTGAGTCTATTCATGTCATTCAGTAGGATTTCCAGCAAGTGGGTGTAAAAGGAATAACTCACCAGATGCAGGCAGGCGTCCTCGCCAGCACCCTGGGCTTGTGCAGATTCGTAGCAGCTGTCGAAGGCCTGCAGAACACGTCAGATAGCACTCCAGCACATCAATTCTGCTGAACTCGTCTACCTGAGGTTTCGTGTGCCAGGTGACAATGCAGTGCACTGTTACTGCCTACCAAGAACTCCTTCTTGCAGATGCCATCTGTCATAATCTTCGCCACGACACAGTCACCTCCACAGTTAGTGTTCTCAAAAATGTCTGGTTTGCTCTCGCTGTTTGTCATCCCTGGCTAGGGCCTGACCTCCTCAGTTCGGATGCACAGACAGATCGCTATTCTTGCATCGCTCTTCTGTACTCTGGCAAATGCAGCACGCAGCAGAGTGTTGCATACGCGCGTCAGGAGCAGGAGGAGAACTCGTTCGTCTGGAAGAGTGTGGAGAAGCTGAACCCCCGCGCACCAGAGAGTCCCGTCACCTCCTATCTGTTATGGTATTAAGTTACAACTCACATGAATACATAATCAAACGTTTGGGCGATCAAGCCGCGATATTGGCTGTAGAAGCGCACTTACAAGCTGATCAGCAAGCACTTGGATTCCGCATAACTTGTTCGAACAGCCATGGCGCTTGCAGCACAGCGCACACGACCAGTTAAAATCAGCAGATCTTACCACAAGCATTTACCCGTCGTTTCTCGGACCGTAAGAACCAGTGCCGTGTACCAGGCACCAAGCACAAGGACTGGGGCAAACGAGTTGGCAGCATTGTCAAATATAAGCAATCTGGTCCCAGATACTATTTTACTTCAGTCCACGGTCAAGCCCAAAGCTGCCACGGTCTCCAGTCTGCTGCTCTCATGGATACTCGCCAACGAGCAGCTGGGCATGAAGCCTTATGAGGTGACTGATGTGACATACGTCATCCACCGCCTGTGCTGTATTGCAAATGCACACGTTGCCAATGCGCTGCCGTTGATCAACCCTTCCGACACACGTGGCAAAGCAGTTATGCGTCCATGTGCAGAATGCCATAAAGACCTCTCTGAATTATGATAAGTGCCTGGCAAAGACTGGGGAAGCTCGGCTGTCATGTCAGCTGGACAAGGCACTTTGCAACGTCGGCTCTTTGCTTGCAACAGAAGTAGAGGGCAGGGTATGCACCGAGATCGACCCTCGCCTTGCCAACGATAAGGGTAAGCTGAATATTCTCTACTTATGACGACCACCGCAAATGATGATGTAGCGTGCAGTCCTCTTCGATCAGAATCCAGTAGCCCTTGTTTGCCCAGTGGCCCCCCATTAGCACAGCTTGCGCTTAGATTCATGCATCACAATTATGCTCAGTAGCATAACAGGGGGTAGCCAGTTTGCAGAGAAGCATCATGCCTCCGTCAGCCCTTTGTACGGTTTGTCTCTCAGTCAACCACACTTTGTCTATGCGCTTTGCAGATGCGATGGTGTCCAAAGCGCACACCCTGTTGGGCCTGTATGAGGAGATGGGGGTTAAAAGGGACAAGCTCATCTTCAGAGTGCCAGCAACATGGGCAGGCATCCAAGCAGCAGCAGCACTGGAGAAGGATGGTGTTGCAATGCAGGCATTCCACATCTACAGGTAGAGGTGGCAACAGCAGACAGCAGTTGAGTGACCTGCCTCGTGTGCAGTGATGTGCTGCTGAGCGTACTCACAACCCTGACCTGCGGGAACAGATTGCAAAGCTGTGGAGCTTGGCAGTTGCATTGCACCGTGATGGCTCCTCTGCCGTCTACAGAGTTTGTCCTGCCTGTGTTAAAAGAAATTTAGCCATGCAGCAAGTTAATACGCAATGGCAAATGCGCTGACATGCGTTGGGGCATGTGCAGTTACGTCCAAGGTGTGGCGGCCGCTCAAGCCGGTGTGAGTGTGATCCAGCCCAATGTTGGGCGTACGCGTGACTGGTACAACAAACATCCAGGCATCATCAGGGACCCGCATGTGAGTGTTGGGTGTTGTTGCTGCTGCTGTGGACACAAACTTCAGCGCCCAGCAGTGGAAGCAGTCGGGTGCCTCAGTTTGGTGCCCACCAACAGTAGTGCCCCGGCAGTTGCCCAGCAATCTGCATGCTCTCAAGTGGTCTTGTTGTCGTGGTGATGAGCTGCTGAGCAGGCGGCTATGGTACATGAAGCAGCCCACAGTCCCACTGCTGCTGCTGTTTGTGTGGCTGCTGCTGGGTGTTCAGGGCCCACGAGAGGACAGCGGGTTCAGCAGTGGTGTGGACACGGGGGTGCGGCTGGCCAGCCAGGTGTACGCTTATTGCAAGAAGTATCACCCCAAGACCCAGGTCATGGCCAGTGGCCTCAGAAGAAAAGAAGGCGAGTATAGAAGTAGATGTGCAATGTAGTAAGCTGCAATCAGGAACAGGCAGCCACACAATCAGTGCTGGCAGCAGCACTGGCAGCAATGAGTTGCAGTGTTTGAAACCAGGAAGCTAAGTTGGAGTCCTGGAGGTGACATAGCTTGAGGACCATACTGCAGAAGAAGACAGGTTCATGGAGCCCTGCAGCTTTCTGGTGACTGTTGCCCGACTGCTGCTGCCATTGCATCATGAAATCTTTGCTGCAGATGCGCTTGCCCTTGCTGGATGTGACTACTTGGTGTTGACGGCTAAGGTGATGGGGGAACTTGAGGCATCACCCACCTTGCAGGTAGGCAGTACAGTAGTCAGCAGGTGCAGGGATGGTGTCGCAGATAAACCTTGATCAGCCAAGATGCGGCAGCAGCTGCAATGTGCGGCACGCCAAGCAACAACCCCAAGACCGCAAGCAGAAACATGCTATGCAACCCACTACGTGTGACTTGTCTGCTGTTGGTGTGCAGGGCTACAATGCTGGTCTGAGTGCATCTGGTCCAGCTTACGATGATGCCATTGAACGTCCTCTGTCCCCTGAGGCTGCCAAGGCATCTGACATTGAAGACAAAGGCACAATCAGCGAGGCCATGTTTAGTGAGCAGCTGGGGCCTTGTGGGCAGGAGTTGCTGAGCCAGGGGCTGCAGGGACTGGTGAGGGATGTGGAGACATTGCTGCCCTACTTCAAGGGTATGGCAGGAGGCATGGAGTGAAGGGGGCCAGCAGGGAATGTGTACGTGCCTGTCAGCAGGAACAAGATGGGGACTGCTCAGCACACAAAGCTTCACAGAATACATGGCCAAGCTGAGAGCCTAGGTTCTGGGCGTTCAGCAATTTGGGCGAGGTTGTTACTCAAGCGTGGTGATCACCCTGCTCATGATCATGAACGATTTGAGCCGCTCAAAGGCGGCCTCGATCAGCTTGTTCATTTCAGATACTGCTGGGTTTCAGATACTGCTGAACTGTTCATAACAAACAGAAAAGGGTCTCACCAGTATTCTGAAATACGCCGATTATTGAAGGAAGGAAGGTTAAGGAGGGAGCAGAGCTCAGGGATAACACCACTATTGTTGATGATCGTGTAACTTACAACTTGATCACAGAAGCACGATCACGTCAACAGGAGTGGCAGCTGCACATCGGACAGTAGGGGACCCTGCATACAGGCAAGCTGTACTTATCCACAATGATACTGATACTGCGTGCGGCGTCCAGTGCTGTTGTAGCAGCTGTTACTTGCAAGCAATCATCTGTACCTTGTCATCTGCTGAAGCATATGTGTCTGTTGTTATGTGTCTATCAGATTGAATCTTTACCAAGTTGTAAGTTACACGAGTGTAACCCGCCCGTTTACAGGCTCATTGGGCATAGCACAATATTTGAGTTTATCACCGAGTTGATGCAGCAACAGAGTTCTCGCAATGAACAATGGACAGGAGAGCCATTCATTGTGACATGAAAAACACGTAAAGTGCTGCACGTGTAGAATCAAGGCGCCAAAAGCGTACCAAGACACAGCGACCAAAGCAGCCGTTGCTTGGCCCAGTGCCAGGCCAACACAAGTCCAAGGTTAAGTTAGCCAGCCTGCCGACACTCCACTTTGAGCAGAGCAGCAATTGTCATGTCAAATAATTACAAATGATCTACAGCAGAGCACAAAGAGACGCTGTGCATCCTCACCTCCATCTATTAGGCGATACCAAACTGCAAGGAGTTAGTTGACCCTCCTCGACCCATTGTGCATTCTGATTGCAAAGCGCTACTTTATTGCGCTGCTGTGAATGCTGCGCTGCCATGAGCCAGTGAGAATTATTAACCTACGGTCCACACATATTCACCTCCAAGTTCTGGGATAATCAGGCTCTGCACAGCAGTAATCAGATGCTTTTACACTGCAGCCACACCAGCAACAAAACAAACGTTTTCGACAAGTCGCGCGTTTCCTGGAAAGCAGCATTGGCAGTCCTTTCGGTGTATTGCAACATGGCATACGCAGCTCTGCTGCAGGCTGCGTATCTGCTGGCTATTCCGCTATTGTTTGTCGTATGGGTAAGGGGTTGTAGCATGGAAGTTTGCATGCTGCGCGCACACCCACCAGGAAGGTGACGTTCCCGAAACACTATCACTGCTGCTGCAGGCACTGGTGCCATGGCTGCAGAAGAGCTGGCGTTATCGTCATATACCAGGTACTACGCTGCGCTTACGTTGCATTGGCTGCTTGCGGGACAGCAATGGTTAACAGCGGGGGACAGCAATGCATATCAGCTGGAGTCAGGTGCACTCAGCTGCAGCGGTGCAAGTGCTGCCCTCCACACCAGATCACACACAATGTGTTCATGGCGTGTACAGGTGCATTGCGGGCATACACAATTAGTGCATCTCCAGGCAGCAGTCCCTCATCAGGTGTAATTTTTACAGTGCTGTTGTTTTGTCTGCAGGTCCCTTTGCCCTCCCTTTTATTGGGAATGTTCCTGGAATCATCAAGTTGGGCATGCACGAGTATATGATGCAATGTAGAAAAAAGTATGGCAAGCTGTTCAAGGTGAGCGGCTGGCGCTGAAGGCGGTGGGCAACTGCAGGGTGTGCCTGAAACGTTATTTCAGTTGATGGAGGCAGTGCACCTGGCAACCAGGTACAGTCTTAGGTTAATGGTGTGTCTGATACAGGTTGTTGCTGTAAAGAGTATGTAGCATGTATAGCTGCCTCATGGAATCGCACCTCACCTGATCCTGAGCGGCGAGTCCTGCTTCGCCTGCTGGCCTGTTACAGATGTACCTTGGCAACAGTGTGCTGCTGGTGTGCTCTGACCCCGAGGTGTGTCGGAGACTGAACTACAAGATGTTGAACAGGAACATTGCTAACCAGCTCAAGCTTGAGGACAATGATGATGTCATCAACAACCAGGGGCTGGTGGTTGTCAAGTGAGTATTTGCAGTACTGCTGGTGGATGATAGCGCTGTGAGGTTACCCTGAGACAGAGCGGTGACTTGGCCAGGTGACACACAGGAGGCGGGCCAGAGCTAGCTAGAGGGGATGGTGCCCTTGCGGCATACTGGCAATGTTGCAGAGGTCTTACATCACAATAGAGGGCTCTGCTGACACTCACACATATCACTGCCATGACCCAAATCCACTCCTGCAGGGGTGAGGCTTGGCGCAGACTCCGCTTGGCCTGGCAACCAGCCTTCCAGTCTGGGAGCCTGGAGGGGTATGCTGACCTGATGGACAGCTGTGCCAAGGAGCTGGCTGAGCATCTTGCACAGATTGGTCAGGGGGGCCAGGAGGTGGAGATGTGGAGGGAGCTGGGCAAGATGACACTGGCGGTGGTGGGCAGCACAGCATACGGGTGAGCTACCAGCAGCTTGCCATCAACTGGGTTCAATGGGGTCAACCTGACACACAGCTGCCGCTGAGCTGCCTCGGGGCCTGTGTGGTGTACAACTAACCCATGATGCTCATAGGGATGTAGACATGGGCAACAGCCTGGACAACTGCAGTAGCACTTGTGGCTGCTGGTTATGCTTCGTTACCACCAGCTCACCGTGGCGCTGTGGAATCACCCACACCTTCTACTGCTGCGGTTTAACATCATACATGTGCTCACAGCTTTGCTTGTGCTGTGCCTCTCTACAGAGTTGACTTCCACACCCTGCACGCACCCACCAGTGAGGCAGCTCAGCAGGGAAGCGCTCTCATCAAGGCCTGTCAGACCGTCTTTGCTGCAAGCTCAATCGCCAAGGGGAGCATTTACATGCTGCTCAATGCTGTGCTGCCATTTCCAACATTCATCGGCTGGCTGGCAAGGAACTTTCCGGATCAGAGGCTCACAGAGCTTGTGACGGTGGGTCATGTTCAAAACCTCAGGTGGCATGTTGCCACGCAGTGCTGTGATTCCACCATGTTAAATACAGCAGCATAGTGAAGCTGTCATCTCTGATGTATAGAATCTTTGCCTCAGCAACTACCAGGCCATGCTGAGCTCAGCATGCGCCCTGTTCCTTTCAACCATTGCAGTCGCGCCGTATTATTCGTGCTGTCTCCAGCAAGCTCATTTCTGACTGGCGGTCAGCACACCCTGTTCCCATCACAGCTGATGCAACAGCATCTCCAGCACCAGCCGCCACCAAAGAGTCTCCACTCATTGAGACGATCTCTGCCACTGTGGTCACTGACAAGGCCAGCAGCAAGCCGTCAGCTGTGGCCAGTGTGCCGGGTGCCTCGGCTGACAGGGACAGATGTGCTGCAGAGCCTGCTGGTTCTGACCGGCCTGCATCTGGCAAGCGTGCTGGAGCCGGTGTTGCTCCAGGAAGTTTCATGGGGCTGATGTTGTCGGTGAAAGACAAGGCCAGGGCAACAGTGCTTCCTGACACCACAGTGAGTGCTGGGCACCAGCCATCACTGACGGAATCACAGCTGTGACACAGGTGGTCCCTGCAGGAGCATCAGGAGTGGCAGCATGCCAGCTGCACATGTGCAGCTTGAAGAGATCTGTAGGTCTGAAGAATTATTCAGGGCAATGGGGGTGCCCTGCCGATGCAATTTCAGCTGCACAGTTCCTGATTGTGCCCAGTGATGTCATCTCTGAGATGTGAGCACAGTGCTAGGTACGCTCCTGTGATCATAGGGTGTTGCCTGCAGCCCCAAGTTGCCAGGTCTGGCTTGGCACGTGAACTTGGACATGCCTGGTTCACCCATTGCACTATCCTGTGTGTTTTGCGCAGGTCATTGCACAGGCCAACACTTTCACTCTTGCCGGCTATGAAACCACAGCCAACACCCTGTCATATTGTGTATACAACATTGCGGCACATCCTGAGACGCAGCAGAGACTTCTGGAAGAGGTTGATGCGTATGGCAGGCACCGGAAGGTGGAGTACAAGGACATGGATCAGGTGGGTGGTGGTGGCGCTGCAACAGAATCAGGAACAGCAGCTGGAGGGGCACAGAGCTCCAGCATGTGGCACTAGATGCATGCCGGTCTTATCATGTGGCTTCATGAAAAGGGCAGAGGCATGGTTGCCAATGATACCAGGCCCTGTTCATATGCTGAATCTGAGCCAATGGCACATGTCTGAGCTCACTTACTATGGATTTGTGCTGAGATGCTGAACAGCTGTTCGGCTGTTCATATGCAATCATTCAGTTGATGCTATGCCCTAGGCACATGCGTGGTTGAGTACTGCACACTTCAGCGTCTGTGGTGCATGAAAGCAGCAAGCACCCACGTCAGATTGCAACCATGTGGCAGAGCCGATGCAGAGCTGCTCCAAACGCTGGGCCAGCAACAGCGAAAGAAGTAGATGCATGGAAGATTCACTTTCTAACAGGGGAAGATTCACTGTTTAAGAAAATCAGCAGTGATAGCACTCTTCCTGCCACTCTCTGCTATTCTCTCAGCAGTACCTGCAAGCTGCTGTCTCTCCTCTAAGTACGCTGACACCTAATGGCGGTGGTATGGGTCCTGCAGTTCCCGTATGCTGAGGCAATTGTTCGTGAGTCGCTGCGCCTGTACCCGCCAGCCACTCTGCTCAACAGAGAGATCAAGGAGGGGGGCTTCGACCTCATGGGAAGGGTGAGCATCTGTTTGCAGATGGCATTGCAAACGCCGATAGTTGCCTTTCAAGCACTGACATTTTGTGACAGTCCAGCACAAACAGAGCAGAGTACATACATGCATCCCCAATCATGCTTGTTGCATGTTGTCGAGGCAGGTGTACAACAAGGCTGTCACCACTCACCATGAAGCTGTACCCATATCCGTACGCAGGTGCATGTCCCCGCTGGTGCCAGTGTGATGAGTTTCCTGTACAGCTATCAGCGTGATCCAGACTACTGGCCAGCACCACTCGAGTTCATACCAGAGAGGTGGCTGCCGGTGAGCATCAGCCTTTATAGCAATTGCTGCAATCTGGCTGTGCACTCGAGTGTTGACCAAAGGTCCTGTAGTCAAACAGGAAATCGGTATCAGTCTCATTAACAACCAGCTGCTCAGCTGTACTCTGCTGCTGAGTCATATCTGTGATGACTGCGTGTCTGTGTTGTCTGCTGTGACAGGAGGGCGCTGATCTGGCTCCCACCACCCCTGATGCCTGGACGCCATTTGGTGCTGGACCACGCATGTGCATCGGCTGGAAATTTGCCCTGCAGGTGGGAGGCAACCGCGGGATTGTGTGGCAGTTACGGGTGTTTGGGCTGCAGTGTGTCTCATATCCTCTGCAGCCTGATGACAGCAAGATCATGGTGCAACATAAGCCATGCTGGATGAACACTCCAATACTTCTTGCAGTAAGGCATGCTTTGTTGCCGCATGTTGCCCCAGCATTGCTGTTGCTGTGTATGATCTTACTGCAGGAGGCCAAGATTGCTCTCGTCCGTCTATATCAGAACCAAACATATGAGCTGCTGCCTGGTCAGAAGCCGCTGGCCTTGCAGCAGAACCTCACACTGGCACCCAAGAATGGTGTCAGGGTCAGAGTGGTACCCAGATCCTAAGTGTGGTTGCGCAACGCTCAGTGAGGCGGAGCGTTATCTGGCACAGCCTGCTGCAGCACAAGTGCAGCTGACATGCAAGATATGGCCATGGGCTTGTGCTTTTTGTACCGGCACATAGCAGCCCTGGAAGGACCAGTAGCCAACTGAATACTCTTGTCCTGGGGCTAATGATGCGTGTACAGAGCGTGCCAAGCCAAGAAGGTGTTGATATCTTCTTTTGCAGTGTTTGAGGGCAGGACAAATGGGGCTTGTGCTTGGTGGGATGTCTAGCATCAGTTCCAGTGCTGCACCTGCTTGTTGACCAGCAGCCAGCACCTGTGCCTTGTCTGAGTGAGAACTGGCTGATGGCCTTCTTATGTATTCATGTCAAGGCTCCAAGCTGACTTTGTGCCATAGATCATCAATACATTGTCAGTAGGTGCAATTTCTTGGTTGAGCATTGTTGACACGTTCAACATCGTGTAGTAGGTTGTGGTCTTGTGATCAAATATGGCAGCAGCGCAATGATGTTCTAGAGGATCGACATCAAACCTGTTTCAGCATTCAGCTTGCATCATCGAACGTTCGCAGAACATGATCCGTTCATATGCAGCATCAGTGTTGCAACAGTCCTGGGAGACCACTCTGAGTAAACATAGGGTGTTCTGTAATGTCATTGGCAGCACTTGGTTGACCCCGATTGTGGTAGTGCTTGGCAGTTGCCGTCGACTGTTGAGGGTCTCGTTGCCATCGTGGCTTGATGTCATGTCTGGTGGCTCCCCTTGAAAGGAATGCCGTATGGTTGAGACTTGAGTACATCATGTATCCTTCTGGGTTTGCAATTGCCTCTGTTGAATCTGCAGTCATATGTATTCTTCTTCTTCTGCGAGACAATGACACCCAAGCTCCATGAGGTCAGTCTGCCAATGTTTGTCTGTGTACCTACTACTGTAGTGGAGTAGTCATACATCTGTTGAATATCACTGAGGCAACTTTCAATGTCCTCTGACCCTGTGCATATTCTTGCAACTGTCTCTGGCATTGTTGAACGGTACTGTATATCTAAATGTAGGGCAGTACTAGTCTGGGGAGCCCCCAAAGTACGAGACCTGGGACTGTGGATGCAGTCATACGGCATGTATGCCTGACAATGTTGGCAGACATAACTTAGAAGAATGACGGTCCGAGAGGCTCTGGCGGCAAGAAATGTCCTTAATTTGTCTTTAGAGACGCATCTGGGCCAGCTCAGCACCAGAAGTACTGCTGTTCTTGTCAGAAAGCTGCACAATCAAAACTAGCAGGCAGCAGGTGCTGCCCACCACATGTACATGTCCGGACACCGGGATCCCGGTCCTGTACAGTGTGAATGGCTGTAAGAATGGCCAGCCGTTCAGCCAGGCTCGGGTGCTGGGCCATCATCAATACGATGGAATCAACCCACCAGCATCTTGCTACACTTCGTATTGATACACGACATTGGCCTCAGTTGGCTGCTTAAAAGATTAGCCATGAAGGAAGGAAGGAAGGTTACTAAGGGGTGACCCTTTCCGGCTGCAAGGTCCTTGGGATAATGTACTATAAGCCATGAATCGGCAGGCAGATAGGCGACTCGCCCTGTCTGGCAGACAGCAGGCAGACCACTGCAGCTGGTCTGCCTTAAGGCTGCTGCAGATTGGCCACTGAATCCTTTCTCCTTGCATCCAGGTCGAACAGTTTCTGGTGTCATTGTCTCTGTGACCATTCCAACATGCAGATGGGCTCCATCTATCAGGTCTAGTAGACATGGACCAAACTTTCCAACCAGGTTGGTTGCAAGGCCCCGGATGTCAATGTCTGTCATGACAGACAGTGTGGATACTACAAACTGAACGGCAGCTCATGTACCACGTGAGTGCATCCTACCATGTTGCAGATCTTAGTCACTTTCATAGATTGTGCAGGGTCGTAATGCCCCGTGACAAACACAACGATCAGCAGTCCTTGACCCCTCAGAGGCTGCTGGGAGCAACCTATAGGTTGTTTCTAGCTAGAAACAGACCCAATCCAGCTCCAACACAACAAGCCAAATAGCATGCTTCAGGGCTGTGTCGTATTATCAGGGTTTCTCTCCCAGGATAGACTCTGCCAGGCACCAGTGTATAAGAGCTGACACAGCTGATCAATCAGACTTTGATTCTGGAGTCCAGTGTCAATAATGTTGTGGTGGCCAGCAGTCAATGCTCACCCATGCTGCTGATGAGCATGACTCATGTGTTGCGCTGGGATGCAGCAGAAAACCACTGGTGCATCGTTTGCTCAATGCATGTGCATGTGTGCTGTCGTCGAAAGATGCTGTAACATCATTGGTAAGGTACAGGTTTCTGTTGACGATGTTCATGCATGCAACACATGTCACTGTGCCTGCTGATGCGGCAAATCAACCACACCAGACAGAAATGCATAGTATCAAACAGCAACAAAAGACCCAGGTCTCGACTCATGTAACACGCATGTGACATGTGTTGCAGGATCCGTGTTCTTGGTGGGTTTGCAATCGCACCAACAGCGCATCATTGAGAAAGGACAAAGACTGACTGCTATCTATGAATCTATGCTGCAGTGTAGTCAAGGGCCTGAAGTTCAGCAGTATTGCTGGTGCCAAGTTGCAATCACCCACGCGACCGTCAGCTGTTAAAGGCTTCTTGTCTGGCTTGATTAGAGCAAATTGTACCGCTGGCTCCCTCAAAGCCTCCCTCACCCACTGCAAGACAGAAGAGACGGGTTCTGAAACATGGAAGCATCCTTGCATGAGCACCCCCTGCAATCATGCAAGTTGAAGGAGCAACTCAGAGTCAAGCTCACGGAGTAGGAAGCCATGCATTTGCGTGCTGCTTCAACATACTGTTATGCCTACACTGGATCTACTTTACAAGGAGCTGTCACTGTTAGCCCATGTTACTCAGGTGGTCGCCATTGGGTCAACTGCAGGCTGTGCTGAGCTGATGCTCCAGGTTGTGGCAATCATGGACTGTTGTATGCAGTCCATTCACTTCAACATGATGCTGATGCTCATCAGTCACTGCCGCAGAAGCCTTTACTTGCTGCAGACGTGAATCCGACCGGATGGCCAGTCTCGGCTATGCCATTTGAGAAGGCTCGGTATCAGAGCATTGCATGTGATGCAGGGTCAAGCCAACAGCAACCGCTGAGGAGTGCTCGTGTCACTCACAGTGCATGCACACCAGTACCACTTTCACGGCTTTCACCGCTGGTGGCCGTCCTGCACCAGCCATGCACAGGGTCCATGCAGATGTATGTTTCATACCGTATGGCTCACCTCTGGAAACCTTACTCTAATGGTTGCTTCAGTTGCTCCAGATACTAGCCTCGTGCCCAGCTGACCATCCCTCCAGGTCTTGCTGGCAACTACCTTGCTGTTCTGCCGTGCACGGAGCAATGCCATGTACTCGGCTTTGACCTCAGCACCCGTGCGCTCAAAGAAGGAGTCAGGTACAACCGTGTCTGAGACAGCTGGCAGCAGCACCTGGGTATTTCTGGGAGTTGCTGCAAGATGAGGCAGAGCCAGGTGAGCTGCAGGGCTTGCAGCTGCAGGGCTGCTGGTTGGAGGGCACTCGTGTACTGTGTCTGCAGCTGTATCAAGCTGCAGGACAGGCTTTGTAGGAATATCTGTGGCTTGCTTGCTGAGTGATACCGCAGCAGCTTCCTGCTGCTGCTGCTGCTGTTGCTGCGTCCCCTGAGCTGCCAGCAGCAGCTGCTGCAGCTGCCAAAGGCCCTCATGCACCAATCCCAACTGGCTGTCTGCCATGAACACAGCAGTACCACCACCGCACATGCCAGCTGTTGTGAGAGGAGCTACACCAGCAGAGCCTTGAACTTGGAACCCCACAGCTGCTAGAAACTCCATCGCCCCTGATACCTGTACTACAAACTGCTGTATCTTGAGGTTGCTGAGCTTGACCTCACGATACTTGGATTCCTGCGAGATTTTGTTGACAGGGACACTGAGAGGTACCCCTGTGATGACAGAGGATTGGCGTCAACGCAATGGCGCCTACATATGATGGCCAAC
Organism: Coelastrella sp. MACC-549; assembly: GCA_018290735.1. Taxonomy (NCBI): domain Eukaryota; kingdom Viridiplantae; phylum Chlorophyta; class Chlorophyceae; order Sphaeropleales; family Scenedesmaceae; genus Coelastrella; species Coelastrella sp. MACC-549. The sequence goes on along the minus strand of JABEVS010000206.1, from coordinate 15,893 downwards.
TCATGACGCCGGCAAACAGAGCAACCAAGGCCAGCTGCAGCTGCGCCAGCCACCCAGAATCACCCAGAGTACTCACGTGTGGCGCTGATGCTAGGTTGGTCAGTAACTTCTTAAGCACTTCCATACTACTGCCAGCTACTGCCGGCTGTGAAACTATGAGCGCCAAGCAGTGCTGTATCTCCTCTATGTGCTTAGCAGTCACAGGGGCATGCTGCTGCTGTGGCAGTTGCTGTGCTAGCTGCAGAGTACTACTTCCTTGATGAGGTGATGCAGCGTATGCTATCACTGTGCTCCTGTTGGTGCTCAAAGCTGCACCTGAACCTGATCAGGGAACAGCAGACACAGCACAGGACTTGTTGTGCACCCTCTCACTCAGAGCATCCTGCTCTCTGCATGGAAGTCAATCTGAAGAGTCAGACCGGTGTGGTGTTGGTGTCCTGTATAATGGTGTATCATCTCCTGGCTGACAGTCAGCCATTCGCTGCTGCAGATCATGCAAGGGCGCTGCTACCCAACACGCATTGCAAGTTGGCGGCCAGGCCCCTGGCACCATGAGCGCAAGTGGACATACCAATAACAGCTGTAAAACCATCAAACTCTGCTGCTTGCAAAGCTTGCCCTTCGGGAACATTCAGTGGTGGTAACACATCTCGTTGCTGGCTCTGCACTAGCCCAGGTCCTGCCGCTGCTGCTGTTTGTTGGAAACCCGCGCTCCACCCAGCACCCCTACTGCCATGGTCCTTGTTGTGCAAGGCTGCTGTTGGCTGTGCTGGTGGTTTTGAGTCCTGCGATTCCTGCGCATGCTCCTGCAGCAAGATGCATGCTGCAAACACTGCCAGCCTATACAGGGCGCTTGCTGTTTCAGGATGTCAAAGATTGCAACCGTGCAGGCAGGTCAAACACGGCCTGGTTTTCTCTACTTGTACAAGGCAGGTATTCAGCAACTACATCGTGCAAGTGCAGTCTTCTGTTCAGATGTTATGTTGCACCAACAGCCTATGCACACCTCAGCTGTGCCTAGACGGTGTCCCTGCCCTGAGAATTTTTTCCTGCTCCATTTATTTGCTGTATTGGCTGCCTTAGACAACAGGGAGGTGAACTTGTTCTGAAGAGTCTCCATGGGCTTTCTCCCAGCAGCAATTTTTGTAGGATAACGGTGAGCTGCTGCGGTCAAACGTTTGCAGAGGCCGAAAATATCACCCAAATTGGCCTATATCGGAATTCACAGCAGGCACCAACTACCACCGGCTCAAGGTGACATGCTGAAATGCAAAAAAGACAAGGACACCATCATGCAGCCAACTCAGAAACTGTACAGTACAACTTTTACAGAAGGCATGTGAGGTGCGTGCACTCAACTTTGTGATTATGCTGTGCTTATCAATCGGTGCAGTCGGCTTGACAGTTATGCCAAGCCCCTGGCAACCTCCACGTGCACAGTTGCTTTAAGCAATGAACTGACACTGGCCTGCCCCGGATGCTTGTCAATCTCAACCTGCGATGCCACCTTCCCATCTTAAGGCGTGTTGCCGCTGACATTGTGGAGGTATTCGTAGAACAGCAGTGCGCGAGTTTCGGACATGGCCACTGGGCATATCTTGCCTCTCTGAGAGTCAGCTGTCCTGATGAACGGCTTTATTACTGTTAAAGACTTACGTCGTGCATGCCTAGCCGCGGCTAGCAACAAGCGAGTGGAGAAAGCTTTGCTGGAAAGTTTCCAGGCACCTGCCTTCTTTGTGGAAAACAAGAGGCTTGGCTTCTACACTGGTATGTCGATTTGGGCTCTTCATCACGCTTGACAGTGATCAGAGGCTCAAGACGCCCATTCATGGGCACATACAACAAACCTCGTTTGGCGCCAGGTCACTCTCGTGCAAACTGTCTCGACTCTGAGTGTTTCTTCCTTCAATATCCTCAGGCGTCGACAAGGAAACATGGAACTGCCAATTCCTGTTGCCTCTACCGGCAGCACAGCAGCTTGTCAGTGAGTTAGAAGACAAGTTTGCCTGTGATTTGAGCTCAGCTGAGACGGCAATTACAGCAGCACCACAGCATAACTGGGCAAGATATGACAGCATGCAATCCGTGACAATCCCTACAGAGGCCATGTATCACGCAATTATCAAGTCATTTGTCAGACTTTCTAAGCAGAGCAAGTCACAGGTGCAGTCCTGCAAACAGTATGTTGACAACAGCTGAAGAGTGCAACTGCTTGCCAGTGCGACTGCATATTCCTGTAACATTTACATGATGGTACTGTCGTTAGAATGATCAAACCTGCGCATGCTCCTCAGCTGTGCTGTGTCCGCCTGCTCACTGTCAATGAATGGCTGCCACTGCTGGTCTTAGGCCCTGTACTCTGAGTGTCGGCTGATGCTGCTAGATGCCACCAGTATGGCACAGCCACTGCAAAGACAACGACTACAGCAAGCCAAAGGTCCTGAACAACAACAAGCTACCATGTTCTTGTCGCTGGACTTTGAGTGGTGGGAGAAGAGTCACGACTACATCCTAGAGGTTGGCTACAGCCTGTGGGACAATGTCACACAGCGCCACCGCACACGACATTGGGTGATACGGGAGAACCTCAACAAGGTGTGATGCCATCAGCGATCTGGCAGCTCTGTGCTGGCACATGGCACCGTGCAAGCTCAGTCCCAAATAGCGCTGGCACTGAGCACATTCCACAGTCCTATTTCACAGGCGTAGGCGCTACGTCAAAAGCATTCCACCTGCTCGAGCAGTTGCCTATCTGCATCGTTACTGCAGCCGTGATCAAGTTGGTGCAGGTTAGCATGGTTCCTGCAAGCAGTTTCGTTGCAGACCCACAAAAACACTGTTTGTGTTGTTGGGCAGTGTTCATGCTAGCATTGCCACAAAGCCTGCTCACCTTCAAGGCAGTCACAGTGCCCACTGTCTGCTGACTGCTATGTTGGCACACTGCTTCTTTGCAGTGCAATGGGCGCTTCATTACGGATAACCGCATGCGCTTCATGTTTGGTAGCAGTCAGAGGGGCAGCCTAGATGCAGCAATGACTGCACTGCAAAAGGAGGTTGACGAGATGGGAATTACAGAGGGACTGAGTAAACAGGAGGTGGGATAGCTATGACAAGCAGCCAAGAATATGTCTGAGTTGAGGCCAGATGGCTGACCTGCATTTCCTGCAAAAGCATCCATGTGCTGCAGATACTTCTCAGATATGTGTGTTCCACTGCTAGCCTGGCATATGCAGCATTTGGGGCTGTCTGCCATTGTCAATTTATGCATGAGCGCTAAAATCTGTGCAGCAGTGGCAAGTTGGTGTTGCCTTGAGATGTGCCGCTGGGAACAGGGCAAGCAAACCCAGGCAGCATCCGCGTACTTTCATGCAGCAAAAAACTATCATACAGTCAAAACCACCATGCACTCAAAACCTTCATACTGCCCACTTCAACATCAAAGTGCTACCACCCTGATACGTTGTTGCTTATGTGCTATTATTGCCTGCAGCAAGCCATGCTGCATAAAGCAGATGTCAGGCTTGTGCTCGTAGGCCATGGCATGGACCAGGACCTGGAGCAAGCAGAAAGCGAGATCGAGTGGCCAACAGACATGCGCATGATGGACACACAGAAGCTCTATCTGGCTCACCAGCTCAAGCAGCTTGATGCAGCATCAGCTGCCGAGGCTCTGGAGGCAGTAGTGGGCCAGAAGGAAAAGAAGGAGCATGAGGCAGCACCACTGCTTGGGGATGAAAACGACCTGGGCTTGGCATCGGACTCAGATGACGACGAGATGTGGGTTCAAGCACATCACGGAACAGAATCTGATGAGGATGATGTGACAGCAGTCAGCAAGACGAATGCATCTGTCAAGAGCAGCAAGGATGGGACCAAAGGGGGAGGGATGGATGTCAGCGGCTTGATCCTGATGAAGACCAAGCAGTTGCAGCTGCCAAAGAAGGTCCGCCCATGGCCTGCCGGACCAGCACCAGAAGATGAAAAGCCAGCTGATGGTGAGCAGCTGGAAAGTGGGCAGCCGGGAAAGCCTGCCTGTCTGCTCAGGGCAAGGGGTATCTAGTCAGCTGTATGTACTGATGCATACTCAGATATCTCATCTAAGAATTATGCCTCACTAGGCCAAGCACACTTGCAGAACACATTTGCATCCTATCCTGGCCATAAATCAAGCATTAAGTGATTGTGTGCCACAGGTGTTGCTGGCTATATTGCATAAATATGTCACTGCCGCTCCTGCAGATAATGGTGCCTCTGAGAAGGAAAAGGACAAGCTTGACCGCCAGATTGGCTTGGCAGGGCTGCTGGGTGCACTTGGCATGAAGTACAGCAAACTTCATAATGCAGGTCAGCAGCGATGCCAAGATTGGCGATGCTGATAGCCATCGTCAGGTGTATGGGTTGATGGCAAACCAGTGGCATTCTGCAATTCTGCGAAAGCATGTGGTGCTGCACACCAGCCTTTCTCCTTGCACCGTTCGCACCTGCAATGTGGCAGTGCTTCCCCACATATGCACACCTAAAAGCACCTAGAGATGATGAGACTTGTGTTCATGTATTGCCGACACTTCATTCTTTGTCTGCTACTGCTTGCCGTACAGGGAATGACGCTCGCTTCACCATGGAGGCATTTCTTGCCATGTCAGGCCATCAAGCCTGCTTAGATCCATTGCAGGCCCACCTTGACAGCCTCCACAACGATGACAGCTACCAGAAGGAGATTGAGGAGAGCCTGATGGCAGCAGCGGCGCAAGGGTGGGGCACCCCCACATTGCACAGCAGGGCAGCAACACCCACCAGAACTAATGGCACTACCACACCAATCTGGGGCCCAGGGCAGGCTGCAGCTGGCAGCAGCAGGTTAGCACACAACAGCTCACAAGCAATCAGCAGGCCTAGCAGCAATGCCAATGGCAGTGATTGTGGCAGCATGGCATCGTCAGATGGATTGACAGCACCTCCAGGCTTTGCAGCCAGGCCCCCCCGTGCTGTACCACCCGGGTTCACTGCGTTAGACACTAGCCACAGCCATCCTGCAGTGCCACCAGGGTATGCAGCTGTCAATGATGATGTACCACCAGGCTTTGAGCTTAGCATCAAACCTCCGGCTCCTGCTGTTGCCAACTCCTGGGCATCAAAGTTATCAGGCACGGCTGCAGGCAACAGCAAAGCAGGCAGCAAGGCTACGTTGAATGTTGTAGGCGCTTCATCTGCGGCAGCACCAACACCTGCCGGCAGTAAGCCAGCAAACCCATGGGGCAAGGGAGCACAAGCAGCAGCTGCAGCAGCATTTCCTGCAAGAGCAGCAGGAGCCTCGACTGCTGCATCTGCCAAGCCTGCCAATATTGCTTGGGGTGCGACTTCAGCAAATGGTGGTGCTAAAGGCTGGGAGGGAAAGCAGCAGAATGCTTTTGCTGCTCGCAACAGCAGTGTCAACATTGCCAATGCTGCAGTAGTGTATGAGGCCAACCCGGACGGCTGGTGATAGTCGCTGCAGTGCCTTGGAATGCATTTGTTAACATGTTCAAGCATCAGTCCTTTGGGATGGGCTTGAAGTCAAGAGGCTGTCAGCCCCTGGCCGGCCTGGTGAGTCACCTGCGGCCAGAGAGGCTGTATTGTCTGTCAGTGAGTTCTGCAACTGGCAGTGTCGGGTGGCCGGGAGCGAGATATATGCTTACTGTTGCTGCCAGCAGACTGCTGGCATACTACCTGTAGCTGCACGGTCCAATGATCCACTGCACAGTGGACGAAGCTCCTTTCAAGTATAGGACTGTGGTAACTTGTCGCTGATGATCAAGCAAGCATGGCTCTGCTGCAACACCTGGGTGCTGCCAGCTGGTTAAGGGGCACAAGCGCCTCATGCCATTAGGAATGTAACACCTGGTTGCCACGTCTGGAGCAATGGACTGCGTTCAAGCGCTTTCCAGAAAGTGAGTTTTTCGTATGTTTTTCAAGTCTGAATTCAACCTAAGACCTTTGCGGGTTGATCAGACAGCAGACACCAACAATACGTATGTTTGCATGCATGTCTGGCACATGCGAAGCCTTCAAACAGTATGTGCTGTGCTGTTTGTCAGCGCGGATGCTCCCAGCGTACGGTACTATAACAGTCTCCACCCTTGGTGTGATGCTTTGCAACCTGTGGAAATAAATAGCTCAGGGGATGATTTGCCAAACCAGGTGCTGGTAATGCTTGCTGACACGTCCAGTAAAGTCTGTCATCACTGCCAGTGGTGACACAGTGTGGCAGCACTTGGCACATATGAACCAACAGGCTGTACACTGCATTGATGAGCCGGTGCTTCGACAATCCTGCGTGGATCCTGCCAAAATGGAGAGGTACTACCATAATTTGAAGCATCCAGAGTTACTGTGAATGACCCCTCTCTACCACAGCAACTCTGCTCTGACTGCACACCAGTGCAGGTAGCAGCGCTCCTAAGTGCATCACAGGTGCTGCGCAAGGCTCGACATCTGCAACAATGCTACAAAACGCTTGCCACAATCCCATGTGCTGCACACACACATACCCCCCACCCCGACGTGACTGCCACAAAGCTCTGTTCATGTCTCCCAAACACACCACGTGCTGCTGCGGAATGTTGTTGTCATCAGCAATACAAGCGACCCTGCTGCGGTCGCCCTGGTAGGTGCTGCTGCTGATGCCCCACTTGCTGTGGTCTGACAATGATGACCATGTATATGGGGTGCTGGGAAAGGCGATCCGCTGTATGTTGAGGCTGCTGTACTGGTTGATAATGAGAGCTTGATGGTCATGGGGACAGAAGGAGGGTAAAGCATCATGGCTGCGTCGCCAGGTCTCCCACAGCATTGTGCTGAATACGCCAGGTGCTACAACTGTGTCTGTCAAACTGGCATTTAAATATTTGGTCTTGGCAAAGCCCTGCAGCTGGACACCAGCTGTTGTCTGCAGTCGGATGCTGACTGACATAGGAACTTCAGAGCTGCTTCCATTGAGGAGTTGCTGCCACATTGGTAGCTGTGCTGCTAGATGCGCTGGCAAGCTGCTGTTGTAAATGTATGGCCCTGCTGCCAGCAGCATCACTGCTACAGCATTCATTGACTTCTTGCCAGCTAGAGTGAAACAGAGAAAATGCTGGCCAAAAACTGACTGTGGCTTTTCCAGATAATCAAACCTCGGTTGAGCTGGATCGCTGGGGAACCTGGGTGCGCTGTGCACCAACCAAAAACCCTGGTAGCTGTCACCGTCATCGCTGCTGTCACTGGTGCTCTTAAATGCCACCACACCCTTGGCATGTGCAAAGTCAAAGTGCTCGATACCAGGTGGATCAGCGTCATTATACAATGCATAAGCCACACAGGAAGCCGAAGTGCATCTTTTGCTCTCTGTTGCCTTTGCCAGCACTGCCAATGTGTGGCCAACAGGGTTTGGGTTCAGCATTGTGAGCCGGTGACGCCAACAGCTGCCATCACTACAACCACTGATGGTGCTGCTGTCTACGTAAGAATATTGGTACCCTGCTGGGTGCTTGAGCATGACCCACCAGTCCACTGCGCGCCGGCCCAGGCCTCTGCATACTGGGTTTGTGGTCTGCTGTGCAAGGAGCCCGGCAGGCTTGGTTACTGGCAGGCAATAACACAACTGGAAGTGCAGTGCTATCATGAAGCAGGCCACCCACAGCCAGCCTCTCTTGGTCAAGCTCTGGCAGAGCAGCATAATGCAGGGAAGCAATGACCGTGTTTCGATGAAGCTGCAGAGAATGTTTGGGTTATCCGATCAGATTGTAATATCAATTAATCCGTGTAACATACAGTACAGTTTGCGCAATGCCATTCTCCCAACACAAGACAGAGTAAAGCAGTTATGACCGTTGCGGTCCCAGATTGCCGCTGGCGCTGGAGGCGTCCATCTGCTGATAATTCCGTTGATGCACAGCCGTTGAGAGAGTGAACGCGTCTCAGACATCTTTGCAGTGGGATAGCAGCAGGGATGAGCTGAGCCATTTCGGGATGATTTTAGTGTGTCAATGTCCCCATGTCTCAAGTGATTCACAGACTACGGGCTGTAGTCTCATGCTACAAGGTGTAAAGGCATATGCCACTTGTGAGTGTCTGCAATGACCTCTGAATCACAGCCGGCTGACCCATAGGGAGATCTGCAAAGCCTGAGCCCAACAGGACGTAGACCAGGCGGTATCTCCAAGCTCACACGTGCTTTCAAGCTCGATTAGGCCTACCATGCCGTGTACTGCCACCGTGCTCATTTTGAAATCGCAGTCGCCAACGGGGCATCATCCTGTTCCTAAACTCTGCTGGTCACCAGGGCCCAGTGACTGTGAAATGCGTTACTTGACAAAACAGCCGGGCTGGCCCTCAGGGCCACTGGTACATGTTGCTGGCTGCAACAGACGCAAGGGCTGCTGATGCGACATATGGCATTACTGTACAGTAGCTGCCATGTTCTTGACGCTGATGTGCAGAAGCTATGCACTGCTGTCACAGGCTGTCATACACGGCTTCCTGCTGCTGCTTATCTGACACCTGCTTAGGCATTTGTCCGGTTGCATACAGTATGTGTGGCCATTACGTACTCTTATGAAAGATCAGATAGCCCCCAAGACAGAAGGCTGGCACTGGCTCAGGTGCATGCAATAGCTGCTATAACTAGTATGCTCCTGGTTGCCCAGCCTCGCTGCCATGGCCCAATCACTCCTGGTGTCCCTTATGCAGTCACAAAGTGCTCCAGCCTTTGTGACAGCTGCTGTAGATGTTCTGTCCAATAGCTGCCTGCTGTGGCACTGATGATAGCTGCCAGACCAGTGCTACACTGTACATCTACTGGGAACATAATCGACAACTGGTATGAAGTCTGTTTGTTCCAGTAATGAGAAAAAGGCAACCTGCATGCACTGCTGGCATCTGCCCCCTTGCTGCTGATGTGTTCGACTGTTCAGATGCACATTGCATGGTACTGCTGCTTGAGCTGTACTGCCTCTTTACACCTTGGGGGTCAACGCGCTGACAATCAGGTGGCCTGCCTGCTGAGGATGCCGATGCCTGCACGCATACTATATCTTAGACAGGTAATTGACACGAAAAGGAGGCTAGCCTGTTACATGGTCATGGCTGCACAACAGCAACCTTCCTAGTAGCCTCGCAACAGCCACACTGCTGCTGTTGCTGCTGATATATCTGAGCACAGCTTAGATGCCCAGCTTGGTCCTCCTCCAATGCCTCCTCTTGGCGTTGTAGCGGATCTTGTTGTTGGTCCTGAAACGGATCCAGTGAGGGATAGGCCTGTTCTGGCGCTGCTTCTTGGCCAGCACCTGTGATGCAGTGGCGCAGCACTTCTCAGTCTGTTTATCTGACAGCTGATAGGCACAGTACTGAGTAGCCTCTCAGCTATCAGACACGTGACTCTGGATCATACAGAGCCAGTCGGGCATGTGCACCACCCAGGAGGAAACTGCGCTTGCTGTTGTGCAGTGTCCCACAGACATGAGCAGAGCACCAAGCAACGGCTGCATCTGCTGGTACAGAGCAACATATACTAAACGCTGAACTGTTAGCATCGTTGCAGTGACGGGCACAGTGTTGGGCAGACACACGGCCGCCCTGGACGAACGATGGCCCAGCTGAACCCATTCTCATGCAAGGGCGCGGCTTGTGCTTCAAGACGATAATGATGATACCAAAAACTTGGACTGTGCACTGGCTTGTATCGCACCTTCTTGATGCGGAAAGTTTTCTGGCTAGGCATGGTGTCCCCTTTCACAAGAATAGGGCCACCTGAATGTTACCGGACAAAAAGAGGGCGAGCAGGGAGGCCTCCGCGCCTGATAGCGTCGGATTTGCTCCAAGCTAAACCCTGCTCACATTTTTGACGCATGCAGCAAAGCACTGGTTTTGTGATCATCATCAAACGACGAGATTGGGCACATTGAAATGATTTCATTTGTTGATGTTCATCATCAACGTAACAACCCGCTGGTGCTTCAAACTGCTGCCTGTCGGTTCCGTGCCGGACGGTGGGGCGCGGTCTTGCTTTAAGTTTACTACACTGCTATCTTGGGGTTAGTGACGGGCTCGGTGCAGGGGTGTCGTCCAAGGACGCCAACGTGCACCCCTGTCATGACCTGGTTACTGATGCCAGAGGATGTTGGGGTGTGGAATGATGCTCCTGTCGATCAGTTGTTGGAGGTAAGTGACTACAGTCTATGACGAGCACACTCTGATTAGTAAGTGTTCCACCTCACAGCACATCTCTCCATACAGCATGTCTGCCTTCAGTGGGGAGCATACCTTTCCCAGTAGGAACAGCACCTACTTGCTTGTTCCTAGCTGTCTACTTGCCGCCAATGTCAGCAGAAGCTGACCTCCCACTTCCCTACACGGCTTTCTTTCTCATGTCCAGACCCATTCGCTGCCAGTGCGGCTCCCACTCACTCAGAACAGTGAGCCCATGGCACGCTTCAGCTCACTGGCGGTTGAGACTGTCGCCTGTGAAGTAGCAGTTAACAAGGGCACGAGCGTCCAAACAGAAACTCATGACTTTGTAGTTGATTCTGTTCTGTATGCTGGTGCGCCAGTGTGGGCCCTCGACTGGTGCCCATTTGCCACAGCAGAAGATGCTGCAGCAGGCCCTCTACAGACTGTTGAGACCCTAGCACTCACAACACATCCAAAGGGCCAGCGCAGGAACCCCATAGGCTTTCAGCACACCGGTCCTGGTGCACTCCAGCTGTGGGCAGTGCCCAGCAGTGTTGGCAACAGCTTGGTCCCCGGTGGGCTGCCTGTGTTGCTGGCACTGCTGTGGCATGAAGGCCAGCTGGCCTGGGACCTGCAGTGGTGCCCCAGCCCCTCAGCATTCATTCAGCCTAGCAGCACCAGTGCAGGCAGCAGCAGCAATAATAGCAGCAGTGCAGGTGCAGGCCACGTACCGCTCCAAGGGGTGCTGGCCGCAGTACTGGGTTCTGGTGATGTGCTCATCTGGTCTGTTCCTACCATCAAGTATCTGCTGGACATTGCCCCAGGAGACCAACAGCAGCAGCAAGAAGAACAGCAGCAGACTGATCAACAGCACGACCACCTGATGCAGCAGCAGCTAGCAATGTCTCAAGCAGTCAGTCTGCGGCTTCAGCCGATACTACATTTGCCCTGCTCTGCTGTTGGCGGTAGCTTGGCCAGCTGCTGCAGCTGGCTGCCTGCTGCTCCTCATGATCAGATGTTGGTGGGTCACTGGGACGGCAACGTGTCAATCTGGAAGCTGCCAACATCACCATGTGAGGCCTTGCTTGGCTCGGCGTAGACTTTTTTGACAAAACAGCCTTGTGCATTGCTACACCTGGCACTCTACCCGTGCATCATCCTCAAGCGGTACAGCTGTGCTGTGTTGCATCCACAACATGGTCACACCAGATGAGGCAGACAATGGCTGCATGGACAGTAAAAGCTCTTGTCGCACACCCGAGAGTCTGTCTGTCTGCAGGTGGTTGCACGGCGCCCATCCAGCTGTTGCGAGCAGACCCCACACCCGTGCGCAGCATAGCCTGGCAGCCACACCAGCGGTGGTGGTGCACAGGACAAACCTCACAAGCAGAGGCGGCTGCACTGGCTGACAGCAGCAGGCTGGCAGGTGCCAGCAATGGCAGCAGCACTCAGCACTTCTTGACTGTTTCAAGCATTGGCAACTTGAAGGTTTGGGACACCCAGGACGTGCTGCAGCCCTGCCACGAGCGCATTGTGAGCCGCAACAGCATCAACTGCTGCCTGTGGCTGGGTCCACCTCACGTGTGGATCACTGCCAGCGCTGACGGTGTGCTGCGCCAGATCTGGCTGGATGCCGGAGTGCAGGCCACCAACACCACAACATGGACAGCTGACGGTGAGGGCAGCAGAGTGACAGTCAACCGCCACCAGAGGCTTGACCTGTCACCAGCAGCCAGCAAACTGTACTGCACAGCGCTCTGAGACTGCTGCATGTCCCTCCCATGTTGCGACTCTGGCCATCCAAAGCACATACACCCGCACCCCCTGCTCAGCATGTCCGCGAGGTGGTAGTTGATCGTATGCCCAGCCTTTCTGCTGCCGCTGCGCCACGCTGCTGCAGTGTCTGGCAGCTGTGGCAGTGTGTGGTCCATGTCTGGGTGTGCTGCCATGGCTGTTGTGGCCTATGTTGCTGATGGGGGTCTGCTGGGCCTCATGCCCCTGGAGCCACCAACAGGAGAGAACAGGCACAGGAAGAGCCATGCAGCACTCAGTGCAGTAGCAGTAGCGGACGAGCAGCTCTGGCTGCTCAGTGCCAGGGAGATCCCAAACAATGGAGGACTCTACACCAACAGTGAGTTGGGGGGAGGGGGACAGGGAGGGTATCACAAAACAGGCAGGTGGTTGCTGGATTCACCGCTGGCAGTCCACAACGATAGTCACAGGGTGTTGCCCAGGCAGTGGTGGCTCTACTACTTAATATGAGCCTGGTGATGACATGGAAGATGAAAATGGTCAAGGCAGTCCAAAGATAAGTCTCACCTCAATTGCTGAAGCTGCCACTGCACTGCTGCTGCCGCCGCCGCTGTACTGCTGCTGCTGCCATTGCTGCTGTACTGCTGCTGCCATCGCTGCCATTGTTGCTGCTGCTGCTGCTTCTCCTTGCGGTTCTCGCCGTGACCGCAGTACCAAGCTGGAAGGAAGGTGGCTACAAGCGTAAAAGTGAGACAGCACCTTCAACCACAGTCGTGGTTGATCCGCTGCCCCACCCAGATCAGGTTCTTCACGCAGTGAAGTTCAGCACAAACTATAGAGGCCTGAGCATGCTGGCCTACGGCGGCGGAGCAGGTATTGTGAGACTCCATTCTGTGTCAGCAGATGTCATACCTGTTGGTATGTAATCTCAGGGGGTGGTGGAGGTGTCGTACGTGGTGGTCCCAGCTGTAGGTATGGCCAGGCACGTCGTTGTTCAGGACCAGCGCATTGATAACAAAATAAGCGGTAATTGCGGCAATGGTCTGCCTTGCAAGCGTTCGCACTTACACATATCGCAGCTATACCCCAGCTGGGTCAATTCTGCGGTCGCGATCGGACCAACTCTGCAATGGTTTCCAGATGCAATTTAGGTGTGCAAGGCAGTTTATTTGGTTCGGTATCCATATCTGCCCGTCTGGCCGTGACAGGGCGGACAGTGAAAAGAAATTGTAGACCGCCAGCAGGAAGACGGGATGCAGCAATCAATGGCCTTCAAGTCTGGGGCATTTGCTGGCCGTAATGCAGCACTCAAGGCATCAGGGGTCCGTCCAGCTCGCGCAGCAGCCAGCAGACTTGTGGTGCAGGCCCGTCAGAAGGAAGCAGGTGCGAGCGAACTGCAACATGTGGCCAGTACTAGAATTACGTATATGGTATCAATGCGTATTTGTCAGCGCGACCACCTACCCGTATGGGCTGTGGTATGTGATGTCTGAAAGCTCTCGGAGGGCATGGTCTTTGCGTTAAGCGGTTGCAATGACTTAATGCACATAAGCATGAACTGTCAGCTCTGCAGATGGTTGCAGGAAGACGACATTGTCCCAATGGCAACACAGCAACACTGCTGCTGGGCAGCAGCACTTGTTGCAGTGTGCTGCCTTGCTGGCCAGTAAGCAAAGCACTTTAACACGCTATGCCAGCTACACGCTGCCGTCGTTTATAGGTTCAATGACACCTTCGTGTGGTCCTGCAACAGGTGTTGGTATCTATGGTACCAAGGCTGGCATGATGACATACTTCACAGAACAGGGCACAGCAGTTCCAGCCACAGTCATTGCTCTTGAGGAGGGTAATTACGTGACCATGGTGAAGACCTCAGAGACAGATGGCTACGACGCAGTGCAGGTCGGCTATAAGGTAGTAGCAGAGCGCAAGGTGCGCAAGCCAGAGCTAGGTCACCTCCAGAAGGCCGGCTGCCCACCAATGAAGCATCTGCGAGAGTTCAAGGTGCGGCAACACACGTGATGGAAGCAGCACGGCCACCAGCAGCAGTAGCAACGAGAGCAGGGGATTCTTGAGGGCACACAAGGCGGATGCATTCTGCTCCTTCTGCTTTGTACTGGCAGTGGGTAAAGCATGCGCTCCTCTTGCAGCTCAGCAGGCTGGACCCTTGCCTTGTGCTTAGCGGTTCACTGCTTCAGCTGCTTTGCTGTAGCAATACTTTAATACTTGAAATAGCTTAGCAGGGTGCAACAAGTACACCATGGCCGTCTGTTCTTGCTGCTGCAGCTTGTTGACAGCAGCAAGGTTGGCGAGTACCAGGCCGGGCAGCAGCTAGACATTTCCAGCATGTTCAAGGAGGGAGACAAGGTGGATGTTGCAGGAACAACCATTGGGAAGGGCTTCCAAGGTGGGGTGGTTGGCTGTGAAGCGCCACAGGCAGCACAGGGCACCGGGAACTGGGAACAATTTTCGGAAAGATGCAGGTGCATCATCTGACTGCCAGGGGTTGAGGAGGGGGCTATGCATCACAAAGAATAGCCAAAATAAACAGAGCTGCACTTGCACACACTTGTTCTTCTTGGCTCAAGCGCCACCAGCTGTCTACTGGCCCTCACCATGATTTCCTGTTCAGGCACCATCAAGCGTTATGGCATGAAGCGTGGTGCAATGACACACGGCTCCAAGTCACACCGTGAGCACGGCAGCACTGGTCCAGGCACCACACCTGGCAGGACATTCCCAGGCCTCAAGATGGCCGGGCACATGGGAGCAGTGCGCAGGAAGTCCAGGAGCCTGCAGGTCAGACACACAGGCTGCCACACCTGGGCAGAGACAGAGCGGGAGGGGGGCAGAAAATGGGGGCTGGCATCTGCAGTCACTGCTTCAGCTGGGGATGGTATGTCAGATATGGGGAATGTGGTACTGCATTAAAAGGATTGCCTTGCAGTTTTGTAATCATCGCTGCTTGCTGACCTGTCCTGCTTATTCCATCTGCTGCTGCAGGTGTTGAAGGTTGATACAGAGCGTGGTGCCATAGTGGTCAAGGGAAGTGTGCCAGGCAAGGCAGGAAACGTCCTGGAGATCGCTCCAGCAAAGGTGGTCGGTGTAAACTGCTGAGCAAGTGTTGGCACTTGTGCTTTGATGTCAGCAAGTCAGCTGAGTAGCTGTGCAGGAAATGTGCGTTGGTGGGTGGGTGGTAGCTGGGTTGAAGGACTGGTCAAAGTGGTGGTGTTGGGTAGTTCAGGGTAACAACATCTATTGCAGCGCCCGGGCTGTACTCCTGACTGACGTTGACAGCAGTTGAAGGATCCTGCTGTTGATGGCACCAATGACCTGTTTTGCACCTTAGCGCTAAAATACATCATATAAAGTATGCTGTCATGGCAGATAACAGGACTCCCCAACAGCAGCGCTGCCTTAAGATTTCCAAGGTCTGTTTGAGATTTACAATGTACAATGTACAAGTACAAGGAAGGAAGTTACCCTTTCCGGCCGCAAGGCCCTTGGGATAATGTACTTGGTGGCTCAGCCACACTGGCACACCAAGATTAGACCACCCTCAGGGGAGAAACTGCCAATGTACAAGTACAAAGGCACAAAGTCGGTGAGATGAACCCCCTTAATCCCAGCACAAGCCAGCGAGCCAGCGGATGACTCATGGGATGCGGTCCATTCTCACAGACTAGCCCGTTCCACGGGCACTCGCTGAGCGAGTCGGGCTCCCCGGGCCGGATTCGAACCCGCATCTCCAGCATCCAAAGCCGGAGCTCTACCAGTTTCAAAGGGCCTCAATTGGCTGCCAGCCGAAAGTGTTGTAAAAGAAATTTACTACTACTACTACAAGTTACCTCAAGGGTTTCCACCCGTAAGGAGCCAACTAATGGCTCATGGGGGCAAAAACAGAAACAAACACAGGCCAGATTCAATCCGGCAGAATGTCTGCAAGTTCGACT
>JABEVS010000205.1:79242-112458 GCA_018290735.1 Coelastrella sp. MACC-549 | reverse complement strand
CTACTACTACTACTACTACTACTACTACTACTACTACTACTACTACTACTACTACTACTACTACTACTACTACTACTACTACTACTACTACTACTACTACTACTACTACTACTACTACTACTACTACCACCACTACTACTACCACCACTACTACTACCACTACCACTACCACTACCACTACCACTACCACTACCGCTACCACTACCACTACCACTACCACTACTACTACCACTACTACTACCACTACTACTACTGCTACCTGGCTGTTTTCTGAAGGGCGCCTGGCCAAGAAGGGCGCTTCATTTCCTGCTGCTTGGCATGCTTTTGGCAATCGGTTGCAACCAATTGGGAAATACTTTGTTCAGCTGTTTCCCATGCCACGACGGCACATCATTGGAACAGGAAGTGCTCATGCGAATCAAGTGAGTTGTTTACTGTATTTTTGATTGAGTCTGAAAACACCTATCATCATTGGCACCAGCAGACAGCACCAGTGCTGCCATCAGCCGTCCTGCTCCGACGGGTTGCACGCGGTTGGAAGATATTGTCTGTACTCTACAGAGTACTGAGTGACTGCCTGTTGGACAATATAAGTGGCAGGGGTATCCAGCTGTGGGTAGTTGCCGCAGGTGGCAGCAGGCACTGCGTGCTTGGCAAGCATTATGAGCATCACAGAAGCTAATGGCAGCAGCCTATCACAGGCAGTGAAGTCACGGCGAGTTGTATTCTGCCTACAAGCTCATTGGAATATGTTGAACGTTAACTTTGGGGGGTGTGATACTCGTGACCGAAAGGTTTGGAGTGAGAAAACCATGCCTGCAGAACGAGCCTATAATCAACAAAAGTTCCCGCCATCAACGGCAACGACAGTGGTTTGGGGCTGTTATCCGTTGCTGCAGTAAGCGCGTCCATTCCCCGTGTTGTCCGATGGGACCACGTGGTCACTGACCACTGGTCAAGTGCACCTGAAGTCCAAGCTTGAACTTGAGGTATCCAAGGACTCAGGATTTGACCCAATGGTCCTTCCGGGCCTGCGAGTATTTTGTTGGCAACCAGATGTCTGTCATCAATCCTAGCAACAACCTGTGTGCACTTCTAAGAGCGAACACTGTCATGACATGATCACTGGATCCACTCCGAGACGATTGCTACAGCAGACCATTGTGTCCACTAGACACTCTGCAGATTTTCCAAGCCATATAGGCCTTCAGGTATTTTTTTTATCTTCACGCCCGAAATTGTGAACACGAACCAGCAGGCCACAATGCTTTGGGCGCTTTCCGTGCGGGTTGAACATCAACAACCGGGGCCCTGCTGTGTAATTATCCAGCTCAAGGTCAGTGTGATACATACTTCATTGCAAACGCCCCAATGGTTTGAGAGGTCTCATGTTTGTACCGCTTCGCGCTTGCAGAAAAGGGAGTCACTCCCGGAGTGCGTAAGGCAGGTACAAAGGCCTGCATAATCAACTAAGGCATCATCCTGAGCCAGCTAAACTCACTCAGGGTGCTCCCCCAAGGCCAGACAAGAGTTGAAACGAATGGAGGGGGGCTCAGAGCTCAATCTCGGAGTGGAGGGAACAAGAGATTTAGAACACCTGCGTGGGAACAATTTCAGGTCACCACCGCTTGATACGGCTTCCAACAGCTGCAGGTGAGAGACCCCTCTAAACTAGTCACCAGGCATGTCACAAGTATGTACTGCACAATGCCCGTAAAGGCGCTGGTGAAGGTCCAACTCATATGGAGCTCGTGGCATTCAGGAACGTGGAGCGCATATTGCTGGCTGCTCAGCAGCAGCAACTTCGGCAACTCAGGCGGCTCCAGCAGGTGTGTATTTAACACGTGTGTTCATTCATTTGTACATTGTTTGCACAGTTGCCATGGGCAGGGGAGAGGTACAGCTTCGTAAAAGACAGCAAACACTCTTCTTACATTTGTCTCAAAGGAGTCCAGAAGTCTGTGATATGTGCTGTGTGCTGGCAAGGCCACTGCGAACCCAGCCTCTGCCAACATCTGCTTCATATTGCATCACAGCTGAAGAAGCACACTGAAAGGACAGCAGCCCAGCAGGCAGCCTGGGAGGCAAAGGAGTTGGAGAAAAACTTGCGGAACGAGGCAAAGCAGGCCGAGGTGGCAGCGGTATGTCATCATTGGCTTTTTCTCACAAGCAGGCGCCAATGCATGGCACAGATGCTTCTCTGCCCTTGGACATAATAGGCTGTTATGTATAGTATAGTATCAGTAATGTTCAGAGGGCGCTGAGCTGTGAGTTGGCACAATGTCATTGTCTCTTATGTCTCCAGCAATGCTGCAAAAAACTTTCTGCTTCACAGGAAACAGCGCGCAAGGCTGCAAAGGCAGCCGAGGCTGAGGCTCGGCGCAAAGCAGCACGGCAGGCTGCAAGAGAACAGGAAGAAAATTATCGGCAGCAGCTATCTGAAAAGCTGGATAAGGCAAGACCCCGTCTGGTAAGCAACGTACCGAGTGCCCACAGCCCTTACATGCCATACAACTTGGTTGGACCGGGTTTTTTCATATTGGCTTGAATTACAGTCAACGCATGCTTGACAGCAGGCCTGCTGCAATGGCATTGTAGGATGCTGCTGTCATTGAGTATGAGAGGCGAGTGTCAGCTGCCAGGTGTGCTGCTAGGATACAGCGCACTCTGGCTCGCAAGGAGCAGGTTTTGGAAGAAAAGCGAACAGCAGTGCTAGCAGCAGAGGAAGCGGCTGAGCGCAGGTTGCAGCAGAAGCTGGAGGTAAGCCTTGGCAGCCAGCCTGCAGCAACAGATATGAATGTAGTAGCCTCTGCAATGATGCTTATGCTGTCAGCAGCTACCACTGGTGCGTCTCAGCAGCCTTTGCCTCCTTAGTGAGCGGTCATATTGTCCTGAGCTACAATCTTTGAGGATGCGGGCTTACTGACTTGCTGCTTCTGCACTGTTGCTGGTACCAGCTGCGTCTGTTGCAAGAGGCAATCAAGCGTGAAGAGGACTCCTTAGCAGAAGAGCGCAGACGTGAGATACAGGACAGAGCACTGGCTGATGAGTTGGCCAAAGTGGCATACTATGAGGCCAAGAATAGAGCCCAAGAGCAGCGGTTGAAGGAGGTCTGTATATACATATATGGAGTCAAGCCTTGGCAGCATTGGCAACGTTTGCTGACTTAGCACTGCTGCACAGTACAGAGTTATTTCGCATGTCACACTGTTGGCTGCATGCTGTGGACAGTTTCTGAGCAACATTCTGATATGTCCTGATGTGGGCCGCGAATTCATCAACCAGTCTGCATACCTGATGTTGCTGCAGCGGCAGGAAGAGGATGACTTGATGCGCAGCTTGCGTGTCGAGGAGTCTCGTGCAAGATTTGACAATATCCGCGGCCGTGCCGATGCCGTCAATCAGCAGCAGGAGGCAAGGCGCCAGGCACTGCTGAAGAAGCTGGAGGTGACTAAGGGTGCCACCCAGTGGGACATGGGGTGTGCTGCTGGATGCATACAACATGACAGGGGGTGTTTAGGATGACTCCGGCATTGACATGCTGCAACTGCCCTATGCTGGCTGAGTGACAACCTGTTGCATCTCTTGAGGGTGTGCTTGGTCACCGCTGCTGCTTGTATTGCAGGACAAGTTTGGCCGCGTTGAAGCTCTGGCTGAAGAACGCCAGGCAGTGCAACAGCACGTCAAGAAGATCTTGGAAGCTCAGGAGCTGCAGATCAAGCAGGTACGCCGAGGCTCAGGCTCATCACCAGCCGTGTTGCATGGCACCCATGGCTGCAGGGCTGCTGTCCCTGATGACTGCCATCAGGGTGCATCCAGCTCACTTGAACAAGTGCAGCAAGCAGCACCAGGCTTTTACTCTATGCTGGTGATGGTGCCTCCAATGGCAGGCCTCTGACAAGATGGTCGCAAGCGGCAAGCTGGAGTTGCCCCCCGAGTTGCTGACCACACTCACTGCCTTGGAGAATGTTGTCACGAGCCCCTACAGCCCACGTGCTGGAGTAAACAGCCAGCACTTGAACAGATCCCAGGCATGCAGTCCAGACTCCAAGGTAAGGGCTGGATTTGCCGTTTCTATGGTGGGTGTGCATCACCAGGTGATTGCTACACGGGAAACATGGACTGCAAATGCATTTGGACAGGGTGTGCCATCGATCATTAGTCAAGCCCACTGCAGTGCATGCTTACCTGCAGACTGGCAGCGTCGGGAATGTGCCCCTTGTTAGCCCCCGTTGTCTGGTGACATCATGTGAGATCAGTTCTCCGCCAGGCATGCTCCCTGCAGCTGTCATGCAGCTGCGGCGTCAACAGGAGGCAGTCCTGCAGCGAGTGCTGGAAGAGGAGATACTCAAGGAAATGGCTCGAGAGAACACACTGCAGCAGGTGCGCAGCAATGTCTGGACCAACAACACCTTCAATCCCAGCAACTTGCAGCACCTTGCCTCCTACCCGATACATGTGCTTGTACAAGCATATCAGGTGCCAACTATCGCACCAAAGTGCCGCACTTTGTGACTACAGAGTTGTGCATCAAATGGGGCATTGTTGAACTTGGGCCGACTGTGCGACTGCAGATTTCAGTTCCTGAGGAGCGCAGAAAAGTGATGAAGCAGTTTGTTGCTGAGCGCGAGTCAGCAAAAGCCCGCATCCTGGAGGTTGGGCAACAGTTGCTGACGCTGTCGAAGCCTGTCGCAGGAGCATTGACTGGTGGCATTAGTAAAATGGCTGCTGATGTTGAGCCTGCTGCCGGCGTTGACTGACTGACGAACAGGGCAGCCATGCACTGGCAGTTCAAGACAGGTCTTTGAACCAGCAGATGTAAATGCAAACGTTTGCCATGGTACTGCAGCTAAAGCTACCCCGAAGTGGGACTGCTGATGGCCAGGCTCGCTGCACAGCAGAAGTGGGGTCTAGAAACCTAATGACAAGCGATTCGATAACAGTGTGATGACGTGTCAATGCCTAGACAGCTGCAGATGAGCCTTCACCAAACAAGAGTGGTCAAAGTTGCTTGTCTGTGCTGCAGACTGATGAGTATCATGATATATAGTAGTCTGACAGTTGACTGCCAGTCCGGCATTTAGCTGCACTCGCAGTGGTAGGCTTGAAGCCTGCTGCAGAGGCTTGAAGCCTGCTGCAGGCAAAGCACAGTAACAAGGTGGTTGTTAGTTTTGCTGAAGTCAGCAAAAGAGGATTGAAGCCCATGCAACATGCTTTCTGGATGACCTGTGTTGCTTCTCCTGTAGCTGCCACTTGGCTTGCAACACGGTGAGTCACCTATTAATGGGTCTGACGCAAAAGCAGCGGGCTGTGGTCTGCCAGCTTCCAGGTAGGCCTCGCTAGCAGCAGCAGCAGAAGCAGAACAGGTTGCCCTTTCTGATGTCTGAGGAGCATCAAGCAGTACTACCAGTGGTAGCAGTGGCAGATAGCCTTTGCGACGCCTGGCCGATTATGGCCTTCTGTTTCCCTGACGGCTTGATGACAGGCTGCTCCCAACGTTGCGATGAGCTGGCTGCAGCTCGTCAGAGCATGAGCGTTCCGTGCTATTAATCATACAGCCAAGACAGCAGTGCATGAGCCTTGACAACAGATGGCATAGCCCTCACATTCTGCAGCAGCAACATACATAAAAGATCTACAGGCACGTGCAAGGCAGCTTAGCCCGCTGGGCAGCTGCCTCGTTTGCCGTCGGTAGTGCTGCAGTGCAGAGACGTACCTACTGCGCCCGTACAAGCCCATGGTACTGAGTACCCCAGTATTCCGAAACACAGGACATCATCAACACCCGAGGCTTCCGCACAACCGTCCATCAGAGGCCATGTTGCTCGCGGCCAAATGGGCGTTCCGACAGGACAGCAACGGCATTCACGTCTCTTCTAACCTATATTTGAAATGGGAGTTTAGGTGTGCAAAAGCTGTAGAAGCTGATGTCCTGCCTGGCATCGATCTGAACGGGCGACATCATGGCACCGCGAGCGATGGCACCGCAATTCATTGCATATTCATTTTTCCGCAACCTCTTGGTTCTGCAATTTCTATCACCGCCTGCATGCCATTCTATGGTATAACAGTGTGTGTCTCTTGTTCAAATCCGTCTACTGCTTATGTGCTCTCCACCTGCGTTATGATGCTTGAAAGCCTCCCAGGTACAGAATTGATCTGTGTCTTTATTATGCAGATCCTACGTGCAGTGACCAGGGCGCCTATAAGACATTCCCAGGAAGGACGTCGCAGTTTTCTGTTGTTGCTGATTATGATGCGAATGCAAATCTGCAATTGATGTAAAAGCAGTAGATGAATGTAGAAGCCTGTTCATGGACCAGCTCGTCCGCGGTAGACGGTCTTCAGAAACCAGTATGGCAGCCCGTCCTGTCGGTTCTGCACGCTTCGATGGTTTTTTTCGTGGACATCCGGGCTTAATCGCCACCAGCAAACTACTGAAATATGTGCATACAGACTGTAATAGTGAAGATGCGGCACAGTACCCGGAGGAAGGTTCGCAGCAGTTGCAAGAGCATGTAGAGAAGTAGAGGAAATGTTGAAGTGCAAACCAGGCCAGATTTGCGCCACTGTGACTATGACCTCACCCAGGGCAGCCAGTGCTGCAGTTGAGCGCGGATCTGGAATCAACTTGACGAATGTAGCAGCACGCCAAGGGGCAGCAGCAGCAGTTGATCAGCCCAACTCTGCTCGCAGGAGACGATGTGCACCAAGGACCACATCAAGTCATGGCAAGGGGTACTATGCCCAGCTGGATGACGGTGTTTCTCCCTGATTGGCCCTTCTGTCAGAGCAGAGCTGTGACTGCTCAGATGACAGAAGCCAATTCTCTGAGTGTACGTGATCCCTGCCTTTTATTGGTGGTGTGTGCCCACCAGCAGTAAGGCAGGTTGTCTGGCAGTCATCACAGGTGCCCGGGTACGGCAGCAAGAGCCCATCTTGCTGCAGCAGCCACCACCACTCTGTTGACCAGAGTTCCATCGACTCGAGTATACTTGCAATGGAGTTGCTCCAGCACCTCTGCTCATTGCAGGATCTCTGCAGTGGCGCAGTCCTCACAATGCCCACCCCGGTTGCAAGCGGTGTCAGCTCTGTTTTGCTGCAGATGGTGCAGCCCGCTCACAGCTGTAGTGCACGCTGTGGGCCTGCTTGATATTGTTACTGTAGAGTTACTTGACAGCAGCCCTTTCGATTTCTCAACATCCAGATGCCGTTATACATCCAGATGCCATGGTACAAGGCCACGAGCCTAACTAGACCCAACATACAGATGGGTACAAGGCCCCGTTTTCTTTTCTACAGGTAATACTTGGTGCAGGACTTCGGTGGCAGCTGGATGGACAGCCAGAACAGACGACAGGCACAAGCATCATATCAGGGTGGCGCCCCCAACGCA
Organism: Coelastrella sp. MACC-549; assembly: GCA_018290735.1. Classification (NCBI taxonomy): domain Eukaryota; kingdom Viridiplantae; phylum Chlorophyta; class Chlorophyceae; order Sphaeropleales; family Scenedesmaceae; genus Coelastrella; species Coelastrella sp. MACC-549. Next base: position 105,062 of record JABEVS010000205.1, on the reverse strand, counting down.
TGACAGCGCATTTGCCATAGCATTTCAACTTGCTGCATGGCTATATTTCTTTCACAGATGCTGCAGTCTGCCTACTGGTCGCGGCAGGGCACGGAGCTACAGACAGTAGGTAACCGACAGTCCCAAAGCGTCTGTTGTTGCACCAGGTGGAAATTGCTATGCATATGATAGGAAATCATTTGAGTGTGTTAAGAAAAGTTGTAACAATGCAACAAGTCACACGCTGCACCTCGACGCAGCTTGCGGTGAAACCCGTTTGGACTTCTGCGCTGCAAGACCGTGGTAGGCCATGAATCTTTCTTTTGTTGTACCTTCGCAGCTAGGTCTACCACGCAGTCTCGTCGGCAGCTGATGACTGATGTGGTCGCAGCAGCTCCTGTACCTTTCATTAGTTGGCTATCTAAAAGCTTATCAGACTGTTTACAATTTTTCTGAGCAGAGTTCGCCAGCTTGCTAGGTCTGACAGTTCCGTGTATGGAGTATGTGGATCAAGAAGCGCCATGCCAGGGGTGAGGCTTCTTACTTATGCTTAGCATGTACACTTTGCTTGCTGCGTGCGTACTCGACAACGGTGCACAGGTGCGGCATTATCTGACCATATCAATAGGCCGTGCTCCTGACGCACATGACAGGATGGAATGAATGCCTGTTAGAGCTGATCAACACAGCGCGCAGCTTGCTTGCTCTGCAATACCGTGGCATCAGCAACCCACAGCAAGATTGTGCAGCTGCAGGTGGGAAAGCCTACCGCCAGAGTTGCTGCGCAGAGTTGTGCTGCAACTGACAAGCGATTGGCATTACACGGACACATGCCGACCTGTCAGCAGCATGCTTCCGGTAAGGGCCACCTGCAGAGCCTGGCGAGCAGTCGTGGATTCAGATGTCAAGCAGGTAGCAGTCACTGTGCCTCCGCTGGCCCCAGAGTATCTGGCACAGAACTTTCCAGGCATCACGAAGTTGGACTTATCAAGATACGAGCACAGCTGCCAGGAGATCTTCCCAGTGCTGCAGCAGTTGCAACTCAGGTTTGTTGCTGTGTCCATGTCAGGCTTACTAGGCCGTTTTTGTTGATGAAATGTCTTATGAAGTATCTGCGTCTCACATGTGTTGGTAAAGGATCTGTTTTCGTGTTCCTCAAACAACATGCCTGCAGGGTACTCATCTTTGTGCATGCAGTGGTACCATATATGCAGCAAAGATGAGCTTGATAAATTGCATTAATTTGGTGCCTTTCCAGCAGCCACATGCCCCCTCAGTTTGTACCTAGCCGACATTGGCATTTGATTACAAAACTGCTGCAGGTCTTTGGTGCTTGCTGATCCATGGGATCCACCGTGCACCATCCCAACAAAGTTCTTAACACAGCTGACCCACCTCAGTTACCTAGCGGAGGGGCTGCCATTGCCCTGCATTGCAGCACAGTTCTGCCAGGCGTTGAAGCAGCTGCATCAGTTGCAGGAGTTGCAGCTGAACAGACTCCAACTCTCACCTCAGGTTGCACAGCATTTGGCACAGGTGCTATCAGGGATGCCTAAACTTCGGGCACTTGTCCTATCAGGAGGTGCATCACCTGTGAGCGCAGCAGAGCTGTACATGCTGTTAAATGGTGAGCCCAGCACCCTCCAGTCACATCAAGCTGGTCGAATTGCAATAGCTGCTGCATCAAGGCCCAGTGCACTGTCGTTATTGGTCAGAGCCCAACAGAAAAAAGGCGACATAGCTGCATGGACGTGATGCAGCTGCATGGACGTGATGCAGTTGCATGAAAAGTATTCAGCAAACTTCTAAGTCGTGACTGGGTTGCTGGTTGTGTCCCTGCAGTGGAGCTTCCTGGGCTTCGCAGCTTGGAGCTCACCAGACTGGGCGTTCGGACCTTGCCTTTGAGCCTAACCAAATTGGTTGGGCTGACACACCTGACCTTTGGTGGCGAAATGCTCAGGAATGTACAGCTTAGGGATGAATTAAGGCAGCTGACAAACCTCCAGGTAGGGCCCATAGCACGTGATGTACCTTTGTGGATGCAACTGATACCTGGTAAGAGTTTGGTTACTGAAAGGCTGGAAGCTGAGGTGGGGTAGGACATTTGGCAGCTGTGAACCTGCTTGCTTTGGCTGTCACAGGACCAGACTACACAGTGGCTTATCTCCCTACACACGCAACTCTGCAGGTACTAGACATCAGTGCGAATCTAGCGGAACAGCTTCCAGCTGGTGTCCTGCAGATGACTGGACTACGAGAGCTGCATGCTGGTATGAACCGCCTGGGTGTGCACGTTCACAGCTTGAGGAAGCTTGAGCAGCTGGAAGTGTTGGTGTTGGCGAGCAACAAGCTGTTAGCTGTGCACCCGAGCCTGTGGGATCTGACCACGCTCAAGCGCTTGGACTTGGGGCACAACAATCTCAGTGATCTGCCAGCAGATGTCAGCCAGTTGACACGACTCACGGTGAGCAGCGGCAGACAGCTGGCTGGCTGCATGGCAGGTGAACTGCAAGCGCTTGTCAGGTAGGGTGGGATTGACGGCATCTGCTTAGTTGTTGTGAAGCACGCATGATTGGGCACTGGTCTGCCGCTTTGTGGTCACTGGGCTGTTTGTGTGTGTGGTGCAGTACCTAAATGTGTGCCACAATTTCGTGGCTGCCCTCCCTGCTGGCCTGAGCTGCCTGGTTGAGCTGGTGGAGCTTGACGTCAGCCTCAACACTGACATGCGGGAGCTGCCGGCAGGCCTGGGGCAGCTGTCAAAGCTTCAGCGACTCACAGCTAGCCATATGAGGTTGAAACAGTTGCCTGTGTAAGTGGTGGTTTTTTCCTTGTCACTGCTTCAAACCTCTTGCAACTGTATGATGCTCATGATACAGGCGCTTCTATGTTGACGGTCCATGTAATTCTGCCAAATTTATGCTGCTGTGACAGTCGCATATTGTTCAAGTCATGTATGGATGCGATTTCCTCTTGCAACCTCAGCCTCTGGATGTATACAGTCTTGGTGCTCGTGCTCAGTGTGCGACTGTGTTTGCTGCTGTGATGGGATGCTTCCTGCAGTGATGTTGGTGGCTGTGTGTCCCTGGTGCACCTTGACGTCTCGCACAACAGCCTTCATCATCTGTCCCCACAGCTGTCCTGTTTGGGCGCACTGACGCATTTGGACGCCAGCGACAACAAGTTGCATCAGAGTGCAGCAGTGCCTGAGGAGCTGGCCACACTGACATCTATCAAGGTAGGACTGCTGATGCCACGCCATGAAGAGTGTGGGTCGTAGTTGTTCTCCAGCAGGTCAAAGTGCAGCAGTCACTCTTTCTCATCAACCAAGCTAGGAGCCAAGTTATGTGCTTGGCTGTGCAGGGGTTTCCAGAAGGTAATTCTTGCTCCACCATGTACATGCCTGTAGGTACTGCGGTTGGCACGGAATCGTCTACAGTCTCTTCCTGAGGCACTGGGCTGCTACGGCAGCCTGCAGATTCTTGACTGCAGCGGAAACCGCCTGACCAGTGTCCCCAGGGTTGTTGGAAAGTGCACTGCACTGCAGCAGTTGCTGATGGCCAGCAACAGGCTGCGTGGCTTGACCAGTGGCATAGGTAATCTGCTGCGGCTGCAGGCTTTGGATTTGAGTCGCAATCAGTACAGGCATCTGCCCACCATGACAGGAGACCTTACACAACTGCAGGTGGGCAAAGCCAGCAAGGACTGCACGCAGTGAGGGTTGATGGTGTTGTGCAGGTTGTACATTAGCGGGCTCAGGTGTGTACAGCCAGCAGCAGCAGCGGCAAAGACGAAGTGCATGCACCATGCTGGAAGTTGTGATGCTAGGTGTCTGTAATTGAGCTGCACACAATATCTGATAGCTGGTAGAGCCTGATGGTACATTGGTGTGCTTTGGTCCACAGGAGTTACTTCTAGAAGACAACCAGCTTGAGGACCTGCCTAGCAGCTGCAGTGCGCTTATCAAGCTCACATCCCTCACACTGTGCAATAACAGACTTCATGTGCTACCACCAGCCATTGGCAGGATGAGTGCGCTTGTACACCTCACACTCAGGAACAACCCGCTGCTGGACAGAGATGCAGTTGTATTGCAGCTACAGCGCCAGTTGCCTTTGCTGCATTTGGATGGACTGGCACCTCTGGGAATCACCAAGCCCACTCGTTGGCCAGGGGAAGGGGCATTGCAGCTGTTGACCAACTGGCCAGCTGAAGATGCTGATACCTCTCAAGCAGAGAGCGGCGCGGCGGCTATCGCGGTTGAGAGTGGTGCTGCACCTGCTTGGCTGCTGCAACAGGACCTGTCCAGAAGTCTAGCACAGCTCATACAGCAGGCTGTGGATCAATCGCAACAGCCGCCATCAGCAGACCGGCTACAGCATCAGGGCCTCATACGCCTTGTGTCGGGTGATCGGACGATCAACAATATACAGAATCCTGCAGCTGCACTTGGGCCGGTCAACAGTGTAGCAGCTGCAGGCAGCAGCAGCGTAGAGATAGCGGCAGTAAGTGCTGGTGCACATCAACCAGCCTGGTGGGGCCAGCAGGTAGCCGCAGTGAGTGGCCATAATGCTGGTCTACAGCAATGGCAGGCTGTGGAGCAATCTGCTTCATGTGCCTTATCACATCAGGACAAGCAAGCAGGTTCAAACAGCAGCACAGCTGCTGCTGCGCAGCAGCCATTGGCGTTGGTGCAAGATGTCTCACATGAAGCCCAATTGTTGCAGCCATTTGCCTGCATAGGTCAGCATCACATCTCATTGGCAGCAGCATGCCCCGGCAGTGTCAGGGCCACTGATAGGAATGATGCTCTGGACGAAAGCGCTGCAGATACGTCACCAACCATCCATAATGTTGGCTCACTGGGCAGGACATGCCATTCCTCTTGTGGTGATGGGGCACCTTCTCATGCAAGGAATGGTTCAGGTGCTGCACAGCTGTTTAGTGGTGTGCCAGGGTTGACCTCCGTAGCAGCTGCAGGTGCCACCAACTTCGTTGCCCGGGTCAAATCATACCTGGAGGTTGCTTCTTCTGCAGCAACTACAGCAGCAGGCATGAGAAGCAGACAGGCAACTGTGAGCAGCCCCCAGCAGCAAAGCTTTGGGGGAACTGGGTTGCACAGGAGTGCCAGCATTGATTCACATCAGCACAGTTGCCAGTTGCATTGCAGTACAAGTCAGCAGGTGGCCAACCTTGCACATGGGCTGCAGCGCAGCGGCAGCGTTGCTTCTTTGCTGCCAGCACCTGCAGCAGCTTTGCATCTGCATCACATTTCAGGTTTACCAGAAGCTGGCAGACAAGCTGCTGCGGCAGACAACCAGCAGGCAGCTAGAAGCACCACTGGGGGGGCATCAATGTCTGATCGCGATACAGACGATGCCTGCAGCGCCACGGGTGTTGACAGTTGTGGGTCTGAAGACAGTGGTTCAGATGTCTTGTTGAGGCTTGGGGTGCTTGGCAATAGTAGCATAGACGTGTCCAACAGCAAGGCGGTCAGCGATCAGAAGCTGCTGCCGTTGTCATATGCCTGCTCTGCTCAGCATGTGTCTGGGCTTACAACCCAGATCAGTGCTGCAGAAATGGGTAGGTGTATAGGCAACATGGTAGGGGGAGGGAGTGGCGCTGTTGGGCTGGCGTCAGCTGGGTGCAGTGCAGCATCAGCAGCAGTGGATGCGGTGGCAGCCAGGGATGGCTGCCACAGGAGTACGAGTCGGACTGGTGTGGGCGGAGTTGGCAAGCAGACGGAGGATAGGCAGGATTGCAAAGTTACCACAATTGATGGCTTGTCAGCTACTGAAGCAGCCGATAGCAGCAGACATACTAGACAGGCGGATGCAGATAGATCATTTACGCAAGTGCTGGACACGGCTTGGTGGGGTAGGCGCAGAAAGTAGCCGCGTACTGGCCAGCTGCAGCTTGTATCAGTTGTGCATGCATTGTTGCTATGGGTCCTAGTGGCTTAGCACCATGCATGTGACTTCTGTACCAAATGAAGTTGAAACGCTATTGTTGTGGGCAGAGCATTATTCAAGCTTGGGGGACTCTGATAGCTGCAGGCAAAGTGTGGTCATTGCTATTGCATCGCAACCCAACTTGGTTCAAGGTCCAGGCTATGTCGGTACACCCTTCATGACGCCAATGGCGGTTGCATGTGGCAGTGGTTGCATGTGCAAAATTTGAGCTCCTCATGCATGTAAAACCCATAACATGGTAATTATGGTAGAAGGTATTTGTACCAGTTGATGTTTGATTATATTGCAAGTGAAGTCGACCTTTGAGCTGTGATCGGCTCTCAGCACGCAGACCTCTAGGTGTAGAGGGTAGCATTGCGCACTGCTGCCCTTTAAAATTGCTGTGCATGCACAACATGTGGCGCAATTATTTCCATCATCGCCGCTGAGGTAAAATACCATGCAGCAAGTTGAAATGCTATGGCAAATGTGCTGACATGCGTTGGGGGCGCCACCCTGGTGTGATGCGTGTGCCTTCCTCTGTTGTCCTGGCTGTCCATGCAGCTGCCACAGACGTCCTACACCAAGCACTACCTGTAAGGAGGAGATTTTGTGCATTACACTCAATCAACTCCATGCATCCGCCCCCTAGGGGATTAGGCCTAACTTAGGCCGTGGCACGTGTAAAAGAAATTGAGCCATGCAACGTGTTGCCAGTGCAGTGTAGACTGCAGTTGACAGACAGCCGTTGCCCAAGTCACACGGTACCGTGTTGCTGTTGTGTAGATAGTAGAAGATGAAGATATTGCTCCATGCAGCAGAGGATAGAAGTTACCCTTTCCGGCCGCAAGGCCCTTGAGAAAAGTACTTGGTGGCTCAGCCACACTGGCACGCCAAGATGAGCCATGCAGCCTTGAAGTTGAAATGCTACTGCCAGGGAAAAAGCTGCACTGACATGCGTCAGGGCGCCACCCTGTATGTATGTAATTCCTATGATTGGCAGTTGCTGGTGACGGCTGTCATCACAGTAGTTTCTTCACTGCCATCATACCCGTAGTGATCGTAAGGTCATGGAGGGATTCCCCTGCCTAGAAGAAGAATAACCCTTTCCGGCCGCAAGGCCTTTGGGATTCCCCTGCCTAATCTGTCCGTTTGCGACGCGGAGGCACCTGCCACTTCTACCGTCGTCGTCGTGAAGTGGCCGCCCATGCGGACCGTGGATGGGTAGCTCTTACGTAGCTGTGTTACACTATGACGACAGAATCGCGTTAAGTCGCCGCTAAGTAGCGCTAACCCACGCTAAGGTTAACGGTAACGTTACTTCACAATACATTAAGTGGTTAACGCCCTAACCAGTTAACGCATGTTAGCGTGTACTTAGCGTACTGGTTAACCAACGTTAGCGTTCAGCTAACATCGCCGATAAGTAGCAATAAGCCCCGTTAAGTCGCATTAAGTGATATCACGTAAGTAACGACAGATACATCAATACATTGTAGCTGTACAGCTGTAACAGTTGTATTACACTGCATTACGTAATGCATTAGTATACTAATCAGTGGCCACAGTGCTGATGCGTGTGTGGCCCTTTGATCAGCGTTGCACAAGTTGCTGTACACACATAAGTTGCTGTACATGGTAACGGCTTTTCAGCCCTGAACTTATTCAGCAATGTTGCTGAGTCATGATGCACAGAACATTACATGCATTGCCGAATCCCCATACCACTTTGGTGTTGCCACACTGCAACACGTGACTAGACATAGGCCACAACTACTGGCCAATATGCCATTGTGGCATATAAAGGCTATGATAGCCCTTTGCCAGGCAGGAGGATTGTTAACACTGCATCATAGACCAGTCTTACCAAGACACAGCACAAAGGATACCACACAATATACAGAGGCCAACGCAAACCTTGGGCAGGAGGAGGGCTGGGCCAGGAGCAATATACACTGCATGACCTACATGCACTGCTGGCACCCTGGCTGTACAAGATAATATTGTACAGAGAGCTAAAAAAAAGAGGGTGCCTGCACAGTCAAGCGCGCAGGAAGCAACACAACTTGAGGCGTCCTGTTGTAGACTGCAATCATTTGTTTCTGGTCATGACAAGGCCTACAGCACCGTGCAGATGACCTGGATGGATACTCTTCAACTGTTGTTGTACTGGCTGCTTCTTCATAAAAACATGCACCAGCGGATGACTCCATTATGGTGCACCGACCCTGCAGCAGCAGCCATACCACAAACAACCATTAACAAGAGATGACTTGGAACAGTACAAGCGCCCGGATGGACGCTTTCCAACCACTCACAGTGGTGCTAGTCAGAAACAGGCAAGCAGCAAGGGCGTGATGGCAGCAAGTACTGGTTTATTGAACTGAAAGTTGACAGCACGCTTTCAGACACCAAAGAGCCATGCTTACATGTGGATGTCTCTGGTTGACTGAAAAGGCTGCTGCCTGTGGACAGATGCTGCAGCACAACTTACGATGCGAACACAGGAACGTTTACTAATGATGATTCGTAAGCTCCTGCAAAGAAACAAAGTATGGAGTGCAATCAGATGAGGGTTGCGGCCCAGCAAAGCACACTGCACTTGCCCACTCTTGCTGGCAGTACCTTGAAATGCTGTGACACTTCAGAGCAGCTCACTTGCTGGTGTCTACTGCTGCAGTATTAGACAATAAAATGTCAGTAGCATACACATTTGCATGCTGTTAACGCTCAGCCAGTTGTGTGTGAAAATATACTTCAGATGCTCACCTTAGGTGTGCTCCTGAGGATACAAGCATGCCTATTGTGCTGCTTGTCGTTAGTGCTGAAAGACTGTAGCAGCCATTGAACAACCTGAAAGCAAATGGCCAAGGAGACAACACAGCAGTTTGCATCTGCAGACTGCTGCCAGGGCTCAAGGTGCAGCACATGTTGCACATGACACAGGAAGATGAGATCAAAGGCATGCTACACAGGTTAACGAAGGTTAGCGATAAATAGCGAAATCTGTCGTCATAGTGTAACCAAGGTCTTTGATGTGATTTCCTTCGAAGGACGCAATGCCTTCTTTGCCGAACAGCAAGAATCAACGAGCGAATGACGAGTATATTGTTATCCAGAGTCTTTACTTTCTATGCGTTGATGTTGTGCCCTGCTCAGAATCTTGTGCATGGCCATGCACGGCCATATGGCAGCTGCAGCTGCAGTTGTAGTGCTAAAGCAAGCTTGCTCTTGTGCATGCAGTTTGTAAGGTGTTTATTACAAAAGTAAAAATACAATAAACGACCTCACTTGACCTGCACTCTAGTGTTCGCGATAGTGTCTCTGACAGCGCTATGCATGTCTGTCGGATTCGAGGCGGCCGCGGAGGCGCTATAGCTAGCGCTTGCTAGTAGCCAGCCCATCGTCGCGCTGTGCATGTATGCACACATGCGCAGGTACCTGCGCGCACACATGTGATGTTGCACATCACTCCTAGCTACTCAGTATGCTATAGTAGTGCACTCACGTGATCACTCATGAGTACTGCGCAGCGCAGCGCAAGCTAGCCTATGCACAGGCAAATGTGCATTCCAGTTGCTTACCTGTGCGCATAGGCAATTTTGCCTAATAGGCCTATTAACAAAGGGGCCCCTTGAAGCTGGCGCATTCCGTCGTTAACGTAGTAGTAAACTGTCGCTGTAGTAGCGATGACACCACATCACACCCCTGGCCGATACCCATCCCAACAGTATGCTGCTGGAACTGTGATTACCTCATGAGGCTCTCAGAGCAGTGCAGCGCATGTGTGAGACAGAGCATGTGCCTGTCATGACATATCCCATTGGTCATTACGGGATTAGCGCACTAGCCACTCGGTGCTGAGTCGCCTCCGGATCCGTCGTGAAGGCACCTATATAACCGTCGGGAGTGTCTATCTTTGGTGGGTTCATAGGTACCAAGGGCTTTGGAGCCGGTGTAAACCAAACTTCTAGTTTTTTTATAAAAGAACCGTTTTCCCCCATTCTTCCCCTATACCTGTAACGGACTGTAGGACTAGCGGGCAACCGGAAGGTCGTCGCGACCGATCGGTGCGATCAGACGCTCTATAAAACCGGAGGCACACTGCCACAAATGCAAGTGTCTACAAACAGTCTACAAAACAATAATTATGATGTAGTCGGTATAATTCTTATGTAGTCGGTATGTAGAAGCTTTGTAACGTTGTTGTAGGCTGCTTGTAGAACCCCTCTGCGTCTACAACCTTACCCAACAGTTGTAGCTATTGGCATAATTCTTACAAACTTGTAGACGGTTTGTAGACAGTCTACAATGTTGTAGAAGGTATACTTTGTACAAAGAAAGTTACATAATGTATACAAAAGATTTATGCTGTGGAACTTAAAATGCAGCAATTCAATTGTATGCCTGTGAATATTACCATCAGATAGGTTTCACGTGCACCAAAGTTATGCTGGACTCTCTTGCATCCTACACGGTACGCTGATGCACAGGTGCCGCACAATACAAAGCATCTGTAGTCCCAATACGGCCTCCATACCTCTGGCAAGTAGCTTGAACAGCTTGCCACACTACAAGTGGTGCCACAAATCTGTCGTCAACACAAATGTCACAATTAGGAATGCACGACAGTTTTGTTTCAGCGCAAGTCTGCTCACCATTGCCGCAGGGCAGCGAAGCACAACCAACTTCACTTTGCAGGTGGGGCCCACCTTCCACTTTCCCACACAGATGTGAGCTCATGGTTTGCAGCCACGCGAGCCCTGCCACTCTGCCGAAGGGGTACCTGGGAGCCAGATATCACAAACTCTGGCTCTACACGCTGCCTCCACTTCTTGGCTGCTGCTACTGTCAGGAATGTGTTGCACTTCACACCATTGGCAAGCCCTGATTCCTTCAACGGAAGCTTCTTCTCTGGCCTGCCACCTAAAGAAGCCGCTGCTGAATCATCATCATCATCATCATCATCATCATCATCATCATCATCAGTTGTGTCATTGTACATACCCTAATGCAGTGAGGGCTCCTCAGACTCGGAGCCTATTGCAAACTCATCCTCTGACTCCACCACCTTCTGCTTCTTGGCCCTGCTTGCCTTCTGACTTGCTGATGCCACGCTGCCACCAGCCTTGCCTTGGACTTTTTTTGCTTTTGTCAATGCCGCCGCTGCTGTTGTGTTGCCCTCATTGAACTGTTGTGCTGTAGATGCCTGCGCAGTAATGTGCTCCTACCCATGCGCCCGCCGAGAGGCTTTGCTGGGGTGTGGATCAAATGTTAGGGTTCTCCGGACAGAAGTAGACAATACAATAGATGAACTCACTTGGGTTTGCTTGAGCGCTTCCAGTCACCAGCTTCTCCAGCAGGGGTGTGCGTCCGCCGAGGGTCGCATGCATGCAATACAAGATGATTGTGGCTTGAGAATGCCATTCAAAGTAACTTTATCACCCTTGTCGCCGACATCAGATGTCCCACCTAGAACTCCACGTAAAAGAAATTGAGCCATGCAGCAAGTTGAGATGCTATGACAAATTCGCTGACATGCGCTGAGGGCGCCACCCTGGTATGATGCTTGTGCCTGCCTTGGCTGCCCACCAGCTGCCACCGACTCCTGGACCAAGTATTACCTGTAAAAAGGAGGAGAAACCGGGTTAGCACCACAGGGTTGCGTGGGATGTTGGGTTGTATCGATAAATTACGAGAAAATCATTTCCGTAGTACGAAAAACTATCAGCGGCTGATGCGTTTCGTGCTTGAGTACATACCCCCACTCGGAGTGGATTTCGTGTGCCTTGATCAGTTTATGAAGGCAGCTGCTCCCCGGAGGGTGGTCTAATCTTGGTGTGCCAGTGGCTGAGCCATTAAGTATAACTACCCAAGGGCCTTGCGGCCGCCGGCCCTTTGAAAGGGTAATTTTCCCTCCTTCCTTTCAATTCAGATAATGAACTACTATATGCTATTTGTAGTTCAGTAGCTACTGATCACGATTAACTTTGCAGCGATATATCAATTATATAACAATTCTGCCATCGGCCCCCGGGGCGCCCCAATCCTACCCAGTGGATTCAATTCACTTTTGGACCAGGCGGATGTTATAAGAGATGTGCATGCTTATTTGAGCTCAACTTGAGCTGAACTGTGAAGGGGGAAACCACCCAAGAATCCCATCCTTACAGTATCGGTAGCTTGCCAAGCTCAGTAGTACTGACACATGTAGTATGAAGATGCTATTCAGACTGGCCTACACCTTGAAAAAAGGCGCCTGGCCGGCCAGTGCCCCGATAGTTTGATGCTCATGATAATATTGCAGAGATTATTCTGAGAGCATTGGGAGGTCCTGGTGGATGATAATGACCTACTGCTGCTAAAACATATGACATTGGCATGCTATCACCATTCCGAGTAGCTCGGAGCCAGAATCCTGCTTTAGCTTGCTGATATGAGGCACTATAGCTAGTAGCAGCTACTCTGGGGTTGCCATAATGAATGTGGGCTCCGCATCCGGGCCAGTGGGCCTGCAAGCACATCAAGCGAGCCAAACAAAGCTTGCACACAGCCCATAGTGTAATGAAACCATGTGCACTAATCATGTGGGGGTGCAACAGTCCCTGTCTGCTACCACCACCCAGGCACCAGACTGCCTGCCGTGTCTAGTATCAACACAATTCAGACCTTGATATGCTGCAAGTGTGACTTGTTGCTACCAACAGCCGGTCATCATCAGTTGCAGTCACTTACGGCTTGATGTACTCGGTGGCCCCATCATTGTACGTCTTTGCTGCGATGCCTCCACACACAAGCCCAAGAGCAATCAACCCAGGGATGAAGTAGTTCTCCAAGGCCTTGCCGAATGCCTGTGCAGCAAGGAAAACAGTTGCAGCGTCTGTAGCACCAGTGCATCGTGCTTTGAGCGTAGACAGGTACATGTCACTGTGCCTGGCATGTGAATATGTTTTACATGTGATTGTGCCAAGCAGCTGCAGTACAGCCAGTTGAGCAGCGCCGGCATGAAGTTTGATGGCATTGCTGTTAAGGTGCGACACTGCTATGCCAACATGGTGCTGGTGACCGCTTGTGGCAGGTGTGAATTGTAGCACTGCACTTACATCAAACTTCTCCCCTTCCCAAAAATCCTCTTGATCCTCTGGCCCTTTGAAGGGTACATTGGTCTCCACCACCCTGCCGCCAAAAGCCTGCAAACAAGATTGATCCTCATTTGCAATCGCAAAAGACAACTTTCCAAGCTCTCTGGCATCACTCCCCAGACGAGGCTTAGCACACAACATGCGTCATGGGTAGGGCCACACCAACATGACAAAGCGATGCACATTATTCCTGTGAGAGAGACGCGCTTGGGACACAGCAGAGCGCAATATGTTCTTCATGTTGGAGTATGGGTGTGCGACCAGCAGATGTTGCCGCACAATTCAATGGCTTGCTGCTGCAGCGGCCGGAGCAGCTACTGTGGTCATCACCTGCCAGTTTTCCAGTCCACCGCATGCTACTCACTCTGAATTCGCGGGTGACTGGCTGTTGTGGCGTCGCAGTACTGGGTGCGCTACTCGAGGGCTCCGGCTGCTGTTTGGATGACTGCAAGAAAAGCTCAATGGTTTGAGCTGGAGCAGGAGACCAAGAGCAGTAGACCACAGACCACTCACCGAATTGGCAAACACACGACAGCTCAGCAGGCGAGATGCATTGTCTCTGGGGCATAATGCTGTCCTAGTTCCGCTAGGGGAGCCTGCACGGCACATTTGAGCACTCATCTTGATCGCTGTGATAACCCGTTGATCCAGTGAACAACCGACGGAATTGTCAGAACAAACTGTCAGAACAAACAGAAAACACGACAACACGACTTTATGCTTATCGTCGCTCAACCATTGGCTCAATCAAAACGGAGTTCTCCTGAGTTCTGGGAGTTGTAACCATCAGGTCCCAGTCTCTTCTGCTCTGGTCCATCATCAACTATTTCGGGTTTCCAATTTTACTTAACAAGCATTTGCAGGCTGCTGTAACCAAGTGCACGGTTGTGCATCCTCACCGCAAGTTGCAGTCATTGTCCACGCACTTGCACACCCGCTGCTGCTTCAAGACGGGCCACACAACGACAAGCAACATTTGTGTATGCCACTTATTACATCATATCTGGCTCACATCATATCCTGGCCGGATGTCTATGGGCATCTTCCCTGGCAAATGTGCAACCAGCAGGCACTCGCCAGCGTGCAGCACGAGAACCTGCAGAGGCTTGATGCAGCTGCAGCCTTTCCAAAGTACCAGTCTTGGAACGCGCAAGGCACTAGCAAAAATCACAGCAGTGGAAGCCCATGCGACAGCAGATATGGCTCCAACGTCTGCCATCAATCAGATGCCGAGTGGTGCAGCTAGAAAGGCCCTATGTGGAGTCGCCATTGAGCAGGTGAGGCACCCATGGGCTGAAGCCACGCAAAATTGGATCCCATACGCAAAAGTGCTGGAACCATGTTGCCGGAACCATTGGTGCATGTTGATGCTCTGCTGTGCAATGCCAGCACAAAGATGGTGCAGAGAGCCATGCCAAAAAAGCCTGTGCAGACAAGCAGCAGATGCATGCGCCCGTTGACTGTCCCTGGGTCACCTGCTGCCACTCCTGCCACTGCTCCCTCAGGTTACTGAGGTAGAAGCCAAGGTGTTGGGTGAGCTGCCATCATGGTTAAACGGTTGTCTGCTCGTGAATGGTGGTGGTGACTACAGTCACATGAATCACATGTTTGATGGCTATGCACTGGTGTCAAAGGTGCGAGTGGCAGGCGGCCGAGCCTGGGGCTGCCAGCGGTTCCTTGACACAAAGGCCTACAGTGCCTACAGGAGAGAAGGTGGGCACAATCAGTGGCCGAGTCAGGTTGATAACAACGGCAGTGCTGTCCTGCTGGCACAAGTATGGCCTGCTGCTGTGGCTGGGCAGATGCACATCAACTCCAGGCCTTTGCATAGGAGCGGCTGGCATCAACTCAATGAAGGGGGTTGATGTCATGCAGCTGAATAACCACCATAAAAAGAGATTCATTCTGTTAACCATTGCTGCTTTGCTATTGTCCCTCAGGCCGTGTTGTTGTTCGCGAATTTGCCACCCGACAAGAGGTATCTGGCTGGTGGGCTGAGCTCAAGGAGCTGCTGGGTCAGCTAGCCGGCCTCATCTCAAACAATCCAACATTCACAGACAATGCCAGTGTGAGCCTGCAGCAGCTGCAGGTGCCTGCGGCCTCTGGTGCCCACCGACTGCTGCTGGCCATGAGCGAGACACCAGCAGCCACCTACCTGCTGGATCCGGTCAGCCTGGACACAGTCAAGCAGGTGAGACGAATCAACGGGCACAAAGGAGAGCAGTCAAGGGGCCAATGGTGCTGTGAAACCTTCAGGTGCCAGCATAGAGTGATCAAAGGCACACAGGGCTTCTGCCAAGGTTGGGGTAGCGGGCCTAGGAAGGCGGCAGGCAGTATTGGCACTGCAATATCATCGTAACGCGGCTGTTCACAAGATGGACTTAACAAGATCAGACCAGGTGGGCTGTGCTCAATTGAAGGTAGTTATCTTCTGTGCTCTGCTGATGTCATCCTCAGGTCATCTATGCTGATGATGTTCCTGGGGACCTTACCACTGCCCACCCCAGCATACTGTCAGATGGAACATTCCTGAACTTTACCAGAACACTACCCTTTGGTGGATTTCACATTTACAAGCAAGACCCGCTGACTCTGCGGCGTGAAGAGGTGCGTGCGGAGTGTGGTGGCCTGTGAGGAGCTTGTAGACCAACAGGCGAGACTTTATGATGCAACACCACACTGGCAAAGCAAAGTATGGCAGATGTTTTTCACAAACCTTAAAGTGCACCCCTTGAGGGATGGAACAGGAAAGTTAACATGGCGCCTGGCAAGTCCTTTATTGAGCAGTAGCCTATCTGAGCCCTCACCCGGACTGTTGTGCTCATGTGTCGCTGTTCAACCTGCTCCAGATCGCCTTTGTCCCTGATCGGCGTCCGCTGAGCCCTGCATGGCTGCATGACTTTCCTGCTACCGATAAGTACGCTGTTATTGTTGAGCACCCACTGTACATGTCCTTGGCGTCGCTGCTCTTGGGCACTGCTGCCAGCCACTTGTTCATGAACTGGATGCCCCAAGATGGCGTCAAAGTGCACCTGGTAGCCCTGGATGGCAGCAGGGTGAGGCGCACATTCCATGCTGCTGGCGTCATGACTGGTGTCTGCAGTTGAGCGGATAGCCTGTGTTTGTGGACTTGCGACTGCAGCTGCTTGCTGGGATTGGGTCCAGCAGCTGAGTTGCCACTGTTTTGCTTCATTTGTGACAACCGCATCATCTCCACGACATTGAAGCAGCGCAGCTGACTGTTGATCTGTGTACACAAGTGTTGTGAGTGCGTCAAGCTGTGCTGTTGGTGCTGGTCTTACAGCTGTGCTGTTGATGCTGTGCTGATCTCAGTGCCTTCTGCACCACCAAGCACTCGGTGCACTGCATACAACATTACTGCAGGCAGTGAACACTTTTGATTGCGCACCCTTCTTCTACTTTCATGTTGGTAATGCCTTTGAATCCGAGGACGGCCGCAGCTTACACGTAGACCTGGCAGCGTATGAAGACCCACAAATACTTCATGATCTATCACTGCAACCACTCGCATCACCAGCACAGAGCCAGGCAGGGGGGCTGCAGCAGCAGGTGTCTAAGGCATACTACAAGCGCCTGACTATACCCCTGACAGGTCCTGTTGGAGGCAGCATCCAGGTGAGCAGACAGACCTCCATGACCATCTGCATGAGCATGCTGTGAGAGGTACTTCTGCAGACCCATTGCTGCGATGAAAAACCAACTGCAACTAAGTGTGACCTGTTAGCATAATGGGATGGGCACGGCCAGGGGGGGGGGAGAGGGATTAAAGCAGCCAGTCAGCTGCATATCACTATTACATTGTCAGGTATATATGCCCTAGTATCAGTAGAGCTGCTGCGCTACATGCAGTCCTGCAGTGTTGTATCAGTACTTTTTGATGCTGGTTTATGTTGTGGCTGTGTCGCAGGCTCCTCAGGTGCTGTTGTCCTCACAAGCAGAATCTGCTTGCAACCAGCAGAATGAACCACTTGGGGCCTTCTGTGAGTTTCCTGGCATCAACCCAGCCTACCGAGGCCGCCCCTACCGCTATGCCTACTGTTTGAGCGCTGTGCGGCCTACCAATCAGGGCAATGCGCTCAGCAAGATGGATCTGCAGCAGGACACTTCACAGACATGGCACAGCACAGGCTGTGCAGTGGGTGAGTGAGGAGTTTGATTACCAGCCGTTGGTGCACCAACATTATGAGCATTGCTTAGACCTGAGAACAACAGCCTTCCATGAGTTGTTTGCCAGTGGTCTACTTGTTTGGTCCTAAGAGCACAGTATTTCTACAACGCCACAAAAGACGTTGGCTAGCCAATGTCATTATTGCGTTGCTGATGCCTCTGATATGCAGCAGGTATGCAGGCTCACACCACTCTAGAAGCCATGCTATTCAGCAAACAGCCAGAGTGGTAGCTGGCATCAGGTTAATGCTGCTCGTCATGATGACATGTTGACCGCCCATGGTGCTGGTGTGTTTGTATGTTGTAGGCGAGCCTGTGTATATTGCCAGGCCTGGCAGCAGCGCTGAGGATGACGGTGTGGTGCTGGCTCCTGGTGTTGACGCTGAGGGTCAGGCCTTCATGCTGGTGATGGATGCAGCAACCTGGACGGAGCTGGCTCGTGTGCAGCTGCCATATGGCACACCCTATCGCTTTCATGGCACATGGCTGCACACTTAATGAGCGTGCCGCGCTGCCTGACCAGCGGCTGCTGCAACTTCAACTTGCTTGTGGGGAGGTCAAACGCTTGAGAAAGGTTAACCTCTCACTTACAACCCTGGAAAGGGGTTTGCAGTGTGTTGCTTTGCAGCTGCATCTCCCTGCTTAGGCTCCAGCTGCCTGAGCACCTGGCATCAACACTGCTGGTTGTGAGGCTCAGCCACTGCACTGCCCAATTTATATGATTTATCAACGTCCTTCATGGTGGCATATCCAATGCATGCCATGGATTGCGCACTCTGCTGTGTGGCTATGTAATTCATGTACAGCACAGCATCTGTCAGCAATGGCCAGGGCCCGGTACTAAGGTAGCCCGACTACTTGAGGGCTGCATATGCCTGGAGGAAATGTCAAATTTTTGCAGGTGACCTGCAGACCCGGAGGCAGCTGGCAACTGCCGAGCCACAGCTGTGGCTGCCGTGTGTGCGTGTAGGCCTTCCAGACCTACAATGTGTTCAGCAGCTGTGCCGCACCTGTCCATGCATCATATGTCAGCGCATTTGCCATTGCATTTCAAAGTGCTGCATGTCTCTTCCATTTCACAAGCGAAAAATATATACAGGGCCAATATGCCAGCTGGCTGGATGCTTTGCTGACAGGTCCCCCATGAGCGACTATGTTGGCTCCTCCGGGGTGCCCCTCTGGGGCTGGCGCCAGGTTGTATGGTACTACCAGGTATGGTATGTATGGACAGGTGTTATTACTAGTAGCTTATTCAGACAATAGTTACTACTTCTAACTATTGCATTGAATGCGGTTTCGCCGACTTATCATCATTATCTTGCACAACAGGCTGGTGCTTTTATTGTGCTGTGTACGGCATCTGTTGTGTCATGCTGTATGCCATACAGAATATCTGTATGGCAGTGGTGTCTGCGTTGGTGTGTATCCAATACCCCCACTGAGTGGGTTAGTGCCTTGAAGGCACCCAGAGGGTGGTTTAATCTTGGTGTGCCAGCGTGGCTGAGCCATCAAGTACTTTTCCCAAGGGCCTTGCGGCCGGAAAGGGTAACTTCCTTCCTTCCTTCCTGAATGCGGTTGGCGATTGCTTGTTGCGACACTGACAAGTAATTGACAAGTGATTGATATCTGTTGTTTACCATCCACTGCCACAAATGCAAGTGTCTAGAAACAATCTACAAAACAATGATTATATTAAGGGAATTATATTAAGGGTGCTTATTGTCAGACGGAAAATAAAATTCAGGCTGCACCGTTGTCTATGATCCATGACAACCACAGAGCAGCAAATTGCGCCAATATTTTTTAATAAAATCGCCTGATGCACTGGTGCAACAATCCTACACTGGCAGGTGGGCGCCCACAGGGCCCCCCGGACACCCGCCCCCTCTCCAGTACTGCTCACCCTCTACCTTGCTGTTGCGAAGGCGATCCCGACGGCCTGTCGGCACACAGCGCGACTGCATGCATGCCATATGGCTGCACTATAGGAACAACCGCAGCAGTATATGTGGTTCAGGCTGCCTGTGGTGGTTGCAGGCAGTGGCCGAGATAGACCACATGCATGCTGAACAGCGCGCGCTGTGGATCCCCTCTACGCCCTGCTCCTGCTTGCATGGTAACACTGTGCCGTCGAACAGAATTTGTAGAGTAAGATCGAAGCACGAGGTTGGCCTTTAAGTTGGTGGAGAAAGGCAGCGTCAACTAGAAGTGAACGGGCGCTGCACGGGTGCATACAAGCTTGGGACAGGCTTCATTCAGGCTTTAGATGGTCTCTGTCTAGGTGTAAGGAGTTGAATGATTGAGCGAGGCAGTTCTGGAAGTTTGGATCTCGGCGATGGCTTGAGCTCGCCGCATGCATCGCCTCCAAACGTTCTGCAAGTAAGTCAATTTCCTTGCGTCGGTCATGCGCATGCCTTTGAGACCCCAAGGGTGTGTCTGGGCTGAATGAATACGGCCGGTAGCATTCCCGTGGAAGTCTCGCGGAAGTGACAGGTTACTTGGACCGCACACATCGCCTCCCCTAGTTGCTAATTGTGCTGCGTAACAGGAGTGCATGCACCACTTGGCCCCGGCATGTCACTGGTTGGGGTAGTCCGGAACATGCTGTGTGCTGCCGGCACTGCAAGAACAGCAGGTGCTGTATAGTTTGTGTAGTTTGTGCAGACCAGTGCATGCTGGTGTGGTTAATTCATGCAAGGCGTGTGTTGCCACACGGCCATATTTGACTTGGTCGTTGTTCAGGTTCAGCTGCTCACTTGGCGGTGCCACCACCAAATTTGACTTGTGGCGACCCGTGTGCAGGTCAACTTTACCAGCTGGTTGTACAGCTGGCGCAGGGTTCTGGTGGGTACAGTCCAGTTGTTCTGGAGTTGCCCTGCCATTAAGCTGAGTTCTGCACAGTAATGGTGTAGTGCCAACCGTGTTACCGGTTGGGGTAGTCCGGAATATGCCGTGTGCTGACGGTTAGCGGGCTCAGGCGCGCTTCCTCTCTAATCTACCATGTGATCACTGTGCCGCGGCCCACTGCTGCGGCCAGGGACTAAGCACACAGTGCTGCAGTTACACACTCATATACACACACACGGCTACTAGCCCAAGATATACGGTGGTGTATTTGTAGTTCGTGGCTGGTGAAGTAGGATTTTTATTTTTCGTCCGGGCTCACGTTACTATTATGTAGTCGGTATGTAGAAGCTTTGTGGAGGCTATGTAACGTTGTTGTCGGCTGTTTGTAGAACCGCTCTGCGTCTACAACCGTATCCAGGAGCTGTAGCTATTGGCATAATTCTTACATACTTGTAGACGGTTTGTAGACATTCTACAATACTGTAGAAGGTATACTTTATACAAAGAAAGTTACATGTTGTATACAAAAATGCTGTATACATTAGAGCTGTAGAAGTGCATAACTCACTTTATCTGGCTATATCATAAAGTGAATTGGCCGTCACAAGTGCTCACAAGTGCCCAGAACAAAATTAAACAAGATTATCTTGAATGGTAATTGCAAGCAGAGTATACTGAGACATAAATGCATAAAATCCCTTAAGTTGGTAAGCAGCAGCTTGGCATATGGCCCACCTGCTTGGGGCGCAACATGTTACATGCAGTGCAGCCAACAGGCCAGCCACGACAGGCAGTGCAGAAGCAAACATGGTGCCACAAGTCAGGCATCAAGACTAGATCTGGCATTACAACACTGGGCACATCCACGACTTATCCCTCACACACTTTGGCACACTTGTCACTCTGCGCTAAGGGAATGAGTGCATGCAACATAGTGAGTACACATACAAGGAGGCCTGTCACTTTGACGGAGGGGTGACCGCTTGCCTTAGACACAAATACTGGTCCTACGCAAGGTGTCTTGATATTGTTTGATGGTGCTGGTGCTGCTCAAGGTGATTTGGTATGCTCAGCTATGCTGCACATCATTGGCCGCTGCTAATGCCCTCAAGGGTCGACTGCTTTGTGGCTTCTGAAATGGAACAGGCTTTGCAGCACCATCAATACCATGAGATGCTTCCATGCCCTGGCAACTGCGCAGTCCACCGGCCATCAAGGTGGATGTGAACCACTGCCTGTTGCAGTGTCAGTCTCTGAATCTTCTTTGTATTCCTGAACAGCTGGTTTGCGTACTTTTACCATGCATCCGTGGCCTGCTGCTGTCAGCCTGTCACCTGCCCAGCCCTTTGCATATGGCAGCTGTGTCGGTGGTACTGATGCTGCTGCAGTGGCAGCAGCTCATCACCGTCTTTATACTGTCAGGGCTTGCCATCACCTACATCAGCTGGGTTGGCCTGCAGTCGGAGAAGATACAAGTACTGGGCTTGAGTCAAGCTGACCCATGAGGCTATAGATCAACAACAAACTGCATTCTGTGCATTAAAGTAGCCGGGTCCATTGGAACTTTATGACAATAGCCCGTGATGGGGGATGTATGCACAACCAACACTCACCCGATCTGCAGTAGACATCAAGCCATGACTTGCAGTTGTGAGGCCCGGGCTTGCTTTCAACATGACTTTGGCAAGGTTCTAATGATGCTGGGTCAGATGCCTCAATCAAGACCTGCAGTGCAAAATCACAACAGGATATGCCAACTTCGTCTTCAAATAAGCAGTATCTTCATCGCAACACTGCAAGATGATTGGTTGTCAAAGCCACATGCCTGCCAGGCAATGAATCCCACAACAGTCACAACAGGCTTACTGCTCTGGTAACAACTGACAATATGACAGATCGCGTTGTCAAGTTACCTTGAACAAAAGAAATCCCTTGAGGTCATTCTGGTGTCACTGCAGGCGATGTGCTGTGGCTGGGCATCCCCAGCCTTCATAACTGCAGCGCATGCAAACCTGCAGGTTAACAACGCAGCAGGCGCCCATATGCTCTGCAGATGCTACAACAATGGACTTGTTGTCAATTGAGCGATAGCAAAAGGCTTGCAGAATGCAACAGGTACCACCTGCCTGCAACATGTTCTCTGTGAGTTATCAGAGCGTGTATTGTCGTTACCTGCTGTAACACCTACACAGCTAGGGCAATCTACCTTCTGTGATTCGTTTTCGTTCTTGCCAGACTTTGTGGCTCTTGCCCATGATGATCATCACACCGTGGTCTGCTTCCTGCATCCGTATTTTATCGAAAGGGAACCGACTGATGGCCAGGGCCCTGTATTTGACTGTGTTTGGTCCACACTGAGCAGTCGAACTGCAGCAGTGGCACTGCTGTGCTTCAAATCCCCGAATCAGCGCCTTGTAGTGAGCTGAGCGGGCCATTTGCTGACATTTGACTACGTATTACGCTAATCAGGTTATCAGCTGATGAGTTGACTTGTCTGATTGGGCGTTTTTAATCGACTTTCTCGACTTTCTCTTGCCTACAGCCGCTCGCTAGCTGTTACACCCATATAATCAATCAATTTATGATGTGATAAAGCATGTCAATGCCTCAGATACTGGCACTCTCGACTCAAACACTGGTAACGACATTGTCCCACCGTCAGATAGGCCGTGATAGGAAGCAGATGCGCCTTGATTGAACGCTGCACGCATACGTACGCAGAAAGTGCTGAATAGGCGCACAAACAACACCCGTAGAGTCAAGGTAGCTGGAAAGTGGGGTGACCTAGCGGACCTTCGCGATTGGCTGGTGTGTGATCGGTTAAATGCACATTAGGAAGATGAAACTCTGTTGCGTTTCCATTTGCTTACTTCCTCTCCGCTTGGCCGTGTCATCTGCTAATTAAAAAATGTTGAACCTGTACTGCTCATTTTCGCACGGTTTTATCGGTATGGACCCCCGTATTATTGCTTCAGACATTTTCTTTGGTCAACATCTGTTGATTTGGGGTAAAAAACAGCAAACCTGTGGGCTGGTTTGTTGCCTCGGGGCTCATGTGCCTGAAGGTCCCTGCACCTGCCTGGGAACCCACAATTCCCCACGCAGTGCTTGCGTGCAGACTCTTCAAACAACACCATAATGAACTATACCTTAATTCAGTTGCTTAACGATAACGATACACAGGGAGAAGGCCCAGTGCTGTTGCCCACTAGTGTTGGTTCACAAACCAGATGCGCTCATGGTGACAGGATACCCCACAAAAGCAATAACATGCACCATCTATTGCAAAATGAACATGTCATGTCACTTGCTTCTCTACAGGGCAAAAATCCACAAGGCTGTACTGCACAAGTGCCACAATCTACCACGGTCTACAAATTATGTAGCATTCTGTGTTATGTAGACGGTTGTAGCCACTGAGACTGGCACTGTATACGGGTTGTAGAAGACGTGCATTGTACCAGTGATCATGACCACTAATCAGTGCTCATGAGCGGCTTCTGCCTTGAAGGCTTTTCAAAGGCGTGACCACCAAGATCCTAGTTTCAACCAGGATCTTTGACAATTGTGCCTATAGGGCCGCTCGGCCGGAAAGGCTAACTACACCGATGTTGACATTAATGTCAGGGGGTACATATATGCGTATGTAAGCAGACAGGATATATCCAGACAGTCATTGGTCAACCTGGTTGACCTTTGGCCGGGGCAGTACTGGCCTGACAGTACTGAGACCTGAGCAGCAGAGCTGGCTGGTCATCAGGAGACCACCCCCTTGCAACAGTCACAAAACAAAACAGAACAAAATAATTCAAACCAGTACAAAACGTGGGGCATCGTGATATATATAAGTTACCCATTAGCCGTAGCAATCCGTGGGGCATCGTCATAGTATCAAAGGACATGATGTCCGTTCTGTGCCCTGCAATCACTTGCAGTGCATATGTAAATCACCTGCAATGACAGCAATCACTAGTTGGCTGCGGCAGCCATCAACAACTAGCATCAATGCATGCTGTTGCTAGCAGCTATGGTTGCCACAGCTATTATTGTATATGCTGGCAGCACCGCAGCTTAAAATGCAGCACTGCCAGTTCATTTGCCAGCTCATCCGATGTTGCATGGCTCTATCTCTTTTACTGCCTGCCAGTGGCAGGTAGACCAAGAAATGCTGCACATGCAAGCGATGCAGAACAATTGCGACACAAGTACAGTCTGAAAACAACCTAAACGTGTAAGCGACTGGAAGTCTGTGGCAGCTGCAGTGGTTGCTCAGGAGTGATCACCAGCATGCTCTCACACATATGCACACAGAAACTGCTGTAACTATGCACACCAACAAAAAACCAATAGAATGTGTTGAGCCAAGCTATCGGGTAATCAATAAAATGATATTCCACCAATTGCACTGAACCATCAAAAGTAGTACTGGCAACTACTACAGAGCTGCCAGCACATACCGTTTCAAACTAGTAGGGCATTTTACTAGAAACACCTATTGCAACAGCTGGCCCATCAGCCCTACATTCAAGCAAGACACTGCAGCTGGTCCACCAAATAGTTGGCAGCTGGAAGCTTGTACTGAAGACTGAAAGCAGACAGCTGTGAGCCATGGTGGAGCTAGGTATGCTGGTTATTATGTGCCTGCATCTATGGTAGCTCTGACAGAGCCTTGCAGTTGCACTGCGCCACTGGCAGGCCCCTGCCCTGATGCCCAGCCAGCACAAACCTGAGTCCTCAAAAATTTTGTGACAGCATTCATCAGCGACCATCCTGCCAGTGATAGTGTTGCGCACTCCGCCACTTTTATCACCAGACAACAATCATACAAATTTGGGGTATGGTCGTGCGTGCTGCAGCCTGTTGTACAATGCCATTTCTTATGCAATGCCTATGGTACCATCACCCTTTGGTAGTGTGCAAATAGCCAGCTACACAGAACACTGTCAGGGCTGGATGCCCCCTCCTTCCAGAAAATCTTGATGCACACACGTGCGGGATTTAAGGGCGATAACCATCTTCACTCCTTTCCTCCGCGTGTGCTGCTGGTGGCTGAGCACCAAAAGGGTTACAGTCATGGCCTGCGGTCACAACAACACTGCTACCAGCTGAAGCCAGCATAATGCATGCAGTCCGGCCATATAGACATGCCTGCAGCGTGCCTCATGTGTGTGAGTCATTTGTTTTGCTGGAGTTCCTGCTACTGTCTCATCCATCTTTGAGTGCTTAGAGCAGAAACACATCCACCAGCTGCAATACCATATCATCTGACAATCAGGCTCTTGCACCCACATCAGTAGGTGCAGAGCATGCATGCAGTTGCAGCAGTCAATGAGATACAGTACACGACGTAGCCACTGGAAACAATGAAGGAGATACGCTGTGAGCCTGACTCATGTTGTGGCTTGCGGACCAACTTCAGCAAAAAATGACAAGAAACATTGACACAAGTCCCTTGATAGGGTTGAATGATTATGCGCAAGTGAGTCTTCTCACAGCACCCACCCCCCCCCCCCCCCCCCCCCACAAAAAAAAAAAAAAAAAAGATACAAGTAGAATCAACAGCCCGCCACCCGCCCACACAGCCCCACCAACAAAGAAGGGAAAAGTCCCCAGAAAAAACACCAACACAAAAAAACAAAAAACAACACAAACAAAAACCACACCAACAAACAAAACCAAAGACCAGAAAAAACAACAACACAACACAGACAAAACC
>JABEVS010000205.1:0-79152 GCA_018290735.1 Coelastrella sp. MACC-549 | reverse complement strand
GTGAGCAACATTACAAAAAAAAAAGAAAAGAAAAAGGAACCAAGGCCTCGGATAGGGGTAGAATGTTTAGCGGGAAGTGGGTCTTCCCCACGCTCACCCCCCCCCCCAAGCAATACCAAAACAACTGAGCAGAGAAAGAGCACTGCACCTGCATGCCCGACGCAACCAGGGGAACAGCCGCTACAAGCATGAAGATAGTCGTACCTCATACAACCACACTGACGAGAACAGTATATAAGCCAGGTCGTGCAGGCCACAGCAAAGGAGGCAGCCCACAGCAACACAAATCAGAAGTGCCTGGTAGCAAAACGCACCATGGCCCTTGTGCCCAAGCATGTAGGCACATCCCAACTTAGCCAGCCTTCACTGCCAGCCTGCACCTGGTAGCCATTATCATTTGAAAGAGAGGGGGGAGTGCTCTCTTTGACAGCGAAAGTACCTACCCACCTGTAACATCTCTTTCTTATCCCTGCTTTTATCAGTGAGCAATCAAACAGGTTTTGACGCAGACGATGTCCGGTATCAGCCAATGACGTGCCACAACCAAATGAACATGTGACCATCACACCAACATCTAAAACGGATCCACACAATGCCCTACGTCCAGCAGTATAGCTGCATTTCCCACATGCTTGATTCATCACCAAGATGCAAGAGCCACCGTCTCATTGCTATCACCAGCGCAGTACAAGCAGCTACAGCATGACAGGGCGGTCTGCTGTTAGGACCTGTGCCAACAGGGATGTACTGCTTGACTGCCAGCTGGCTGTTGCCATGTTGACAGTGCAGACCCTTGACCAGCTGACCAGTTGCAGACTGCACTCAGACACAGTTGATGTGCTCAGCAGCCATGAACACCACTACCATCACCACTCAATAGTGATCTCAAGACATGCCAAGCTGGGGCAGTTGCAATGATCTGGTTCCAACAGATGCTGCAGAGCTGAACACGATCAGGTGATGAACAGCAACAAGCAGGCCTCAGATAAAACACTGCTGATTTGTTCTTTGCACATCTCAAGTCTGCAGCATGCAAATGCTTCGCCTGGCAGTTGACACCCTTTCCTTAGCATCGAGGGGAGACACTCACAGGTTTAAGGCTTGTGAAGTAAGCTAATAAATTGCACAGGTGGGCTGCTGTCCTGAATTGCAGCCTTGCAAGGCTGGAAATCACAAGCAAGTGTGGGCGGGCGCAGACATGAAGGAGGCAACAGGCAAGGTATCCAATCCAACAAAGCACATGTGCCTGCCTGCAAAGACTGCATGCAGGACTCAGGGTTCATAAAAGGAAACGTCAACAGCTTGTGCCCCACCTCACATGATGTGCAGCCAGTCATTAAATGACATCAGGGCGCTGCACTCAGCACCGCCATGAACAGTGCTCATCCCTCTCTGGCAGCTTTGGTGGCAATTTGCAGCATGCATTGCAGAAAACAGCAACAACAGACTCAAGTAGTCAGCCGTGCACAGCCCGTGCACAGGTCTGGCTGGTCAGCCTCATCAGACACCACCAGCCGGCAGGACCCGCTGGGAGACAGGTGACATAGCCAAGGACAGCAGGAGGCCATTGTATGAGGCTTGATATTCCACACTACTGCAGCCAATCCACCTACTTGTTGCTCTAAACTTCTCAGCCTCATAAGCGCATTCAGGAGCAGCACAGGACAACATACAAACCTAGTCACCAGCAGCATGGCAGCCAGCTTGCATCTGGGGGAAGGCTACAAGCAGCACCACAAGCAAGGCGACCCAGGCATCCACAAGGCCAGCTCAGCACAAAACAACACTGTTGCAAGGCTGTGATGCAACATCTTGGACAGGCCAAGACAAACTCAATTGTGTACAGCTGTGGCAAGATGCCGGCAGCAGCCACACAGAGAAGCAGCAACCAATCAGCTGAGGGAACCCTCCTAGACATCACACAGCTGCAGCTGCACAACTTCACACATTCATGAACAGCTGCAGCTGCACACCATCACCTGCCAGTCTGACAAGATCTGCTCGCCAACTCATCTGCTGATGTGGTGCGGCCACATCTACTGGTGCTCACAGCCAGCGAGGGCGTTTGCATGATCAGCCTGCACGAGCCCCACCAGCTGACGTGTGTGTGGTGTTGCTGGTCCTGCTGCAGCTGCACTATGCCTCGGCAGACGCCTGCGCCAACAACTGCAAGGGGGCTGACACCTGCACTGGCTGGACCTGTTTGCTGAGTATTGAGCTGGACCACTTGAGTCCATTGCTCTGCTGCCCAGCTGTCAGAGGGCCTGCAGCCTGGTAGGCACACGCCAGCTGGGCTGACTTGAGCACTTGAGCTGCGCTGCCAACAGCCAGCGAGCCTGCCCCAGAACCAGCAGACACAGCAGCAGCCAGCTGGTTTTCATCTGGAGGAGTGAGACTGCCACTGCTGCGAAGTGACCCTGGATTGCATTGTTCGTCCAGATGCTGCTGCTGATGCTGCCACAGCAACTGGCTTCGGGGGCCTGCTGCGGCTGATTGAGGAATTAGAAGTGAGCTGCTGGGCCACTGTTGTGTAGACTGCTGCAATGCTGCCTGTTGCTGTTGCAGCTGCGACAGCTGAAGCTGGTGAAATGCCTGTTGCTGTTGCTGCACCAGCTGCTGCAGATCTACTTTACCTGTGCTCACTGCCAATGCCGCTTGCTGTTGCTGCTGCTGAACAAGCAGTTGCTGCAGCAACAGCTGGTCATTGAGTGCCTGCTGCTGGTGTAACTGCAGCTGCCTCTGTTCCAGCTGCAGCTGGCAGAGTAACTGCTGTTGTTGCAAGCCTGATGCGGTGATGTCGCTTCCTTGCAATAAACTGTACCCTGCCGGTGCAGATCCAGCAATTCTGGCCCCAGCCAGATTCACGGCAGCTGCAAGAGATGCTGCACTGCTGCCCAGCTGCTGAGCATATGACACCCCAGTGGTGGTGCTGGCAAGGATGTCAGAGTCCAGTGCACTGTATCTAGCTGTTGCCAGCCCAGCTGCCGCTGCATCCAGTGACATTGGCATCAGGCTGCTGGGTCCTGCTGCATCCAGCTGACTGCAAAAGGTTCGGCCACCAGCTGCATTCTGCGCGTGCGGCAGAGGCACAGGGCTGGTGGCAGTCAGTTGTCTGCCAGTAGGCAGCAGTGGGTGATCATTGTTGCTGTGCAGCCAGCCACTGCTGCATAAACTGTTGGCATCAGGCAGCAGACATGTGCCGCTGGCCTGGAGGAGCTGGTCCTCGCCATTCAGCAGCATCAGCTGGTGAGGCGATACTGTGCCAGGACCCAACAGAAGCCCAGCCCCGTTCAGGCTTACTGCTGCTGCTGCCGCCGCTGCCGCTGCTGCCACAAGTGCATTGTTCTGCAATAGGCCCAGGCCTGCTGCACCTATTGGAGTGCCGAGGCTGTATGTACGCGGAGGAGGTGGAGGTGGAGGTGGAGGTGCCACATCAGCAGCAGCTTGTGGCTCTGCTGTTGATGCTGTTGCATACACGTAGTCATCAGGTGCAGCTGCCTCCAGACCATTGGCCAGGCGCCGCACTTCCTCATCCTGCACCAGATGACAGCGGCCGCCATGCAGTTACCCCTGTGCAGTGCTCACAACACCTCAGAGGCCTTGAAAAGAGCAATATGCATCAGTGCCACTGTTGCCGCTTGTGAGGTCAATTCACACTGCAAGGCACCAGTTCTTATGCCTGAGCGCGGGAAGCTTGTGCATCAAAAGCACTTCATGTAGGTATGCAATGCAGCGCAGGTGATACAGTTGGCTGCATGTTAGACCTGTACCTTGTGTGCAAAGAAGCAGATAGGCCTGTCACAGGTAGGGCCTTGGTTGCATAGCGAAGTTTTGAAGCGATCAGGATGAAGCCAGAACTCAACTGCAGCCGTCAGCAGCACCAAGTTGGCAGTGTGTGAATCAGGGAATCAGGGAGGCAATGCTTCTGCCTACTCACATGGCAGATAAGGGGATCATACAACGTCATCAGAGCCGCTGTGAGACTTGACTGCAATGAGGATTGACCACAGATACCAGCATACATGCAGCAACAGACAGCACATGCAAAATACTTTTCAGCACTTACATGGGTTGTGTGCGAAGGTGCATTGCTCTCTCCGCGGACACAACGCCTGCAGCAGCAAACACAAACAGCAGTCTATGAGAGAACAGGAAATCAGGTAACATGCAAGAAGTTGCCTCAAGTATTTGTGGCGCGGGTCGCACCCATGATGTGCAAGCCCGTCTGCGAGCCCAACAGCTGCTTGCGCTGGGGCCCATCAGTCCTTGGCTAGGCTGTCTGCTGTGCAAGCGCAGCACGTGCTCACCGTTGTCTTGGCTGGGCACAGCACTGCAGTGTAGCCCCTGGGATGCCGCCTGCGAGCCACCTCACCAGGGTGGGCATAAGGACATATTTTCCAGTCATGCCTGCACAATTCATGTGCAATCGCAGACGCGTGCAGTAATGAGGGTCGCTTGCCACAAAGGGTTAGAACGCCAAGTAGGACCACACAAATCACTGCCTGCAAAGCCAGATGCTATCGTGTTATAAGAGTTAGCTGCAGTCATGCTGTAAGAAGGCTACAGTACAGCTTGTCAACTAGCCACAGAATGGCATTGGGCTCCTTGCAAGCATTCGCAGCAGGTGTGGCGTCCTTTACCTGTCCTTGCGACTGCACATTTCAACCTTGAACTTGAACATCAAGAACTCATCAGACATCTTGAATACACGAGGTGGCTTGGTGGAGACTGCACTACCATCAGCTGCTGGTGCTGGTTCCTCAACCACTGCACATGCATCAACTGCTTTACTGTCGGCAGTAGTTCCAGTGTTTTCCATGGAGGCTGCAATGTCTGCAGTTATGGGGGCACAGAGCCTTGTGGCATCATTGAGAACGGGTGCCTGGTCCGAGGCTGAATGTTGATCGGACATCATCACATCAGACTGCTCCGAGTGGTCCGACTGCGAACCGGTGTCAGTGGGATGCTCCTTCCCGTTATCCTCACAATAACATCTGCAGGCATTCACAAACATTATAAAGGGTTGGCTGTAATCAGGCATGCCCTGCGAAAAGCATCGAGCACCAAGGAGAGTCGCCTGGAGAGTGTTGAAGAGCCTAGGAAACCCCGGCAAGGAGCCAAACCGCATAGCTCGCAGGAATTCTTACATTTCGATATAATATGTAATTTCACTGCCGCTACGCTGCAGTTATACCAGCGCTGAAATGCATCAAGCCATGGGGAGTCACGTGGGCTGGTAGTGGCAGAAGCAGATGGGCGCACATGGCGTTGATCCGTACAAGATAGACCGTATATCAAAGCTGAGTGTTGTCAAGGGATATACGGCGCGTGTGAGAGCTCTGCAACTGGACTTACATGGACCCGTCCCCAACTCGCATTGATCGCCCTCAATAATGCTCACAAAAC
Source organism: Coelastrella sp. MACC-549 (assembly GCA_018290735.1). Classification (NCBI taxonomy): domain Eukaryota; kingdom Viridiplantae; phylum Chlorophyta; class Chlorophyceae; order Sphaeropleales; family Scenedesmaceae; genus Coelastrella; species Coelastrella sp. MACC-549. The sequence goes on along the minus strand of JABEVS010000205.1, from coordinate 73,746 downwards.
TTCAAGTTGCACATGAACGTGGTGACAGGGAGTTTCTCGGCAGCGAAGTGTTGTTGTATGTGTGTGCGGCTGGAGGCTTGTCGCAAAGGCTTTGTTGAAATACTGATATGACAAATTGGTTTATGCACGTGTACAATGGAACGGAAGTTCCCACGCAAGCACATGGCCCATGTGACCATGTAATGTTAAACCATGGCATTCGCTCCTTCTTGTTTGCTCGTCATTCACTCGCATTCAAAGCATTTCTGCTTGAAGTGTAGTTTGCCAGAGGCTGTTCAAAGCAGTGCAGCAGCACTTGCTTGTGGATGACGGGGGCAATATCAATCAATCTGAGTACTTTAATCAGTGCCAGCTGAGTTGTAGATAGCATTATGTAGTTTGATACATCACCCTTCACATATTTCATTGCATCTGTTTACTGTCCCAGTCTGAAGTGCTCACACGCAATCTGCTGAACCATTGTCCACGTGATCCATTACGCAAAGCCAGTAACCTACCCAAATATTCGACCGACAAGGCACACGCTTGGTCACTTACGATACGTTTCAAATTCACTGCAACCAACGAGTTGTCCAAGATGGAGATGGCATGCCATGTTGACTGTGACTGCTGCGCTGGCATGCCAGCCAGTCACTGCGAATGCCACAGTAAAAAATATTCAGCCATGCAGCAAGTTGAGATGCTATGGCAAATGCGCTGACATGCGTTGGGGGCGCCACCCTGGTATGATGCTTAAGCATCAAGCTTGTGCCTGCCTTGGCCTCACAGTACTGTGGCAATAAATTAATATTAATATTAGTACTAGTTGCCACTGTCTACAAACATGTAACCCGCTTTCTCCTCCTTTTTACAGGTAATGATGTGACGTGGAAGGACAGCTCGGTGGACAGCCGGACAGCCGAGGCAGGCACAAGCATCACACCCGGGTGGCGCCCCCACGCATGTCAGTGCATTTGCCATTGCATCTCAACTTGTTGCATGGCTCAATTTCTTTTACATGTTGTACTGTAGGCTATATAAAGACGCCTATGCTGTGGATCGACCGGTGGCAAGCAGTATATTGGGTACAGTTGCATCGCCTTATATGGCCTTCAAGCCTGGTCAACTCACTCAGTTGGTGGACTGGTTGTGGCAAGCAGTATATTGGGTACAGTTGCATCGCCTTATATGGCCTTCAAGCCTGGTCAACTCACTCAGTTGGTGGACTGGTTGTGGGTGGTGGGCGGAAATGCTATGGCATATGTGTTTACGGCAGCATACTCGATGATAATAATAATAATAATAATAATAATAATAATAATAATAATAATAATAATAATAATAATAATAATAATAATAATAATAATAATAATAATAATAAGTACTTTGCAGCCATAGCATTTTTGCATTTTTGCAGCATACTCAGTATAGTTTTCATGACGTCTTAGACGGACACGGAGGTGTTCCCCATCGAGTAAAAGAAAGTGAGTAATAGAATAAAATGTTGACTGTTTGCAAATAGTATGTAGCTGGATTATATATAGCTTTGTTGTAGATCTACAACGTATTCTGGAACGTTTGTAGAACCATTCTGTGGTTGGTTTTGCCAGGTGATTGACATGATGGAGGATGGCAGCGCAGCTTGGTATATAGCGGTCAAACGGCGAGACCAAGGCAAGGGGGACATGTTGCTAGCTGTTTGTGCCTGTTCATGATCTAAGCCACTTGCATTGCATGCATGAGACCCTCTGATGATGGACACAGCGCAGCAGCTGCAGCCTACTGGAGAAGATGGCAACAGGACACGCTGAGGCGAACTCAAGTGAGGTCATTTACTTATATTTTATTACAGTCTAAGAACAACTCAACAACGTGTGTACAATCATGTTGCTACTGGCATACTTCCGCATTGATGATTGCCTTCCACAGGCACTACAACTCAACTAGTTTGTAGAGGGTATGTAGATATTTCAGTCCACGTTTATTGTAGAATTCCAGAATTTTTAGGGTTTGAATTTGTAAAATCAATAATAGAAAACACCTAACATACAACTCTCAAAAGGAGACATGCGATTGCAACAGATTGAGACTGTATGGCAAATGCGCTGAGATGCGCTGGGGAAAGCACCCAGATGTAAGGTGTTTTCAGACAGCAGTAAAATATACAATAAACAACCTCACTTGAGTGTGCTTGAGCGCTTCCTGTTGCCAGCTCCTCCAGAATGCTGCCCAGTTGGTGTCCATCCTCCAAGGCTCACATGCATGCAATGCAAGGCGATTAGTTCACGAACAGTCATAAATCAACTAGCAACATGTCACCCTAACCTTGGTCTCCCCGTTGGACCGCTATATACTAAGCTGCTCTAGTCACTAGTGACAGGACAGTACTGCTGCCATCCGCCATCACAACTCACCTGGCAAAACCAATTGTAGCGTCAGCACGGCGTATAATTGATCATCGTGCAGTCTAACATGGTCATGATCATCTTGCAGTCTAACATGGTCATGATCATCGTGCAGTCTAACATGGTCATGATCTCATGAGGTTGAGCACAGCTACCAGCGATAGGTCCAGCATCATCGGCACCGCGCGCTTGACTTGGGGCACTCTGTAAACCGCGTTTGAGACATCGTGAGGTGAACCTGGCTGTTGGACTGCAACATTGGGTTAAGAGTGTGGTCTAACTAGAGCATCTATGATAGAATGCAAGTAAAATGAGCACAAAAAGGCCCATGCTTAGCACAGGTACCCATGCCTGCCCCAGGCATGGTCTAAATCATATGTTCTTACGAAGAATGGAGGCTCCAATCATCCCCACTGACGTCAGTGTCGACAGGCAGTTCCCTGACATCCCCAGGCAGCATTAGTCTAACAATCAAACAGCAGGCAGGCACTACTGTAAGGTGTTTTCAGACAGTAGTAAAATCTACAATGAACGACCTCACTTGAGTGTTCTTGAGCGCTTCCTGTTGCCAGCTCCTCCAGAATGCTGCCCAGTTGGTGTCCATCCTCCAAGGCTCACATGCATGCAATGCAAGGCGATTGGTTCACGAACAGTCATACTCTACTATTGTATCGTGTGTAATCGTAGAAGTACATCATGTGTTACACAGCACTATCGTATCGTAGTCGAACCCACGGTGCGGGCACCAATGCAGCCTCGTCTGCTGTGCTCCCATCACACCTATGAAAGCACCCATGGGGCCAGATGTGATGCTTTAAGTTTGTAGTGTCCAATCTGAGACATGCAGCATAGTGTGAAAGAAATATAGCCATGCAGCAAGTTGAAATGCTATGGCAAATGCGCTGTCATGCGTTGGGGGCGCCACCCTGATATGATGCTTGTGCCTGTCGTCTGTTCTGGCTGTCCATCCAGCATAGTGATGTGCATGAACCGTTTATACATATCAACATGCTATTGAATATGTCTAACAATATGTTGCTTTCAACTGGTATTTAAACAGTAAGTGAACTCACTTGAGTTTGCAAACAAGCAATTGCTTGAGCGCTTCCAGCCTGGAGCTGGTAGTACCAGCTCATCCAGCTGGGGTCACCCTTGGAGTCTATCCGCCAGGTCGCATGCTTGCAATGCAAGGGGATCAGTTCACACGAACAGCCATAGTCAACCAGCGGCAACATGTCACCCTTGCCTGGTCTCGCCGTCGGACCGCTATAATAATGATTGATACCATCAGCCATAGCATTTACTGCCATCGGCCTCGCGCCCGATGTGAAAGAAATATAGCCATGCAGCAGATTGAAATGCTATGGCAAATGCGCTGTCATGCGTTGGGGGCGCCACCCTGATATGATGCTTGTGCCTGTCCTCTGTTCTGGCTGTCCATCCAGCTGCCATCGAAGTCCTGCACCAAGTATTACCTGTAGAAAATAGAGAAAACGGGTCAGCACCACAGGGTTGCGTGGGGGGTGGCGCCCCAGGGTGGTGACCGGGCGTCTCGAGATAAGAAGCACCACCGCATCCGGTGTAACACGTCAGTCCTGCAGAAACACACTGCATGCACAATACCTCGTGTAGTAGTGTAATGATAGGGACAGGATATATCATGCAACCAAATGATGCACATGACAAAGGCGATCAACAGCAAAGGTACTGGCCAGGCACCTAGGCTGTGGATGTTTCGCAATCGGACCGCTATGTTAGGTTCAATTCAGACAGTGGAAAATATACGAAAAAACTCACTTAGCGCATTTGCCATAGCATTTCAACTTGCTGCATGGCTATATTTCTTTCTCACTTACTTGGGAGCGCTTGACCGCAGTCCAGGCTATGTACTCAATACAGCTGCGCTAGTCACTGCTGTCAACCTCCATCATGTAAAAGAAATTTAGCCATGCAGCAAGTTGAAATGCTATGACAAATGTGAACTTGTGGGCAACTTTGCCAGGTAAGGGTTTGAGAACCCTTTTGCAATCAAATTGCCAGTGCCCAGCCTTCCATTAAATGTAGAGTCCTGCTGGTGCTGAGCCCATCCTCTTCCCAGGGGAGCCATGACATGTGTGTTTTGTGCATTCAGACAGAAGCAAATATCATACAGCACATAGTATGTGCACATAGTACAGGAATGACTTGAAAGCAAATTTGCTGATTCAAACTGAGTTGGCTGGTGGCGCTCAGTGGCTGGTGATCCGATTGTAGGCTACAAGTTGCAGACAATCAATCATCAACCGAAGATCACTGTTATCATAATATGCGATATGTGCAAGGTCACTACCCAGCATGAGACCTTTCAGGCTCGCGTTCATCAGCACCAGCATGGCAGCGTCATCCCTGAATGGCGGCCCCTCGCATGTCAGTTCATCTGCCAGCTCATCTGTTGTTGCATGGTTCAATCGCATGAAGTTGACTCGCTGTTCACATGGAACTCAAGTGAGGTCATTTACTTATACTTCATTACAGTCTGAAAACAACCTAACATGGCACACTCAGCATGTCATGCTCAATGCCCCTTGTTGAAGCCTTCTGGCAAGCCATCTCAGGCTGCACCGCAGAAAAGTGACTTTCAGAGTCTCTCAATGCCAAATCTCAGCCTGCCGGGCAAAATTATTCGCCAAAGTGCCTCATCTAGACCTCAGCGGAGCAAGTTGCAGTGATGGATGCCAATTTTCAGGTAACGGACATGCCACTGCGTGCACATTCATGCAACCATACAATGGCCTGGATCAGTGCCAATGGTTATCTGCAGCAGCGGTAGCTGGAGGACCACACACTCTCACAAACCCTCCCAACATTGCCTGTTACATATCTACTGCAGACACGTAAAACTGCCGCAGATGTCACATGTTAGGGGTTTTCAGACTGGATTAAAATACAATAAAACCTCACTCGAGTTTGCCCGAGCATTTCCTGTTGCCAGCTCCTCCAGCAGGCTGTCCAGGTATTGTCCATCCTCCGAATGGCGCATGCATGCAGTGCCAGTTGGCCAGTTCTAGAACATGCATCGGAAGCAGGCATGTCACACTGCCAATGCAAAACGGCATTATGTGAAGGGCAGCCAACCCATCAACCAACACTGGCTCATACAGGCTCTTCACGGCCAGTGGCGGACAGCTGCCAAAGGAGTGTTTAGAACGTTCCCCAGTGGCTCTGGTGACATTTACCAACACAACCTTTGCAATACAGCAATGCACTCATTGCCAGTCCAAAACTGTGCAATTACCAGAACAAGTGCGGTGCCTGATATGGCACTCATATTGTTGTCAGTCTTGCTGCTACTATGGTTGCCGCTATGGTGGTAAATGCTGTCAATCCAAGAAATGAAACAGCGGATTTGGCAGCTGAATTGCCTGCTGCTCCGACCTCCTCCAAACCAACCTGCTGTTGACCCGCTACACTGCTGCTGTAGGCATGCTGTGCTGCTGTCAAGGGAGACTGCATGCTTTCAGTCTGTGTAAACCTGCTGCCGGGCACAATGCCAGTGCTCCAGCTGCCAGCACTGCTGCTTAAGCTGTCTGCACTGTGGGTATTTGAACTGCTACTTGCAATTGCACTGCTTTTCTGTGGACATACACTGTGAATGTTTATCTTGAGGTTGTTTCTGCACGCTGGGCCCACCTGACTGGTGACAACAAAGTCAGGTTCATCCCCTAGTACCAAACTGAAGTCGCAGGCCTTGGAGGGAGCAGACAGCACTACACCAGCGCTCGGGAGGTCAAAGCTTTGGGGGCAGGCGCCGTTGGCTGCAGCGAAAGTGAGCATACAAGCAGTGCTTTGCAGTGGGCAGGTGTGACACAATCTTACAAAGCAACATTCACCATAAGTGTCGCAAAGTTGGCACCTGTTGCATAAACTTGTCATAGCCTTCTGAAGGCGCAGCAGCTGCAGTGCTGCACCACTACCACACAGGATTCTGGCTTGAGGCATGGCCGCCTGGATAGCGAGGCCCCCAGTGTCCTGGCATTCTGATCAACATCTTGCTGTGCCAGTGGATTACTGACTGCCTGCATCTCTTACTGGCGAATCTCAAAGGAGTGGCTTCATGCAACTGCTTAGCTGGTTCTTGACCCAACCAATAAGCAGTTGCTTTCTGACCTTCTCATGCTATGTATGACATGCTTGCTGTGCTATTGCTTGGCTTGCACAGTGAGAGTGGTTCTTACCGCTTGTCAATCTGAAGACGCCTTGAGTGGAATTTGGTGGACACCTGAAGCGAACTGTATCACCGCACTTGGCTGTAGACACACTTGGAAGGATGAGGCCATCAGCTGGCACGTCCCAGCTCACGTCAAACACCTTGGCAAGACCTGCAGCAGCACATCCACCGGATTCATCCAGATTCGACGCCTCATGCTCTGCTGCTGTGGCCCAACTGTCTACAAACCCCTTGAAGTGGCAGATTTCAAGCAATTGCGACATTGGTTTGACCGCCTCATCTATACAATTGTTACTGGTACTACTTTAGTAAAGTAATGCTGGTAGATGTGCATAACATGATTCCGTTCATCCCTGCCGAAAGGCTATATGATGGCACCGGCGCCAAGTTCATTGGCGCCAATTGCCACTATAAAAATGCACCGCTTCCTCGAAGTCTAGACTGACACAAATCAATTAGTGAGAAAGTTTTCCCACCTGTGTGAAAGCAGCCCATTAACACCAGCACCACGGCCTGCGGGGCAATAGAGGGAAAGCGCGTAACTTCGCAGAATGCCACAATGGGCAACAAAATAATCTCAATCATCTGCATGTTTGTTTAGTAGTTAATCTTGATGCTTGTTTATGGACGGCCCTCACCCGCAAGATAGCGTCCATCTGTTCTCCTTCCGTGAATGCTTCTAATACCACTGCATGGGCATACTTTATGAACCAAGTAAAGCCTGGAATCCTGAATGCGTTGTCCAGGCGAGCAGGGCTCACACGTCACGGTCACCGGCAGCTGTAGCAGTTGCGCGTGTTATATGTAACACTTGCGCACAGGGCTTACAAACTTATGTAGCGCATGGTGCAGGGCAAAAAGTATCTGTCAGATATTGTAGAAATGTTCTCGTTTGAACATGGTATGCCACACACCATATTTACATGGTGACACACCAGCATTGTTGCAGGAATTCTGTGACTTTACCCAAGTGAGGCATGTACCCATACATACTTTCTGATCGAATTTTCTCAGGGTTGCATGGCAGGCCTCGTGGCACCTGCCTCTGCAAGGGCCGGGCGACAGATAGCCACACACAGAGCTTTGCCCAGCGGGCGCACTCGGCACTTGGATCAGATGCACTCAGGAGTGCTGAAATTCACCATAGGATAAGCTTGAGGCAGTGCAGCAGTCCGGAAGAACAGATGGGCAGTCTCAGTAGCTGGAGCAGGAGAGCAGCAGTGGCTGGCCTGAGCAGCTGCCTGGGGTGGATAACCCCAGCTGTTCAAGCAGCAGTGCCCCAGATCGCGCCAGCACAGGGCTCCGGTTTAGCACAGAGGCTCAGCAGAGCAGTGCCCTTCCCGCTTCCTATGACTACACCAGAACCTGTTAAGTTCCCCAGGTATGGACAAAAAAGCGGAAGAACAAAATTTGTATGCCACTGCAGACTCAAACTTCTAGGTGTTCTGAGGCAGGACGTGTTTATCTTGTGTCATATTTCGGCCATCTTCAGGCGATTCATTTGGTACCTACTTGTGAGTGCTCAACATATGTACTGCTGTCCGAAACCACTGGAGACGGTACGCGCTCAGCCCATACGGGCGCCGCACAGCTGAGGTCTGGATTTACCCTCGTTCCCCCTTGAGGGGCGCCTCATAACCCATAGGTATATATAAAGGTATCTTCACGCCAGCAGAGCCGGAGCTGTCTGGTTTAGTGGGCGGCACTGGCGCCCTGCAGCAGCAGCTTGCTGCTGCGTCACTTTCAATTATCAAGGGTATTATTCAACCCGCAGCACCTCGAAATCTTTTGGTAGACCTGTAAGTACCTAGTTGCGCTACTTGTTTCTTGTATTGTACCAGCTGCGCTGCCTTTGCGAATGTCTCCCGCTAGGGCCCTCACATGCAGGGGCCAGAGCCCTCAGCTGATCTTGATCTAGAAGTTCACAGCAACCCTCTATCACACCCCCTTGACTGACAAAAACACTGCCCCTCTGAACACAGTTGCTGCTTGCGTGCTGCTGTGGTCTGTATGCAATGAAAGCAAGTTCAGCTGCGAGATCAGCTGCGAGAGCATCCAGATGGATGGCATGCATGCCATCCTGCAAATCACGAAGTCCGCGGCAGCGAATTGTTGGGGGTTTTGCCTCGGAGCCTGAGTTTGAATAGTTGTCCTGTCCTCACACATTCAATACCTTCAACAGGTACATTCAATGCGGTTCCTTTGCAGGAAACCTTTGGACCAGCGATTTGCAGTCTTGCTGATGCGCAGCAGCTATGACGCTGTTGACCACCTTGATTTCGTCCCTAGGCAGTTGTTTGAGGCTAATTTTTGGAAGCTGCGTCAGAGTGAACTTGAAGGATACAATTACCTGTACAATCCGCTGAAGATGCGGCAAGGAGACTTGACAGGCAGGTGGCCCTTGTACACAGCAGGAGTTTGCAGCGACAGAGTGTATGTCGTGTTGCCTCAGCTACACCTGATGCTGCAATAATTTAGTCTTTCTTGGCAAATTAGTAATAACAGCATTCCTTGAATCAATTGTCGTGCAGATCCCTTATACTTTGACTTCATATCTTTCTCCCAGTATGCCACAATATCCCAAGAGCTGCGGCGGCCTGCCAAGGTTTTCAAGGAGTATTATGAGGTGTGCCCCCCGGATGCAACCGAGGATGACCTCTGTGAGTCAGACATGAGGGTTGTGAAGAGACAGGTGCAGTATGATGATGATCTACAACTGCCACAGAATTTCTTCCACACAGCAGGTGTGCGCTGATCCTGTCGCTTGCATATCCTTGGTGCAGCTCTGCTGCCGCTGCTTGCATGTGCTTGTTGTACTCCCTGCTGATTGCCACGTAATGTTGCTTGATGAATACACACTATGTCTGGCACCGCTTCATACTGGTATGCGTCAACTTGGAATCATTATTATCCTCTTTGTTATGACACAACAAGCAGTTTTGTGCTATGGTGTTGCAGAAAGATCAACTTATCAAAGTTTTTATTTTTCTTTTTTATATGTCACGATATATTGGTCCTTGTTTAAGAATTATTCGTCGTATCGGTAAATTAAGAGATTTTAAAAAATAACCTTTTCGTAGATCTTTCCGTGGGAAAGGTGCTTTCTAAGGAACAGTTATTCCACCAGGTCAACATGATTTAACAAAATTATTTAAGAGTCGACCATTTGATTCAAATGAATCAGATTATTTAATCCGTTTAAAAGTTAAACAACGATTATGTTATAACTATGGAATTACAGAAAAACAATCAGTGAAGTATGTACGTCAAGCTAAAAAAATGAAAGAATCAATAAGTGCTTTTCCTTGACATGCTGTATCTGAAAAGGGATGTAATCAGTTTCCAAACATTCTTCTGCATACTGCTGCTGCTCTCCAAGGTGACCTCATCTTCAAGGGACTGCGGGATGGTTTCAGAGGCGAGGTGGTTGGAGGTCCTGCTGCAGCGCCAGCCGAGGCAAGCATACACATGCTGGCAGCAGATACTCAACAATTGCTCAGCATCATGGCAGATAAGGGGTATGCATTGAAAGCAGTAGTGTCTGAAGTCAAGTCGAGCAGCACAGGTCCAGGTGGCTCCTTCACAGTGACCCTCCAAGGGCCCTGCAACCTGTGGGGCATGTCTGCTTTGGGAGCACGGCAGTCGCTTGTGGTGAATGCATTTGATGTGATGGTCACAGATGCGTACCTACGAGCAAGTGGGAGGCAAGGCCGTTTCATATTGCAGTTAACTGAATCTGGTCTGATTGAGCAGTGGACGGTTGTTTGACTGCATCTGAGGGCATTGGCACTGCCGGTCAAATGCGCATGAATTAGTTGCAATATGCCTTGCCACTCCCACCTGAGGTGATCATGACAGACAATTTTGCCATTTGGCAATCGTTGTTGCTTGATCGATGTTACTGCACCAATAAATGTTACACCAACAGCGCACTAGCCCAACAGCTCCCCTGACAGATTGTCTGACCTGAAAATGTCGACGTGAAGTGCATACGCGCCAGATGTGCTGGGTTAGGGCCGTTCAGGTTGCACACAAGCGCCAGAGGAAGATTGAAGTCTACAGGGTTGATGTCAGGTCTAGGAAGCACATAATGTGCCCAAATCCTGGCATCTGATACATGCCATGTTGGCTGACTGCTGACTGAGTTTGCAGATGCTGCATAAAGCACGCAACATGGCTTGACGCAGAACGACTGCCTGTCTGACAGAGAACTGGGCCAACAACGGTCATGCAGCACAGCTTGAACAGTTGTGCTGTCAATAATTATGGAGTTGCATTCTCAAAACTTCTACGCACATCCTATGTGCACGCAGCCCCTCGTCAGTTTTCTCAAAGCAGAAGTAGAGGCGCACAGGACAGGGCACTGGCTATATCCTGCCGCAAAGCAGATCTAGGCACCAATGGTGACGTGATCAGGGGGATTAGCCCAGCACAGCGGAAAAGCTATGATGTTGTTGGCCTGTCCAACCTTTGTGTGGATGTGGTAGTGCCTGTGCAGCAGCTGCCACCTGCAAAAGACCCGAACCTGCTTCAGCAACTGACTACTCACCCTCCTGATGAGGACAGTTGGGAACTGGGGGGTAGTTGCAACCTCATGATAGCTGCAGCACGCATAGGAATGAGGGTCGGCAGTGTTGGACATGTTGGAGAGGACGTTTATGGGCAGTACATGGATTGTGTGCTACAGGTGTGTAATGCTGGGTAATCGAGTTGTGTCAACATTTCAGCTGATGAATGGCTTCTTGCTGACATACGTTGTCGATGCTGCAATAGAGACACTGAGGGCATTCAACACACTACCCCAACAGGGCGCTGCAAGCATGGCCTGATGACAAAATATGCAATGCCGTTGCCCTGTTATGACTGCAGGCCGAGGGCATTGAGCACACGCAACGGCTTATGCCGCCTGACCTGCAGTGCACAGACCTGGACAAAACTCTGTTGTGCTTTGTGCTTGTTGACCCTCATGGGAAGCATGCTTTCTGTAGCCGCTACGACTTTGGCCCATGGCCTTTGCTAGCAGGGGTACACAGCCTGCCATCATCAGTCACACAGGTATGCAAGGACGTGCCATGTCCAATCATGACTCAGGGCTTGCCTCACCTTTGCAAATCACAGCATTGTGCAAAGCGTTGCTGAGGTAACAGCCGGGCTGCAATAGGCAAAGGCACAACGGAGTTTTGTGCATGCATCACTGGTTGGTGGTTACTGCCTGGTGTACTCAGTCCACCCTCAGAGGAAGGAACCAACCGCCTTGCAGGTGCTACAATCCACTGCAGCTGTTTTTACCAACGGCTTTGTCTTTGATGAGCTCCCATTGGAGCTGGTGAAGAAAGCCATACATACAGCCAGCAGTGCAGGAGCAGCAGTGATTTTTGACCCAGGTCTGTGGAGCTGCCAATTCAAGGCTCCTTGTGGAGCGCCAGCCGCACTGGCAAGAAACGCCTCAGCCATTGGTCGGCATGCTATGCTGCCTTGTAAGCATTCCTTACACAGTCACCTTGTCGATGTTCACGGTTTAGGTGTCATTTGAGGCTGCCCATTGTTTGCGGGCTCTATCCGCTGCCACCCTTTCTGCTGTCAGGTCCTCGTGCGTTCACCATGAAGACAGGCAGTAGGCGCATAGCCCTAGACACACTGATGGACCTGGCGGATGTGGTGCTCATGACGGAGGTGAGCAGGATGGTGCAGTGCACTCAGTGGAACCTCACTCACTGCTGCAATGGTTTGCCAAGTAGCATGTTTTGTGCTCCATGCGTGTTAAAGGGTGACAAGTGTATGCAGTGAAGTTACATGCTGGAGTTGTAACTCGTTTGGTTGCACAACCATTCACGGCTGCTGCTCTCTTTGCTATGCAGGAGGAAGCTTTGGAGGTTACAGGCATACATGATCCTCAATCAGCAGCAAAAGCAGTGCTATGCAGACCTGGGGCCAAGACTGAGTGGTGTGTTGTCAAGCTGGGGGCGCAGGGAGCACTGCTGGTCACCAAGTCACCGCAGCAGCAGGTGTACCATGCAGGAGCATTTCAGGTGAGGTGGGGAAGCAAACTGCAGCGCCTGCAAGACATGCAAGATTTGCATCTATGCTCTGTAACCTCGCAGGCCATGCGGTTGTGAGCATGAGACAGTGTCAACCGTACCATTGAGATCAGTGTTGTATGTAAACAGCCCAAACCAGCATCGTCTGCGTTGATTCTTGTTACAACATCTCTCAAGTGGGTATCCGGCCACTGCTTTCATAATTCTGTATGTAGGTGGAGGTCAAAGACACAGTGGGTTGTGGCGACAGCTTTGCGGCAGCAATAGTGCTAGGTTATACCCGTGCACTTGATGTACATGCAACCCTGCTGCTGGCGAATGCTGTGGGTGCAGCAACAGCGATGGGCAGAGGGGCAGGAACAAATGTGGCCAATGCAGGAACTGTACTTCATCTGCTGAACCAGGCCAAGATGGCAGCAAGCGCCAGTAGAGCTGCTGATGGGATTCGCAAGCTGCAGGATATTGACAAAGCGCTGCACATCTTGCATGACTCCCTGTCATCTGTAGATAGTGAGGTCTGCAACAGAGTTGGTGACCAACGTGACAGGGATCACACCCGAAGCCCTGCACATGCTGCATGATTGCTCCCGTTGAAGTCAGATGTCTCAGGTTCTGGGTGCTGGATTTGCAGCAAGTGCGCCTGCTTTCAAGGCATGACGCTTCAGTATGTGGTATAAGCGCTTGGGACCTCGTCGTGCACAGTGCAACCGCCTTGCAGCCGCCTTGAATGTTCTGGGACAGCCTCAGGACAGGTTACAAGCTCACTATGCCATGAATAATATCCCTGGTGGCAGTGTTAGTTGACAATGTCTTCACTTGCTATGTTTTGGTACAATTGCTGGCTCTAGTGATACTGGCAGGGCAGATGCTGTGTACTCTGCCCGCATCCAGTGGGCACCAAATCGTAGGAGTCAGCAATACACCTAGGTGGCACTGCTATGCATGCATGCAACTTATCAAGGCACATGCATCTTTATGTCGAACGTTATTAACACTTTCACTGAGTGCCGCAGTGGGCTACTGTGATACCAGTTTTGGCAATCTGAGTGCCTAGTGCCTAGACTGTTTCCTGGGTTGTGAGACACTGGGGCACCGTGCGTGTGACACCAAGGGGTATATATAGGGAAGACTTCCTGATATATACCCCTTGGTGACACTGTGTACAACATTGCACTTGCCAGAGCATCAATGGACTTGCAAGAGAATCTTGACAGGCTTTCTGTGATAAGAGCCACTTCACTGACAGCGCATGCTGTACTATGCAGTGTTGAGCATGCTGCCGCCATCAGCGACATGTGGTGCCCTCAGGTGGACGTCGCTTTTGGTGCTATCATGGCACGGCTGTTATGGTGACAGTTTTCCACCACGCTGTTGTCGCTACCTATGATTCATTGAGGATGAACTGAAGAAGCGGGGACTTTTGGACTGACCTGATTATTGCCATGTCAGCGCCTGCATGGTGGGACTGTCACGATCCCTCATAGCTCATGGCATACAAACTTCCCCCAACATTGTTGACAAACCCATGCATATGATTATCACACTTGAACTGAACAGAATGAGCACACCATAGACAACAGACACATGGTAATAAAGTTGACCTCAGTGTATACAGGCACCTATTAACCAACAAATATTCAGACTCAACGATAGCCAAATCCCCAACCAGACCCATGTGGCAGACTCTGCCCGGGGCAGAAACACCCACGCCTACAGGCTGTAACAAATACACCCATGCCTATAACTTCTAAACAGGCCTCTCTGCCAGACCAGACTAGCTAGTCTACCAGAGCCTCTTATACTACAGCATTATGATGTATACAATGACAGTTATGGTGCCTCACTTGAATTCTCAGCAGGGTTCAAGCCCACAGTAAAAGCAGTGCGTAATATGCCAACAATTGTTACACGCGATCTTGATTCAATTGCGAAGTGACTTCCAAAACAGATGTGTCCAGAATATTCATCACTGCAGGGTGCAAGTATAGCGCCCAGAGGCAGATGCATAGGGTTTCAATACTATTCATGGCATGACTTCCCATCAGGCAGCTGCCTTGTGCTCCACTTAAGTTGGCGTCATCATCATCATCATCATCATCATCATCATCGTCATCATCATCATCATCATCATCATCATCATCATCATCATCATCATCATCATCATCATCATCATCATCATCATCATCATCATCATCATCATGTATGATCATACACAGACACTTTGAACATTGGTTCGGTACTCAGCGAGCCCCATCATGCTGCCTTACAGGGAGTTGCCAGCCATGAGATGTGCCATATACATGCTATGTATTGTCCATTAACCTCTCCTGCTATAGCCTTGTGTGTGGCCTCTGTGATGTGTTGTGTGCTGCGGCCTTCACAACCTCAGCAGCAGGTCAAGCGCCAGGTCTGGTCTACGGGCCAGCAGCAGTGACAGCTGGCTCTTGTCCTTGCGCACATCCTTGAAGTTGGAAACCTGACGTGAGGCAGCAACACTGCAATGGCTGAAAGTTGCTGAATTGCAGACATGACCGATTGACTATGAGCCAAGGTGGTGTCCAATACATCAGAGCATGAACAAAATTTCACAGCCTGATGTTGGCGCAGCAGCCTTACTATGATGCGATGTCTGTGCTGGCACGCTTGAACCACAGAGTTTCTGGCACAAGGTTGTTGCAAGTGCTGCAGGAGGCAATGCGCCTAGCCTGCTGTGCACCGAATCTTGCAATATGTCAAGTTCTGGTGTGCTATAGTGCCATCCAGGATGAACGCACCAGGTAGCTGAATGCTGATGCCCTAAGCTCTGCAAACCCGCTGTGCTCATCTGACCACATGAGCCAGTTGACAACATTGCGGGGGGACAGATTGTGGCGGACATGTAGCAGACAGTGGTTCAGTACGCGATTGATGACCATCTTCTGAGCCAGGGACATTACGTCCAAAATTATGTCATCAGCAAAGTTCAGTTCATCTGCACAGAGCAGCAGGTCAATACATGCAACTTATCCTGGACATATCCGCAATGATGCTTGTCAATGTGATGGGGATACTTGGCCACAGCAGCATGCACACTCAACAACAATGCAACAGTCCTGCACACAGCAGCTGTCATCCTCCTGAACATGCCACCTCCAACCACTTGCGCCCAGCCGCCTGTCGTGTACTGACTTCACTGATATGCTCCTGCCACAGTCGGCATCCCTCCAGCCACACCTGTATAAAAGTATCTCAGCAGTGCCCTGAATGCTGCTGGTGTTGTGTCTTGGACTGTTACCACCCTGGCCTGACCCTCAGCAAAGTTGTTGGGGACCAACATCTTCCTAAAGTAGTCGCACTGCGTCACGAGGATAAGCTTGTGTGCATCAATGCACTCATCACATACCTGGGGGGGGGGGGGACCCACACAAAAGCAGCAGGCGTCAGCTGCCTGACCCTCATGGTCAGGGCAAGCTGGTGGCAGCAGTCATGCCTGCCTGAGCTGATTCTGAGGACCTTCTGGTGCTGTTGGTATCTCAACACCAAGGCTCCCATAACGCAAAGTGTAGTACAAGCCGGCTACTGATGGACCAAATCCGCACACTGCAACTTACTCAGAGCGCAACTGCTGACTTATCTATCTTTTTCACCCCACCTTGAACTTCACATCCGCTGCCTCCCCTGATTCTAGCAATTGCCCCATTCGTGATGTGAAGCTGCTGAGTGGGATCATGATGTGATCACTGCGTTGTAGGTTGAGATCAAAGACGTGGAGCACACCCTGAGCAGCCAAACAGCAACACAGTGGCAAGGTGAGGCGCCAGCTTTAACTGCTGTTGAGAATGCAGCTGACAAGGCATCAGCACCTTCACACTCCACCGCGACGTCAGCAGCAGTCACGCCAGCCAGGTATCAAGTCCTGTAGCTGAGGAGGTGATTGCCAATGCTGAGGGGCTCAGTGTGCAACGCTTGGTTCTGAGCTGCATGTTCTTGCCTGGTAAGCATCTGTAACAACCAATTCTCCCTTGTGACTGATGTCTAGGTCATACGGCTGCGTTACCACACCGCCAGGCAGCAGTGTGGTGACCATGCCCTCAGGGCTGATCTGGCGTATACAGCTGTTGCCGCGGTCAGCAACATACAGATTTCCAGAGTAGTCAAAGGTGATGCCGCGGGGCCCACTGAACTTGGCTGAAAGGGCCGGGCCGTCCTGCAGGCCACAGCTGTACCCTGCACATACAGCATGACAGCGCTGTGTGCTGATTGCAGCAGACACATGGGACAGTGCCAACCAGCACCCAATCTTTCAGGCAGAAAGTACCTTCAGTTCACGCCAGCTAGGTTGTGGGTGACGGGAGAACAATTTTATCCTTGTGCTGGTGAGGTGCAAGCTCTGCCTGGCAAGACAATCATACCTGCCCATGCCACCACAGTCCCCGTTGACAGGTCTATGCGTTTGATCCCCGCCTCGTCGGAGCAGTACAGCCACTCCCCATCACGGTGAAGTGCCTGAAGCACACAGCCACCACAAGCAGCAGAGGCCAGAGTAAAAGCTGGTTTCATGTTAATAGTCTTGGTAGGGCAATGGGATGGGTGTCTTCTGTCAATGCAGGTCAACAAGAGGTTCACACAGGCCGTTGCCTCCTTTCCCCTGGTGACAACCCTGTTTCTAAAACATGTGTGATCTCCTGAGTGCTGAGCTAGCTGGGGTATATTGTGGTTCTCACCAGCCCCACTGGGTACCTGAGCCCCGAGCCCTGCGCCACCAGCACCGACACCTCACCACTCAACAATGACACACGCTTCACAGCATGATTGCCGCTGTCAGCAACATACAGCACTCCATTGTCCTCGTCCAAAGCCAAGCCCCATGGGCTGTTGAACCGCTGGGCATCTACAACTGCAGGGCTGCTGCTGCTGCTGAAGCTTCTGTCTGTGGCCTGTGCCTTGGCTGGGATGCCTGCCACTGTGCGGACCTCCTTGGTGGCGGGCACAAAACGCCGGATGCAGTTTGCATCACTGCAGGCAGGCCAGGTGCAACCTAGCAGGCATCAGCTGCTGCCTGCACTGAACCCTGGGGCTCATGTTGAGGCACAATGCACTGCACCAACAGTCATCAGCTAGCAGCCTTGCACCCCAGGGCCATGCACAGCCAAAGGCAGCAAGCACAACAACTGTAGGCAGCACAAAGCCACCTGCTGTGCACATGCTGCAACAACCTGCCATGTCCAACCCGCCTTACCTGAAGTACACAATCTGTGATGATGCACACACTGCAGTCCTGGGGCAGAAAAGGCGAGCTTGGTCTGCTGTTGCTTCATCTTCAACCATGTCTGCACACAGTGGCCCCTGTTTGCCAGTACCAGCAACCGTTTCACGGCACTCATAGGCAGAGCCATGGCTGAGCACCAGCTATAACAAGCAAGTGCAGCAGCAGGGCAGTGCATGTGAGGGCGGATGTATGGCACCTGCTTTAACAACAATACATACCATTCTACAAGGCTCTGTGAAGGTATAAGATGCCTGTTACAATGCTTCGTTGAACTTTATCAAGCTGGCAGCTGTCTGCCTCTGGAACGCAACAAACGCAAGTGGCCGTGAATGTTGGCCTCACAGTCCACTGTTCACTGTTCACCTGGTATCTGCCCTGCTCTGCCACCAAGACCTTGCCCGGGGCCAGGCATGTCACACCAGTGGGGTTGTTGAAGCCATGTTGCCTGGGGCCAGACACAACAAAGCACTATCTGTATTGCCTATGGGATGTCTGCAAATTTGGTATCAACTCAACGCTTCTTTAACTGTCATAAAACTATGCTGGCACCCTATGTTATCCTCTCCAATGCTTCAGTGTGGCTGTAGGGAGATTTAAAGCCTTTCTGTGAGGTTTTGACAGGTCGGGCTGCAACATATAGTCATATACCACGTACAAGAAGCCGAGGCTATGCAGCAACCACTTAGAAACCTGATGGACGATGTTGAGAGGCTCTGTGACAGGCTCAACAAGTACTGGATCTGTGCACAGTTCAACGACCCTAAGGTGCGTCAGACCATTATGAGGAGGATTTACGGCAGTGCTGTGTTGTTTAGATTGACACAGCTGTCACTGACTGTGCAGCCACAAGCGCAGCATCATCTGCACTGCTGCTGCATATCCGCCGGGTGGCAGCAGCAGCAATCTGTTGCTGACCTCAGGTGCTCAGTCCATCTAAACATGCATCCCGAGCTTTCTTACCTCGAGTGGGAGTGTATCAGTATTGTCGTGTGGTTCATCACTCCTGCTGCTTGCCGCCACACCAGCAAGGAGGGACCCGTGGACAGCAGGTAGATAGGCTACCCCTTTAAGCTGCGCAGTTTGCCTGGAGGGCGGCACTGTTGCTGCCACAATTCTTTCTTATGTGCTGAGTAAAAGTAGACTCAGCAAGGTGACTTGTAGGCAGGGCCCACAAGGCTCTGTACCGTTGTGCAACTACGGTGACGAGCCCTTTCGACCAGAGCAGCGGCTGCCAAATTTGGTGTCAAGAAGATACTCCTTCTACTCATCAGATAGAAGGAAATGCTCAATCCCTTTGAAGCATGCCTTGCAAGTCAGGCAAGCAGTACAAGGGACATCGCTGTCAACCGCTTGTGATGTATGTCATATTTGCATGCAATACGTGTGTAAATGATCTACCAGACTGCATGCAAGGCATCCAGACCCCTTGTTTACGCCAACTCCGGCAGGACAAGCGCGGGTGCGAGGCCTTGTCCCCTGATCAACCTCTTTGCAAGCGTTATATTACCCTTCCAGTGTGTAAAAATACTTTACTATGCAAGAAATACTCAGGGATACCCCTGGGACTAGCCACCGGATTGGGCACATCAATTTCTGATCATGGCAACCTGGGAAACCTGGTGAAGTCGGGAGGCCTTCTCTCCAAATACGCCGATCGACCTTCGTTTCCTTCTTCGCTCTGATAAAATAACAACGTTGCGTCTCCGCCTAGCTGCTGTATGCCCGCTTGTCCGTCCTCTGCAGCATTCAGGGCTGACTTGAGCAACCTGAGGGCTGTGGGACTGTTGCGCATAATCTCCCTGCACCACACTAATGTCTCCTCCTCTAATTGAGGCAATGGAACCACCTGTTGCAGCAAAGGAAGTGCGGAAGAGGTTATGCAAAGTCACACAGCACGATGTGTCAGCACATGTGACGGTTGGCATGTTAGGGTTGTCAGGGTGTTTTCAAACAGTAGTGAAAAATACAGTATACGACCTCACTTGAGTTTGCCTGAGCGGTTGGCATGTCTGTTGCGATAAGAAGAGGCAAGAGGCCACCAGCACTGCTGGTGCCAGAGCTCACACGTGTGGTCGGCTGTGTCTGTGGATCTCAAGGAGCCTGCCCTCAAACATACACAGCGGCCGTAGTACAAGCTAGTTGGCAGGTGCCTATGCTGCCCTCACCTGGTGCGCAACAATTGGTACAAATAGCTGGCATCAACCTGAGCTTGTCCCAGGTTGATTTGTCACACTTACCTTATTCACAAGGCCCATTTTTTCTGCCTCCTGTGCATCATACAGCCGTGCCAGAAACCACATCTCACGTGCTTTTTTCTGGCCCACCAGGCGTGCCATATGTGTGGAGCCATACCCTGCATCAAAGCTCCCCACCTTGGGGCCTGTTTGACCAAACACCGCATTGTCAGCTGCAATCTGCAGATGCCAGCAGCATCGGAACCACAGAATGTGTACGCAAATAGTTCCAGTGAGCAGGTTCCCTTGTGGCGGCACAGCACCACTAGTGCCGGAAGCTAAAGTGTTGGACAACAGACTGCCGGCTGGGGAACAAGGTAACATCATTCAGGTTGGCAGGAGGGACATGACCAGCGAACCAAGTCGTATTGTTGTGCTGGCACTGGTGCTTGGTGCCTGACCCTCCTTCATGAAGCCCTGGCCAGCAGTGCCCACATGGTGTCCACCATGAGCTGCACATGAGCTGCTGTGACTGTGTGCTGAGGTAGCAGCTTACTCACCGTGAGGTCACACACCATGTGCAGGATGTGCCCACCACCCACAGCGTACCCCGCTACCATCGCAATCACCGGCTTGGGCAAGCGGCGTATCTGCATCTGCAAATCCAGCACATTGAGGCGGGGAATGTTGTCCTCACCCACATATCCGCCCTTGCCACGCACTGACTGATCCCCACCACTGCAGAAGGCGAGTGGACCCTCCCCTGAAGTGCACAGGGAGGTGGACAATCAGGCAGAGGGATGGTGTGTCACAGGCAAGCACCAGCTGCGGTGTGCCTATGTGCCAATGCGCCAGGCATGCTGGTACAAGCTCCTGCTGCAAAGGTGACTGGTGAAGCAACCACAAGTAACTTGGCTGTGCTAGCCCTACACTGGGCCTTGTGGCAGGTCAGGCCATGAATAACGGCTTGCCAGCTGCTGTCTAGGCCTTGATTTGCAGCATGCAGAGGTTGTACAGGTTGCTAAGTAGGTGTGACAGCTGTGCGAGCTGGACCATCAGCCTCACAGCTGCCACACCTGGCCATGACACACCCTTGGCTGTACAAGCTGCAAATACCACACCAGCCATGTGCTAGCACACATCATCAGCAGCTGACCTGTTAGTATAACTACTCCTATGCATGGGTCATCCCTTGCATCCGCAAAACACCAGGACATCTCCCTCACTGCAGAGAAGAGGTGCCAAGTGATAAATTACAAACATCCTACTCAAGCAATTGCCGCGACTGCTGCTCTTTTTTGTAGACCCTATGCACAGGTAGCACAACATATGATTACTCTGTATCTGTTACACCACGCTACCAATGAATAGCTTACAAAACATCAGCAGCACAGCATCTACAGATCATGGAGGCGGGCAAAGGCACTTCAGGTACGTTGCCGCACGCTGTGTGCAGTCACCTGTCCTCGGTGTGAAAGCATTCCTCTTCTCTGGTCTGTTGATGGTGATCTGCAAGCATTGCGGCATCCTATTCAACACTGAAACAATAGAAGTGCACAAAGTATTGAAGCATGGGCATGACCATGTTGCTGGCGCACCTTAGCAATGCCTTCAGTTGACTTCTCGTACTTGACCTCTTCCAGTCCCTCTTTGGCGACTGTTTCGATCCTTTTCCAGACCGTAGGAGCTCGAGACACCTCTCCATGTACTCGGGCATAGCTGCTAGGACTCCCTGTAGCTGTAGCATAGCTGCTGCCACCATCAGTTTGAGAGCGATTCAACTGCTGCTGTGCTGCATATGGCGCTGTCAGCTGCCCCTCCAACACTTGTAGGCGTTTAGGTGCATTGTTGATCATCACAGCAACTGCGGGTATGAGGATTGCGTGGGAATCAAGCTTCTTATCAAATTGAAAACAAGCAGCACAACATATATGTCACCGCGTGAAGCTCATAAGGAAAGCTCTGTTGCTGCATATGTTTGCTTTACGAAGAGACCCAAACTATTGTACTCTGCATCATGAATGTGCACCTTCCTTTGAGAAAACAAGGCAGCCGTACAGACACCATGATGGGTCACTGGCCTCACGTCGAACAGAGAGCCCTGAAACCATTGCATGAGAGCTGTGTTCAACACGTCACGTTCAAGATATCACCTACCATTACATATCTGCTTGATTTCATTAGAATGGGCTCAGAACGTCAGGTGGAAGTTCCAGTAACCCTGCGCTAAGCAAACGACAATGCATGAACCCACCGTCACAAAGACGAGCATACACGGCCTTAAATAGCAGAAACTGCATCGCGAGACCAAGACTCTTCAAAGGACACTGGATGTAAGCTCAGGAAATTTTCTGACAGGAGGACTCAAGAAGCGACAGCAACTCAAGTGAGGCCATGTCCTCGTTTGATGGATTGAGTGTATGACTGTATGGAGTAAGTAGAGGGCCTGCAGTTGGGGCGATGGGGTATTTCATCTGCCTGCTTGCTCATACGCTTATGTAGAAGAGATTGAGTATGTTGTGTTTCACACAGGGCCTGGTGGTAATATCAGGGGTTGCTGAGCCTGGAAATAAAATTGCCGGATGATAGCCAAATGAGCCTGAACTTACTCATGTGAAGTTCAAGCTTAATACGCGCCCTCACCAGGGGGCGCCAACCACTGGTCACCATGACCATGGTCACCAGTGGCCACTGGTCCGGGAGCGGTTCCAAAAGCACACAATTTGCCAACTTACTGTGCTGTTCCTTCTAGATAAGTTTTACAAAGAAGTTCTTCAAGGACTAAGTGCTACTTGTAAGCATTTCAAATTGAGGTCTCAAGTTGAACTTGCTGCATGGCTCAATTTCTTGCAAACACTCGTGAGAACCCAAGTAATGGTTTACATGTTAAGCAAGAGGACTCTCAGGCTCAAGATCAGCAGCACCAGCATGGCAGCGTCATCCCTGGATGGCGGCCCCCTTGCATGCCATGACAGTGTCAGTCATTTGCCAGCTCATCCAATGTTGCATGGCTCTATCTCTTTTACATACCCTGACGTCTACACCTCAGATTGTAAGTTGTACATCTGACATCCACTCATGCCATGCTAACGGGTTGAACCCGTTAGCGAGCTCAGTAGGCCTCATATTCAAATACCCATGGAGGTTGCTGGCAACCGTGGATGGCACACTGTTCTGCTGAGCAGAGACGCTACTCAGCAGCGGCATACTATGCATTGCCTATGTAGCATAGTCAGTATGCATCGCTAGCTGCACTGACTGCCAGTCAAGGTTACCTGTATCGGATGCACAAACCATGTGTTGAATAAGTGTGTTCTGACTGCACTGCATAGTATATAATAGTGCATATGACGGCACTGCACAGGATATACTACTGCATGCATGGTGTATATTGCAACTTGTCGCATGGCTAAATTTCTTTTACTTAGCTATACTACGTCACAAAGGTTGTGCTAGTAAGTTGGAGGCTTGTTTGTTGATTCAAGATGAGAAGCTGCGTGTGTGCCGCTTTGTGTCATATGAAGTATGGGGCTCCGTTGGTACATTACAATGGAAAAGAAATTGAGCCATGCAACAAGTTGAGATGCAATGGCAAATGCACTGACATGCGTGGGGGCGCCACCCAGTGTGTTGCCATGTATTGCACAAGACCTATCTACTGCTTGGAAATTACGGTGTCAATGTGAGCATAATGGCGGTCGAACCGCTCAGCATGGGTTGTTGTTGTCCGTTTCTGAAGTGGGGCGCGGGGCCAATGGCAGGATTGCCATGGCTAATGGGTAACTAGAAGAAGAAGAAGAATTACCCTTTCCGGCCGCAAGGCCCTTGGGAATATGTATTTGGTGGCTCGGCCACACCGGCACACCAAGATTAGACCACCCTCAGGGGCGCCTTCAAGGCACAAAAGCCCACTCAGTGGGGGTGGTAATGGGTAACTATATATATACATACACAAAGGACCACCCTTCTGATTTGGCACAGTGAACACAGCCTGACCAAGCAGCTGGAGTTCCTGATGACTTCGGCTCGGTCAGAAATCCTGCAGCCCATTTACAACAGACTGTAACTCTGCAGAAAGGTCAAAACAGCAACTACCTCAAATTATACCCCTCGCCACAACCAACAGATGGACAGCCCAAGCATACTGACAATTGTTAATGATCCACTTCAGCACTTCACACCACGGACATTGCCGCTGTTGTAGTTCTCCACAAACCACTCCACAGACTCCTTCATCGCCTGCTTGAAGGGTGTGAACTTGAAGTCTGGCAGATACTTCCTTAATTTGGCGTTTGAGGCTGTCTTTTTGTATTGCCCATCAGCCTTGGTACTGTCAAACTCAACAGGGCCCTGCAAACACAATTGTAGAGGGATGATCACGAATGCTAAGCACCAAGGTAGGAGGCACATTGTCAACACTTTGACCAGCTCATCCCAGCCAGCCCACAGCTGATATTCTTGTGCCTGCACTGCTGAAACTTGTTTGGATCTCCACCAAGTGTGATTAAACCAGCAGTCTGGGGTGTTTTGGAGTGTTGCCAAGTAATGGTTTGCCAAAGAAGCAACACACCAAGCCAAAATCAATTTAACAATACTACTGTATCCGATTGTAAAGACAAAGTGGAGGGAACTTCTATTGGTAAACTCTCAGACAAGTAAGCAAAAAAATCTCCAACGCCCAATATTCCTGCAACCTACGGAACGAAGGCCCATGACAGTTTGGTTTCTGCAAGTAGGTCAAGGCTGCCCAAAAAACAAACACCAAGCCCATGTTGCAGCAACCCCGGCAAGTTTTCTGGGAATTTTGCAAAAGGTAGCACAGAACTGTAGAAAGTACTTATTGAGGACAATGTGCATGGGTACCAAGCAAAAGGTTTGCAATATCATTGTCGGGGTATCAGCAACCAATACAACAAGATAACTTCACAGGCATTACACATTCAGCTGCTATAGCCAGCCAGCCATAACAACGCATGCGCCTGCACCAGCATGGTCACCATTATCAACCTTAATACATTGGTGTTTATGATGCTGCCAATTGGGAGGGAGAAACGGTATGGCGGGCTGGCTGATTGGTCAGATGCCAAGCTCTTGAGCTTCATAGGAGGCTAAGTGTCTGATATCACGCTTAATCACTTGATCATGCTCCTGACAGTTCACTAACATAGCTGATCCTGCAACCAGCCAGAAGTTGCCCAAGGGCCGGGGGGCACTTTGCTGCCCTTTAGCTCACCTTGAAATCCATTGCATCCACAATGGCCATTGCCACATCGGCAATGGTGACCTCATCTGCCTCGTCCACACTCAGGATGATGGGATGGACTTCAGGGTACTCTCGCAGAACCCACACCATCAAGCGGGCCAGGTCTCGGCTGTAGATAAACTGACGGCTGCAAGCGCAGACCACAGGATCAATAGTGTCAAATGGCGTGCATGGGCACATGGGGCGCATGTACCTGTTGTGCAGACCATTCCAGCCATATCACATATGAGCCTGCAACACTTGTCCTGCAGCAGTACTCACAGAGGTTTTCCGCTGCCCATGATAGTGAATGGTTTGCCGTCCTGCTTGGCCAGGTAGCACTTATGGACAAGGCCAGGGATGACATGGCCTGCAGGACACCAACACTCCTGTTGGGCTGACATGCACCACCCTGAGAGTAGGGTATGTGATGCTTGCCTTTGCTGCCATGTTCAAGTGTGCTGTACATGCTTCTGTCACAGGTCCAGCGGTTTCTCCCTATCCTTCAGAGCCTGAGCACTATGCTTGCATTGCCGATTGGACTTACTATCTTCTAGGTCATAATTGTCATGGGGCCCGAATATGTTCGTTGGAATCACAGAGGTGAAGTTGCATCCGTACTGCTCATTGTATAGTCTGTTCTGCATGTCGACCATGCGCTTGGCATATGCGTAACCCTGCAGGTCAAGTTGGTAGAGGTAAGTATTCTTGCAGCAGATGCCTGTGCCTGCTGCGAAAGAACACATAGCTGAGTACTCGCACATAGAAGACTTCCCACCTCGTTTGAGATGTGTGGTGGGCCGTTGTGCACCATGGTCTCATCAATGGGATAGCTGGTCTTATCTGGGAAGACGCATGTTGACAAGCAGGAAACCAACTTCTGCACTTTGGCGTGTGTGCAGGCCTGAAAAATGTTATCCTGCATAATGATGTTATTCCTCCAGAAACCAACTTTATCCCTCTGCAAAGAAAATTCTAGGTCAGGGGCTGACAGCGATTGATAGACCCACAGCGTGCGGCAGGTTGACAGCAGACAAACAGCAGTGCTGTCACAAGTGCACTCTTCCTTTCACCCTGCCCACCATGTTGGCAAACAAACCACCGACTTGCGCGGCCAGGTGTAGCACATGTGTGGGATGTACACGCTCGAACAAAGCCTTCGTAGACTCCAAGCTCAGCAAGTCGGCATCCTTTGAGCCCACGAACACCCAGCGTTCATCTGGAGCACCTTCATGCTTACTGATGTACTCAACAGCTTTCCCCACTAACCCGGTACCACCAGTGACAAGTATAACCTTTTCGGGCATTATTTTCTGCAGTTGCCTCACGCCCTGAGCAGCAATGTTGTATCACGTAGAGGTGGGAAGCTTCACAACCAGCAGACCAATGGTGATCAAGACCCAATGCCCAGGCAATCATCCGTAGGATATGATTGCAACTATCAGCAATCCGCAAAAGCACGCGATCGGTTGGGTTAGCAGTCAGCACAGCAGGCGGTAGTAACGTACAACTACCGCGCGGCAGTTTATTAATGGTGTACACACATAGGCGCTGTGCTGAGTTGTAGTGGCACCTGGTGTTTAATCAGACTCCTTACGGCTGTCTGACACATCAGTCGACCGGACCATATCACGGGAAACGGAGGCATGTCAAACGCAGAGGGGCGAAAAGTAGCCCTTATCACAGGTGTCTGTGGTCAGGATGGGAGTTATCTCACAGAGCTGCTGCTTGAGAAGGGTTACATCGTGCACGGTATGTTTCACCCTCCTCGAACTTGCTGTTGACGGGCCAAGCGTGTCGCATGCTCACAGTAGATTTATCGTTTGAACACACAGGCCTGAAGAGAAGGTCGAGCTCCTTTAACCATCCCCGTTTGGAGCACATCCTCGACAAGGGTAGGTTCAAACTTGAGTAGTCTGCTGACCCTTGGGAGGTGCTGCCTGGCACTCCTGGTGCGCATGGGCGCGTTTGTTGGCGTTGTTTGACATGTGGAGTTGCTAATCATGCCAGTGCGCCAAAATTTGGGTGTCACATGCATTGGCTACAGCTGGCTGTGCACACAGTTGGGTAGCAGTTCCATCACTTGCAAGTTGTCTATCTTATGCCTGCAGATTATCCCAATTCCAAGAACTTCATCCTTCACTACGCTGATATGGTTGACAGCACAAGCCTGACAAACTTGCTCAAGTACGTGAGGCAGCCCCATGCCCTGCTGGAGAAACCTGCAAACCAACAAATTGCACACTGGTGATTATGTTATGAGTGCTGCATGTTCTGCGTGGTATGATCCTGCCAACAGTGCCAGGCACAATGAGCCTACTGCTGATGCCCATAGTCGCTGCTGTTTGCTGCTTCTCAATGTGCAGGACCACTCAACCAGATGAAATCTACAATCTTGCTGCACAAAGTCATGTGAAAGTCTCCTTTGAACTGCCTGAGTACACAGCAGCTGCGTCTGGCATGGTGAGCTTTGCCTAGCCAAACAGCAGACTGCTCCAGACTTTGGCTCTTTGGTGAAACTCATTGTGAATGCTGTTGCTGTGGACAAGCTTCTGCTCTGTTGGCACCTGCACATTGGCAATCACTTGATAACTACATCAGAGTAATGATGAATGATGTGGCATTTGTAGGGTGCATTGAACCTTCTGGAGGCAGTCAGGGGTGCGGGTCTTGCTGACAAGACCCGCATCTACCAAGCATCCACTTCAGAAATGTTTGGCAAGGTGCATGAGGTCCCACAGAGTGAGACCACTCCCTTTCATCCACGTTCACCATATGGCGTGGCCAAGGTGTATGCTTACTGGATCTTTGTCAATTACAGGTAACAGCAAACTTTCTCTGACATGTATGCTGGATAGCACCCTGCTCTCTGTTCGGTGATCATCTTTAACAGTTGCAGTTGTTGGGCCCCTGTTAACCTCTGTCTCAATCAAGAAGTACCCTTGCGCTTGCATTGACTGCAGAGAGTCATACGACATGTTCTGCTGTAATGGCATCCTGTTCAACCATGAGAGCCCACGCCGTGGTGAGACCTTTGTCACCCGCAAGATCACCATGGCAGCAGCACGGATCAAGATGGGGCTGCAGGACACTGTGTACCTTGGCAACCTGGACGCCAAGCGTGATTGGGGCCATGCCAAGGACTATGTTGAAGCGATGTGGCGGATTCTGCAGCAGGACAAGCCTGATGACTTTGTGGTTGCTACCGGTGAGCACAGGCTAAGGAATGATGGTTTGGTAACTTTCAATGCAAACATTGCTTTGCACACATGCTCTCAGAACAGAGCTCTGCATTTCCAGCATCCAGTAGTGTGAAATACTTGGGCTCATGTGAAGTGCTGACAGACTGACTGGCTACTGCTCTGCAGGAAAGACCACCACTGTGCGCGCCTTCTGCGAGATGACCTTCAACAGAGTGGGCATGCCTCTTCGCTGGGAGGGTGAGGGCGTGAGCGAGGTAGGGTGTTACTATTCTTGTTGCAGATGTACAGCGCATGTAACAAGGCAATCTGTGGTGATACATTGTTCTAGTGTAGTGGGCCTGCAATGTACATGTCTTAGCTAAGCTTGGCCTGGTCTTATTTACTGCTCATTATTGCAGAGGGGCATTGTTGCCAGTGGAGAGCATGAAGGCAAGGTGGTGGTGGCTGTGTCTGAGCGCTTCTTCCGCCCTGCTGAGGTTGACCTGCTGCTGGGTGATCCCACCAAGGCCAAGACTGTCCTGGGATGGCACCCAGAACAGCTTACGACAGTAGAAAAGCTGTGTGAGGAGATGGTGGATGCTGACCTGGGACTGGCTAAGTTAGAGATCATGAACATGGATATGAAGAAGAAGCTCAAGGTGAGGATTGGACCTGCAAGATGTTATCACCTGGCAAAAGCTGCTGTAAGCATAGCATTTTGAAAATACATCAGTGCAGCTGCTGGCATGTTTGCAGTTGACAACGATCAGGTTTATTTTGCACTTGCATCAGGTGTGTCTGTCACTGTTTATTCCCTATGTCTATCCTCTTTGTAAGGACCTATGCACTGCCATCAACTTCACCATGAAGGCATTGCTGAGCCATCAGCACATCCTCTAGTGAACACCTCTCTCTATGTTCCACCATCTGCAGGTGCCATACTAGGCAGCAAGGCCAATTTGCTACCTGCTCATCCCTGCTGATGCAAGCTACATGATAGATGTCGGGCTCCTACACGCATACCGCATGTGTTCCAGCCTAGTGATCAACTGAAGACAAGATGCTCAGGCTTTACAGTTTAGTTACATGCTTCATTGATATAGTTAGATGCTTCATTGATGTAAAATCAAGGAAGCAAACACAGCGACCACTCTTTGCTGAGGCCATTCCTTGCGGCAGTGAAGTCAGTTGATGTCTGGGCATCTTCGTCACCTCTGACATGCCTTACTGTCACCTCATACTGTTGTGCTGTAAGGCATATGTGATCAAGCAACATGTTTGGGCCAAGATCTGGAATTCTTTTGGGAGTCGGAAGACTGTCTAGACTGCGTCTGTTGATCTTGTTCTGTCCAAATTACTTGTCTCGTCTGACTGCATGTTGTGAATGCCATCGTCAGATGTACTGAATGATTTTTGGTATCACAGGGATATTGGGTTACTGATTGGTCGGATGGTCGGACCATTGTCCAAGAATATTACTGCTCACCAAGTAACATACTGGATGATACTGCTGATCAAATGAAATAGAAGATCTTCTATTTCATATCTAGATATATAGCTGGTCGGCCCCCATGCATGAAATTATGCACCATCATGAATCATACAGTTGATGCGATGCAGAGATTTGACAGATCTCTAGAGGCAGGCATGACAACATTGAAAACACGTTTAATAAATTACTGCTCACTCAATACGGTCAGCAGATGCCATGACTGAGTCAGTATCAATCATGCTTCGCAACTTACGTAGCACAGAAGCCTTTAAAACACTGCTATTCAGTAGTATACTAAATTCATGAGTTTAAACCCCGTCCAGCCAAACAGTACTCAGTACCGTCACCAGGCTAGCAGGCCTGCTAGCCTGGTCCCTAGGGACCGATGAAACCATCTTTACCTGCAACTGTAGACATGTGTTCCTCTGATCCTGCTCATTAGTCCTGAGGACCCAGCACTGCTCGGAGGTAGTTTTCCTTGTCACAAAGAACGGTTTTGGCCACAGGCCAGAACAGGCAGGCTGCCTGTAGGTGGCTACCTAGTCCTGGCAGGAAAAGGTGGCGCAGTCCGCCACAGAGAGCGCCTCACTTGGTGATCACCTCACAACGTTGGGCCAACATTGCACATGTTCTTCCAGAGTTGGGTTGACAATGTGTCAAAGTAGTAGTAGTATTGTAGAGTGCTGTACTGAAGTGACCACCAGACAGCAGGTTCAACAGTTGCACAGGCACTGCTCAGTCAATCATGGTCCAAGTGAAAGTTTCAGTGCATGCTTGACGTTCACTGGATGTTGCTTTTAACCACAATCACCATCAGCAATCAATTGCCAATGCCGCACCAATGCCACCAGCGATGCCGATGACAACATCACAGAAGCATGAATCATTGGACCATACTTGAGCCTCATACTGAGTCTCGCATTGATGCATAGAATCTATCTGACCACCATGGTTGGGCACTTATTACTGATACCATCCAGGTCGCTTGCAACTGCTAAAATGCAACTTGCCAAGTTCAAATTTCATAGTTCACTGGCCCTGCCACTGCTGTGGGTTGTGCTTCTACTGGCTCGTCTGCCAACTTAATCTTCATTATCGCAGCGCCACTTGATGGCTTGGACGCGAATAGGCATTCACTCAACTCCTCCTCTTTCACAACTCCCTTTGATACCAGCGGCATGAAGTACTTATCGCGCACACTAGCAATGAATTTAGGCGCATCCTCCTCCCGCACCAGGGACACTGTGCAACCACCCCACCCAGCACCTGTAGGTAAGGAAAGCATTGCAGGCACTCTTGCATTATGCTCCTGCTGGGCATGGTCATGCATGCACTAACAATGCACGTATGATGTTGCTCAATGATTAGTACCATACAAGCCAGACCCTGAGTAAGTTGCCTTGGAAGCACACCACTGTTCTGCACACAAAGCGCGCTAAAGCCCAGGCACATTCTGCCTCTTCAACCACACACCTGTGAGCCTTGCTCCAAGCGCTCCTGCTTCCTTTGCCACCTGGACAAGTTTGTCCAGCTCCTCACAGCTGCACTGGTACAGCTCAGCACAACTGGCATGACTGGCATCCATCAGGGAGCCAAGCTGAGACAGCTTCTCGGCTGCACTGACATTAGACTACGCAGGCACAGAGCAGTACACAGGCAGGGGTGTGGCGCATCACCCTTCACTGACAAAAGCCTATACATGACTGGGTGGTTCTACGTGCAGCCTAGCTGCTCTACCTCAAAAATCAGCATAGCTGTTGCACCATAGGTAGTGATGAAGCCAGTGAGCGTGGCATTAGCCACCTTGCACACGATTCTGATGCAGATGCATTAATGACAGCATGCAGACTGTCAGAACTTGGCGACGCCAGCCTGGGCACAACTCACCTTGCAGACATCTCTGAAAGCATACACTCTGCCCGCTTCACTGAACACGTGCAGTGCACGGTCACGCAGCCTGAAACCCTCGGCACCAACAACACTCAGCACGCGTAGAGCACTGGCATTGCCCTGGTATATACTGCTCAAAGGCTTGCCCAAAAGTGTCTCTAGCTGCAAAACAAAAGCAACAAGCACACATGATGGTCCTCGCAGGTCCTACTTGTGGCTGTGAGCATCAACCTTTGCAACAGCCTCCACAGCAGGTAGTAATGCATCAACACTGGCAAGCTGCTGCAGGGCCCCTCTCTGCCATATGCCTTGCTGCCGTCTTGAGGAGATGTGTAAGCCCAATCACTACACCTTCGTGACACACCTCATCAGGCAGGTACACTCCCTCATGCAGTAGCTCCCTGACTGCCTTGCTCTGTGCCTCTGCACCTGGCCCATACTTGGCAATGATGAATGGCTCGACCTCCTTCAGCGCCGTGATGTTCATTGCAGATGAGGCAGGCTGGCCCAGAGCAACAAGCAGTGCCATGGCGGCCAGACGGCACTCCACAACGCGCAGGTTGTACCTGTAGCCACATCGTGTGAAGCTGGCGTGGAGGCTGCAGCATGCCATGTAGCTGATAGCTCCAATGAATAATGAAGGGTGCAGGCAGCAGTGGTGCAAGGGAGCTGTTGTGCCTACAGATAAGCCTGAAAGCTAAGGGGTTGATTGGCCATGAAGATCATTTCTGGCAGCAAAGTCACCAATGTGGCATGCCTACATGGCTTGGAGGGAACCTACCGCCTGTCTGCTGTCTCTGCCTTCTTAGAGACTGTCAGGGAGTTTGCGATCACATATGTAGATCCCTCTGGCAGCTGAACATCACTGGCACTCACCTGCAAGTTGCAGGTCAAGCAGCAACAAGGCATCAACCACTGCAGTGAGTAGATGAGGAAGCTGCCTTAGTGCATGAATGTCAGTATCCATGTAGATAGGCAACAAATTGTGTACATAGAGTAGGACGCAGACATGAGACCAAACGGCGTGCTAATTAAATGTAGCAGTTAGTGGGAAATGGAGCCAGCCATTGGCTAAGGCTTCTGCTGGAGCTGCCTGCTCACTGGGTTAAACTCCACGAGCATGGCCACACCAGGCATTCCCATGACTGATATTGCCTGGTCCATGCCTCCACTGGTGACGCCCACATGCCTCTCAGCAGTGCAGGTGAACTCGCTTACATCACCCTTGGATAGGCTGCCAACAACACCAAGTACAGCAGCTATCGCCAGCGATGACGAGCATACAATGGCTGCAGAGCTGGATAGACCACTGCCTGCAGGGAAGGTAACATGGCAGGCCAAGTGAATTGAAAATGTACTTTTGAGTGCGGTATACTTGATGTCATGCTGGTGTATCAGCTAATGACCTGCACAGGCTTGGACCACATCATGCTGAACAGACACAGATTGGTGCAGCAGACTGTCTTGAAACATGCTGCATCCTTCCTGATTACCTAGTGGTACTACGCCATGCACCATCACCTGCAACCCTACAGGTGTGGGAGCAGGCACACCTTTGGCATGAAGGAATTCAAAAACACCCTGTGCAATGCACAGCAGGTACAGCAGCATAGTGATAGCAGGTTTTTTGATAAAAAAAGGAGGATATATAGAAAGCTGAGTCTACAGTTTCATTCTGGATCTAGTAAACCTTGAGTGCCATAGTTGTGATGCTGAGAGGCATGTTTATGCTTTGACCGCAGCACTTGTCTCTGATAGACAGACCGCACCTTGTAAGCTGCTAGGAAATAGTTCGCCCAGGTGTGCTTGCTGACATTGACTGTCTGCAACACACAGGAGACACACATAGCCATTACAACACCATCCAACTGCTGTGCATCGTGGCGGCCCAGCACACAAGCAGCCGCATATACAAAGTAGCGCAAAGACACCAAGATAAACGACCAATACTTGTGGACCAACAGTGCATGCTTTGAGCTCATCTCAGTTGCTCTTAAAACAGCAGGGCACAGGCAGTCAATACTGATAGCATCCAGTACCAATTGGTCGCGATTGGGTCCCATTGCAGTTTTCCACCTGTTATCCACTATTCACCTGAGCGGGGTCTGTCCCAAACTCTACTGCCGGGTACTTGTCGGCCTCAAGATTGGCGATTGACAGCTTATCACCTCCACGTGCAATAGCAACAATGGTATCCTGCACCACTCAAGATTGCTAACATCACTCCTTTACAGAGTGACAGAGTCAGGTGCAAGTTCTGACACTACTCAGAGTCTGTCAAGCTTGTTGCGTTGTGCCAGGTGATAGGTGCCTTGCTGAGGGCCAGATGCTGTTTATTGCTGTCAACTAGTCCCTGCATAAGATACACTTGCAGTACATCCTGGTTGCCCTACAGTGCATATTCCTGACCTGATTAATTGCCATAGGCAACACTCCATAGCCCTCATAGTCAATGTGCTCCCCAATCAGGTTCACCCTGCCTGTACAGCACGGGGAACAATTGATATCTACGTAACGTTCTACTCAGCTAAGTGTCTCTCCCTAGTTTGCCCCAGCATTGACACCCTCCAGCAATGGCAAGAGACAGGAAGAGGCTGCTTGCTGTAAGGTTCAGCAGCTGCGAAAGATGTGTTATGCAGCTACAACGCCGTACGTAAATTTTGTAGCAATGCAGTTCAATCGGAGGAGTGATTGATGTAGCAGGAGTCACAGACAGCTCGTGCCAACACAGATCACTGCTTCCAGGCACGTCCCGCCTTTTCATCCTTGGCACTGTGACTGAGGTCAGTGATCAATGCGCACCTGGCGCTCTGGCATAAATCTCCGGAGCTTGTCCGTACCTCTCCTTGAAAGCAGCGGTCAGTGAACGATATCTTGTCGTCGCAAAAGGTGCACCTGTGGCAAACGGCCAGAAGCGCTGATGAGCCACTGGATGCCTGCAGCACTTCAGAATACATTCAATATTCATATACCTTCAAGGCCATACACGACCTCGACTTCTTTCACTTCCGGAATCGGCAGTGCAGCTGCCATGTCGATGTATGAAACAGGAAGTCTCTGTTGAAAAGAGTTCTGATAGTCTCTTGCATGCCTCACAGAAGCTGTTGTGGGTAGCTGTACCTGCCAAACCGACATCTGACTGACAATTGCTTCAAATCAACAACGTTGCACGGTTGTTTCGCACCAGTCTTGTTTCGTACCAGTTTTTACCAACAGTAGTGTGCAATTCCGACACTGCTGTCGTTCTTTCTTCACTGAAGAACAAAGACTACCGGTAACTCGTATTCAATACGGTATTGGCTTGCTTAGCGAGCATTCGGCCTGCTTACAGTACGTTTTCTGCAAGTAATATGCCCAGATCATGTGCCTGATGTGCAGCGTCAATCAAGGGTAAGTCCCAGGCGTAGGGACATGGTACTTGACTGCCTGAGGCCCTGGTCATCTAGGTACTGCGATGCTGCGCCCGCATCTCGGCTTTGAGGCTTGCAGACGGCCATATTCAAAGCATCTGCCAGTGCGCTTGAATATTGGCAGGGGGAGCAGGCAGGTTGTGCACGGTGGTTCTGAACAGCAGCAGCCGAATGCCAACTGCTCTGACAGTGTTGGCACACCTGCCAAATTCCTCAGACAGCAAGAGCTTGCAGTCGCTGTAGTTTCAGACTCTCTTCACAAGCAGCCGCTTGATGCCATTATTGGCTGCCAGGATGCTGGACAAGCCAGTCAGGTTACTGTTGCCGCAGAAGGCAGCATTATAGGTGGTTTGGTTGATGTCATTGATGTTCCACAAAGTCCAGATACCATGGTATCAGGCGTGACTGCCGTAAAGTGCAATACCATTAACCCGTTGACTATGTCGTTAGGCACAATACAAGCAGTAGATACAGACCCAAGATCATGGGATGTCCTCAGCAGTGAGGCCAGTATCACCCATATTATCGATGCTGCAGACAGCCCACAGAGCAGCATTCTAGCTGAAATGGCAGACGGCTTGGAGCCTGTAGAAGACACAGGCACTCACGTGACAGCTAAAGCAGAGCAAGGCAGCAGCGATAGCAGCAGCAATCCACAAGAGCAGGCCACTTGCGCCAGTGGCAATGACAGCGGCGTTCCTGTTGGGAACAGAACAAGCAGCAGCAGCAGCACCACCACCAGCCAGCTACCAACATCAACTGCACAAAGAACCATCAATCCTCCTGTTACTGGAAGTTTCAGCAGTATAGATGATGCGGAACAGGTGCAAGTAGGGTTGAACACCACACAGGGCAGTCCCAATTACCTGCGGTTCAAAGGTGCCAAGCAGCCTGTCTGGTGGCCACCACCAGAATTTTCATCTCTTTGCGGCTTAGCAGTGGCTGTGATGATCTCAGGTGTAAGCAATGTGTTATTGTGCAAGCCAGTGACTGTGAGATACTCTGGTCAGCGCATAGTAAAGCAGTGCTCAAGCTGTTGCGCATCCATAGCGGCACAGGCACAGCACTTGCAGTACCTACAGCGCCAGCCACAGCTCTTGCTGCCGCCATTGCCGCTGCCACTACGTCAGCACCTGGAGGTTGACCAGTTGCCGCCTCCAAACTACAAGGTGCCGTCATTGGTATCCTTGCCTTCTACCCAGCCACACGATGATAGCCTGGCAGCAGCAGCCATAGCAGTGCAGGAGTGGATATATAGCAGGTAATAACAGCCTTCCAGTGCACAGTACTGCCTGACTTTGCTGCCTGTGGTTGCCTGTTGCAGCACACTTATCCAGTGTATGTATGTACAGCCGTTCATGCAGTGTGTGTGCCCTTGCAGGGTTGCCTACCATCTCCAGCAGTTGGCAACAGCAAATCTCACCACTAAATTCCTGGCCTTGTGGGCGGTAGCCATGCCCTTCATATTGCTGTTTGGGTCCATGTACCGGCTGGCAGCACGGACAACACTCTCTGCAGCAATGTACAAGGTGAACTGATGGCTGAATATCAGTACAGAAACAGCCGGCTCTGCCCATGCTCTATTGCTGCGGCCCAGTTTCAGCTGCCGCTATTTCAACGTTTGCCAAATGATCCACATACTGCATCCTGTCATTCGTTTTTCACTATCTGTGTATCAGGTGTATGCCTTGCTGTATCGGGTGCCTGGTGTGGGCATTGCCAAGGAGGACAACAACTATGCATACCTGGTAGCCAACATGGCTTTCCTTGTAGGGACTTTCACATTTGCAGCAATTGTTGGTGAGTGATTGGCAGGCTTGCACTCTATCACAACTCTGCGAATGATGAAGGGACATTATGGACCTGGTCTGACAAGCCTGTCTGTGGGGCTCTTGCTTTGCAATCAGTCAGTCACACTCATCTCTGCATCTCTGGTCATCCACTCCACCTTGTTGATGCAGCTGCTGCAGTATCTGCTGGACTTGTGCCTGCTGGTGTTGTCCACATCAGGTATTGTGAGTGACGAGATCAAGACAGGCATAAAGAACAGCAGAAGTGGCAACTACAACATGCGCCTGGCAGGGCACATCCTGCTGCTCAACTGGAATACCTCCAGCACTGCACTGCTCAGGCAGATAGCTATGGCTTACACGGTGAGGCTGGATAGGAACCCCACAGCCATCTCATGGAGTCTTGATCAGCAGGTGCTGCTGCTGATGCAGGACACCTTGTCTGATGCTGAAGCCGATGAGCAGCTCGCAGGCAGTTTTCAACTGCCTTGCTTCTTGTGGGTAGTGCCGGGTTTTTTATATGTGTTTTCAAACTGCCTTCATTTGTAGGAAGGGGGCATGTTTGGCAATGGGGCCCCCTGGCCCTGGAGCAATCGCCCCCCTGTTGTGGTCCTAGCTGATAAGCGCAAGGCTGACATGGACGAGGCTGTGCATGAGATGCTGAGGGACAGGGGCCTCAAACTGGAGGTGCACACAAGGGAAGGCAACCCCTTCAAGTTGTCAGACCTGAGGAAGGTGATATGCGTCAGTGGAGACTGTAGGCAGGTGCAGACTGCACTGTCATGTCAAGCAGCTGTGAACAGAGGCTGGGGCACAGCACCCACGTGTGTGGTGCTGCTGTCTCTAGGGTCCTTGAGGGCTTTCCACTGAAACAGCATGTCCCTAACTTTCATACCTGGACTTGGCCACTCACATTAGTCACAAGTAAACAATCACTTTGTTTCAGGTAGCTGCTGGCAAGGCCTCTACAATCATTGTGCAGCACCCTGACTGTGCTAGCACCCCCCAGAATGCTGAAGCCATCAAAGCATCTGTTGCCATGTGCCTGACGGCACTGGGACCCCAGGTTGATCAGCAGAGAGTGGTAGTGCAGATGACAGGTGAGCAGAAAGGGGTGTGCGCAGGGATCAGCCAGCAGAGCTGTTGGATGGGATGGCCATCACTCGACAGTAAAGCAACGCGCAAAGGAGCAGGCATTGGCTCTGTGCACTGATAGCATTGAGTGAAACGGCTGTTGTCCTACTCATTGCATCAGCAGCTGCTGACCTGCATCTTGGCAACGCTCTCCAACCTCCATGGAAGACTTTGGCGCTTGCTGGGCTCTGCTGTTCGTGTCTGTGTATTCTTTCCCAGGCCCTGCTCCATCAGAGCACAGCGTGCTCAAGTCCCTGGGTGCCAGCAAACACCTGGTTGGGCGGACTGACATCCAGTCACTGCAGCTGCCAGATAGCCAACTCATGCACAGACTGGTGAGTGACGCTATAGCAAGAGCAGGTGCTGTCAGTCAATTCACCAGCGATCAGGAGTAGTTGTGTCAAGCCGGCTGGGCCAGCTTGTTTCTGGCATTGCAATCAGCACTACACAATGGTGAAAGAGTAGATAAGGAAAACCTTCTGCCGTTTGCATCACGTCATCATGCAGGTGGTTCAAACAGCGGCCCAACCTGGCATCCTCACCTGCTGGCTGGACATTCTGGCACTAGCAAACAACAGTGCGCAGTTTTATACTGCCGAACTGCCAGACCTGCTGGCACACAAAACCTATGTGGAAGTGCGCAGGTGCAGATTGCCAATGCCAAAGATCTGGGGTTTTAAAGCGTACCTTCAGGGGTGGGGCTACTATAAGATTGCGGATCTGTTCTGCCCTGCTCGCCAACTGCAACCTGTTGCCGGCTAAGAGTCAGATGAACCATCTGGGCACTTGACCAACTCTCTACACCTGTGGCTGCAGGGCCTTTGTGCATGCTGTCCTTTGTGGCTACCGCGCTCCTGGCGGTTTGGTGATGCTCAATCCCAGTGAGGCTGAGGTTGTGCCAGCCGGGTCTAAGCTCATCTTCTTGGGCAGGGGAGGTGAGGTCAGCAGGACTGGTTCAGCAGCAGCATGTGGCCTTGCAACATTGCCAACTCACTGCTTGTCTGGAAGCTCGAAGTGACCAGCTAATGAGAGGAAACCTGCTGCAGCAACACGCGCACAGGCTTCAGCAGCAGCGGCGCTGCAGCTGTGTGGGGGGGCCGCACATGACAGCTGCCAGGTTTTGCATGGCTGCAGGCTGCCCCCAGTTGCTGGTAACTCCCCACACCCCCCTGTATGACACTGCAGCAGCATCAGCAGCTGAGAGGTTGAGACGAGAGAGGACCTACAAGTCCAAGGCACGCAACATCCTGGTGGCTGACTGGCCATTATCTAGCATACCTGAACTGATGGAGGGCTTCAGCATGTTCACGCCCAGCAACAGCGCCATCACGTTCACCATCACAGGGCAGGCGCCTGAGGCGTGGCCCACAAGGTTGGGGAGCTGCCGGTTCAACTTTGTGAGCTCTGACCACCCGACTTGTGTCAAGGTGAGCAGGTGCCCCTCCTGCGGGATGCGCCTATGGCTGGTTTGCTGTGGTTTACTTCTGTAACACACCACATGCTGCTGGTTTCTGCTGCTATAGGATCACTCAAAGCATGGCCAATGTACCATCTGACCTGTGTGCGGGGTTGCACCAGGGTGCAACCTGCTCATTGGGGTGTGTACTGCTCTGCCTCTGCCCTGCTCCCAGACCCTCTTGGAGGCTGGCATTAAGAGTGTGGATGCCGTAGTGCTCGGACCCGGCTGTGCCCCCTCAGGACCAGATATGGAGACGGATGCAAGGATACTGGCAGCAGTGCTGCAAGTGCAGGATGCGGTGCTCACAAGCAGACGGCGTTATGCCCCTCACCTGGTAGCACCTATCAGAAGATATGCCACTAGCAAGCTTGCATCGCAGTATCTGGAGGTGCTGGCAGCAGAACAGTTTGCGGCCAGCAACACTGCTATGAGTACTGCAGCAGCTGCTTCTCCTGCTCCAACTTGTCATGCTGCATCTGCAACAAATAGCTCAGCTGCTTCAACACCTGTGCCATCTGCACAAACACCAGCTCCCTCAGCACCTGGTGTGGCGGCATCTGTTGTATCAGGCGCAACGTCCACCCTTGGACTCGCAACAAGTTCTGAGACAGCGGCTGTCCCTCCAGCTGTCAGCAAGCCAAGTGGTGCTGTAGGTAGTCTGCTGTCGATATTACCCCTGGTTGGCAGCAGCATTGGCGGCATTAGCAACAGCAGCAGTGCAACACCAGCCAATAGCTTATTGCCGGCAGCTGTCATCTGTGACCCTGAGTTCTTGGTTCCCACTGATGTGACATCTGCACTCATGACACAGGTCAGTGGCGCAAACGCAAAGGGGGGAGTTTGCCCAGAACACATGGTGTGTAGGAACCTGTTGCATCAATTGTCCCAGCACCTGTGATGTACCAGCAGTTGCTTGTGTCTGCAGTTTTGGGATTGCTTGCTTGGGGTCAGCCTCATATACCAAGGAGCGCTAGCAACTCTTTCTACAACCTCCAGCAGGGGAGTGTATACACATACTACGTAGTCATCGTGACCGGATCAGTATGGCACGTTGAGATGTACATCACCTGGCCTGCCTTGTGCTGCCTGCAAGGTTGTTTCTGAGCCTGCCTACTCAGACATAATGAGGGCTCTGCTGTTCACCAGTGATGGCATGGAGCTCTACCTGCGCAACCCAGCCAGCTTCAACATACCAACAGGTGTGGAACCATCTGGCTTTGATGGACAGGGTCAATGTAGACCCATCCCTCGTGAGGTCAGGTGCAGCTGGCACCGCAGCAACACCTCCATCATGAGCAGAATCATGCGTCAGCTGCCTGTTTTCATCTGAGCAGTTGTGGCGTGCTGCCTCGCTCTTCCTGGGCTCCAGCGTGTTATACGACTCATGCTTGCAGGTGTGCCGTTGTTATTTGCTGAAGTTGAGGAATCTGTGCGCCTCACGCGACAGACGGCCCTGGGCTACATCCGCAGCAACGCTGCTGGTCAGCAGAGTGTGAGCCCCAGCAGCAAGGCCATCAAGGCCAGCAGGCTCCAGCAACTGCGCAAGGCAGTGCTGGGGCCGTCAGCTAGCCATGTGGTCTCCTTCAACGAGGGGGACAGGATCGTGGTGCTGGCACAGGACTATGCAGCAGCAGGGCTCAGCTGAGAAGGCAGACATGAGTTGGAGCACCCAGCAGCAAGGGGGAAATCATGTTGGATGGTCTGCTGCTCACAGGATCAACCTGCCCCAGCAGTACTGGGCACATGCACTACTGGTTGGGCATGTGGCAACAAATAAATGACAACACCGGAGATCGTTGGAGGGTGAATATGGGGTGGCCCATCACCCTGCTGGCCATGGCAAATGGGCTTATCTTGCGTGCACTGATTCATGAGGTCAAATGCATCTCAGTCTTCTCACAGCATTGACGGAAGGTCGGTTGGTTTTGAGGAATTGGTCACCTTGTCTGAACACACTGTAACTCATCAGGACAAGGTAGCTGTTTGATCAGAGTCACTAGGTGCACAGTTGCTGCAATACAGAGTGTTGCTGAGCTACACAAAAGCTGCTGAGCTGCGGCGGCGTGTGCCACTGCAGACTGAAGGGCTTCTGCTGAACCGCTGATGCTGCAGCAGCCGGGTCAACTGTAGACTGACTAGACACGCTGGTAGTTGTGACATTAACATCCCCTTCACAGTCATACCAGGTATCTGCATCTGTCTCAGCTGACATGATGGCGGCTGCTGCAAACAGGAAACTGCTGGTTTGAGCCATAGGTGCCAGCAGCCCTCCATCCTGAGCAACAAGTGGCAGAGGCTGGCAAGAGCCCTTGCCAGGAACACCCATGATGGTGTTCAAGTCATTGTTAGCAGCATGCGAGTACCATGTTGACCTTCTCATACAGTGGGTTGACATGCCCATACACAGGCAGGACAGTGTGCTTATCTAGACACATGCTGTACATGCCTCAAGCATTGCCCTTGATAACCCATGCACCTTTGGCTGCTGACAGTATGGCAGGATGCTCTACCACGCCCAATGGTGATGACAAACGGTGTAGTCCTGCCCACCAAGTAGTTGGACAGCTTGCCATCTGTACCTCG
Source organism: Coelastrella sp. MACC-549 (assembly GCA_018290735.1). NCBI lineage: Eukaryota > Viridiplantae > Chlorophyta > Chlorophyceae > Sphaeropleales > Scenedesmaceae > Coelastrella > Coelastrella sp. MACC-549. The sequence continues at coordinate 31,513 of JABEVS010000205.1, read as the reverse complement.
CAGTGACAAGTTGGCAGTACTACTGTAGGAGATGCCATGAGCTTTGCAGAGCTCCTCAGTGACTAGCAGTGTGTTGCTACCACTATCTATCATATGATAGATATATAGATGCTATGTAGCATCCTGAACTACTACCTCCCTACCATCAGGCAGAGTGATGACCAGACCTTCAGCAGAGGTTTCAGCTGCAAACTTGTCCAGGGTCTGCTCCTGTGTTTGCCAAACTTCATGCGGCCTGGGCTGCCAGCGCTCAATGGCTGCAGCAGCAGTAGCTGCCTCAGCAGCCTGCTCCTCATCATCTGACAGAACAGATGCTACACCTGCAGTATGCAGCAGACTAGCAGCTAGCGCTGCTGCTTTCTGCACTGGATCAGCCAGTGATGAGCTAGGCTTAACTACTGGCTTGTAGTCCTCTAATTCTATGAGCTTGATGAATTTCTCCAAACGAGTCATAGTAAGCTTGCCCCGCTGCACTTCTGCCCTAGCAAGTTGCAGTGCATGCTGCTTGCTGTCAACCTCATCCATGAACCTGACCTTGTTTGTTGATGATGCCTGTGGGTTTGTTGCTAGCATTGCCATCAATGGGCAGCTCCTGCGCTGGGGGCAGGAAACTCTTGGGTGCAGCTTGACGCTTATCAGCTGTCCCTGCTGCAATTACTGGCCTAGTAGCAGCCATAGCTGCAGCGGGTGAGAGTGGTGACAATGGCTGACCCTAATGCCCTGCTGCTGCCATCATTGCGAAGCCATTGGCCCCGTAATGACCGAACAGTGCTGCATCCGCTGCTGCATTAGCCCTGCTGGCATCTGATATGCAGCAGCAGGAAACATTGGAGCAGCAGGCACTGGGTTATCATGCACAGCAGCCATGCCAAAGTTATCAGCAAAAGGATTGTTCTGCTGACCAGCAATGAGGAATGCAAGCTGACCTTGAGCTGCTCTGGGTGACACGACAATGGGCTGCTGATATGCAGCATTTGCAAAGTGCTGCTGACCAAAAGCTGCCATGACAAGTGAATGGTTAGCCTGCTTCATGCTGTTGGCTGCCAGTTCAAGCAGTTAACCTCTCAGCTTGCCTGAAAGTGAGAATAATTAAAATGCACACTCTGTTGTGTATGTCTGTCACTGAGTATCAGACTTTACAGTGCAGTCAGTATCACTGGCTGTATATTTTCATCGTCATGTTTCAGCTTTGACTAGTTACTGCAGCAATCTGTGCCCGCAGTTATCTGTCCCGTCATGGGGTAGTAGATGGGGTATCACGCCTTGAACCAACATGCATGCGCCATGAGGCAGCACAATCATTTGCATCGTGCTGTCGCAACTCATCCCGAGGAACCGGCTCATATGAACATGACACTCTATCCTGCCCGTGTTGCATTCAAACGGTTTCGTGGCAGGTTTCAGTTGGAACTTGTTTTTGTCACTTGGCAAGTGACACTTGCAATGCTGTGCTGTTGATCTAGTCTAGACTAGATGGGCCAAGCAACAGTTCAACATCTTCTCTGGCCAACAAACTCTGAGCCTCGATCGCATGACAGGGCCCAGCAGCCCATCAACAGAAAAAGCCAGGCACCACAGCAGGGTCAGCTGACCTGTAACTACATAGCTGCTGCTCTGATTTGTGCTAGGCGTAACGTTGGCAGTCAGTAGGCTGTACAGACTTTGTTGAGGGGCAAGGGAGATAATGTCCTCGCTCAGAGCAGCAATAAAAAGGGCTACTCATAAAGAGCGCGCGCAGCCGTGAGTCACTGCTTGATTAATACAATACTTGTGGGCATTGTGTCGCACATAAAATTGAGAGGCAGCTGAATGTTGCGGGCCCTGCTCACCACGTGATCCTGATGCAGGGCTGCTCGACGGAAGTATGGCTTGCTGGAGAAGAAAAAGGACTACAGGCTGCGTGCCAAGGATTACCATAAAAAAGAGAAGACCATCAAGGCACGGTCTCACATCACAGCGTTCAAAGGAGGTCATTTCACAACATAGCAGTTGCTGCTTGGTGCTGGGAAGTGCAGTATTCAACACAATCTGTATGATCCCTTGCAACTCTTTGAACATCTTCTGTGCTGCAGCTCCTTCAAAGCAAAGCAGAGGAACGCAATCCGGATGAGTTTTACTTTGCAATGGAGAATGCTCGAACCAAGGATGGCGTGCATATAGCAAGGTGAGCAATGAGCGGTCCAGCCCCTTCATGTGCAGGCATTTGTTCCCGCTAGCAAGCGAGGAGCAGTTCTCCAAGCTGAACTACGTATATTAAGAGAAGTAGTGTAGTCTTCGCAGTGATGCTGGCACAGGCATGCCTGCTCTGGTCAAGGCATTGCAAATTTGTAGAAGGCTGCTTATCATCAGCCTGTATGTGTACAGCATGCTTGACTTATCAGCGGCCACATGATGCATTTTTTGATGTCCAGCAGTCCTTAGGTACCTGCCCTGGCTACTTCTGCCTGCAGCTCCACACAGGCCAACAAGTACTCACAGCAGGAGCTGCTGTTGATGAAGACGCAGGACGTCAAATATGTGGACCTCAAAAGCAGAACTGAGGCGAAGGTGAACAACCTGCAACTGAGGGCACCTGCAGCTGCAGCTGTCTTGGAATGCTGGCAGAGGTGCTGATTGGTAGCCAGCAACATCACTGTGCTCAGGGTCTCTTATGTATACTCACATCCCAAGGCTGCCAAGCCTGTGCCTCAGCCTTGCAGCAAGCACTGCAGCATGGTGTGCAGCACGACTTCGGGTGGTTTGATAAGCGACTCACTGCTGCACAACTTGTCACTTTCAGAAAGCTGACCGCGTGAAGCAGAGCCTTCACTTCATTGGGCTAGCACCTCAGGCCAAGCATACAGTATTTGTCGACAGTGCAGCAGATGCAGCAAAGTTCAAGCCGTCAGAGTATTTTGACACACCTATGGAATTGCTGAGTCGCACCTACAATAGACCACGCCAGGCGCAGCTACAGCAGCAGCAGCCTGCAGCAGCTCTCCCGCCAGCAGCAGGAGAAAAAGCAGAAAGGTTGGTGGGTCTATGAAGCACCTCTTTCATGAGGATTGGGGCTGCATTGCTGAACATGAGATAGTCATTACTATGGCACAGCTGAAGGGCAGCATTCACTATTGTCAACACCTCGCAGTCGTCAACCTAAGCTGTTAACTTGAGGCCACAATGTTTGTTGCTACCAGCTGACGCCAGCAATTGTGTGCGGCTGTGCTGCGTTGTGCTGTCAGGCGCAAGGCAGCTGCATATCAAGAGTTAGCCCAACGCACAGAGCGCCATCAACGATTGAGCAGCATTGCCATCAAGATGTCCATGGAGAAGGAAGTAATGGGCCGAGGGAGAAAGAGGAAAATGGCAGAAGCACAAGCAGCGGATGGCAGCAGCATACCAGTTTATAGGTGGAAGAGGGAGAGAAAGAAGTAGGCTGCCTGCTTGAGGTAGCCCACAGGACACTGGAGTAATCACCAACACTCAAGCTTGTGGCGCAGTCGATAGCGCCGCCATGGCCAGTGACTGGGCTGACAAAAAAGCAACCCAGCTGCCTCAGCCTCAGTAGTGCTGGCAGTCGTCAACACTGGGTAGTGTCTGAGTAATGTTCTAGTCTGATCAGCCTGTAGGGCAGGGGCTGTTGAAGTGCTAAAAGTGAGTTATTCTGGCGATGTCATTGCTGCAGTGCTGCCCTCTGTGGACTGCTCACAACACCAGCCTCTTTCAGCTGACTCAGAGCAGCAGCCTGTGTTATGTGGCTGCAATGCAGGGGTGTGTTCAGCTTTGTGTGTGGTGTGTTCAGACTGAAGTGAGATACAAGTGCTGACGGTGGACAACAGATGTGGTTTTTTAGCAGTAGTACAGCTGTTGTAGGCTTTTAGCAGCAGCGGCATGCTGTATCCTTTTGGTGGGCCCCATTTTAAGGCTGCAGACGGGGCAAACTGTTGCTAGGCAGCAGTAATGCTGCAGTATAAGAAATTAAGCCATAAATACTATAGCAAATGCGCTGACATGCGTTCGGGCCGCCACCCTGTGTGCCTGCCTCGGCTGTCCTTGCTGTCCATCCAGCTACCACCGACGTCCTACACCAAGTATTACCTGGAAAAAGGAGGAAGTTAGGTATGTGATTTTACTGGCTGAATAACCCCTGTATGGGTTGAAGGTTGCTACTCATCAAAAAATTTCAACGTTTGCGAGACTCTACAGTACTACTAGTAGGTTTTATACCGTAAGGCCGTGAGGACTAGAGCCCTTGCGCCTTAGCTCGCTGTCACTGACACGAATCAGCGCTGCTGCCGTGTACCGTGCCTCCGCCGCCGAACGCACAGCATCATCGTGATCATCTTGGGATTTCACGTCTTTTGAAACCCGGTTTGGGGCATCTTTGCCCTGTGTGGGTGGAATGGGAAGTGTGACAGGAGTACTGCATGCCATGCAGTGCATGGAGAATCTTGGTGTGCAGAATAAGGTCGCGATATTCGACTGCAGAGCACAACATGTGCTACTTGACCTTTTGTACCATAGATTAAATTGGTGATCACTCCTGTAGCGATGTAATGTAAGTTGAACATGTGCCTTGAAACCCACGTACGCTGTATCGCATGCTCTGAAGCGGTAACAAGTAATATGATGTGTATGTAGCCCTGGACCACCCGCAGCTGCCCAGCATGCATTGGTGCTGTAGCCCCAAGACTGCTGCTGGGTAGCTCCAGCACAAAGGCCCAATGGTTGCTGGTTTCATCAGAACGCCTATGTTATAACTGTCTTTTTGCTCAGCAGAAGCCAGGCATGGGCAGACTCCATCAGCCGTCAACCCAGCTCAGCTGGCAGCGCTGTCAACATTGCCGCTGCTGCTGTTGTATCCAGGATATACTATATAGTAGTACTCCATGCCAACAGCTCACTGATCATGAGGCTTGGCAAGCAGGGAAACACCAGAACAGTGCATCCATGTTATGCGGTACTGGATGAGCTGGCGGTAAGTAGGAGTTTAGGCGGTAAGTAGACGAGTTCCTGTCAACCACAGCCTTTTTGTGGTTCAGCAAACCCGTTTTGACAAACCATTTACATTCTTCAGATGATTGCTCAACGCTCTCATTACTTCAGGCACAACGGCCAGAGCATGCCACGGTGTTGGTCACCTCCTTAGGTGCTTGGCCATAAATTGGTTCCAGCCCTTGTTTGGGCCTGTTGCCAGTGGCTTCTGCCTAGCCCACCAACCAGCACGTAGCTCAGGCGGCTTGCCCACTTATGACACTGACACACATCGGCTGCTGCATGTCACGCTGGCTGTCACAGGCTGTCCTTGGCAGTAGGAAACAACACCTGCGCCTGGTTGTTACCCCGCTCGCACTTTCCTCATGCCGCTGCATATCAAAAAGAAGATCAGCTTGTGCAGAGTCTTTTTTAATAATGTCACAACGCAGCTGCCAAAGCTTGGCAGCTTCAATCTAGGTCATTAGCGCCACTGTGGCACCAGCAGATGGTACTGTCTTGAACACACTCTGGCTGATGCCTTCCAACTGTTGCTTTTTGCTCTTGTAGAAACGTTGTTTGAGTGTCGTTACGAAGCCATCAGCCTGTGTCTCATGTACCAGGGCTACCACACACCCACCCCATCCAGCACCTGAGCAGGCAGCAGCACACAGAAATGTTGAACACGGCAGAGCACCTCCCCAGTACTGAACTTAACCAGCCGACAGGTGGTTGCCAAAGCTGCAGGGCGGAGCAGCACAAAAAGTGTGATTCAACCTCATATGCTGCCTGCCTCTGATGAACATCATGCAAAGGCAAACAATGAAAAGGTACAGCAGCATAGCGTGTCTGAGCCCTTTCAGCCCACTTGGAAAACACCTGTGAGCCTTGCTCCAAGCGCTCCTGCTTCCTTTGCCACCTGGACAAGTTTGTCCAGCTCCTCACAGCTGCACTGGTACAGCTCAGCACAACTGGCATGACTGGCATCCATCAGGGAGCCAAGCTGAGACAGCTTCTCAGTGGATGACAGACTGGCATCACAGCAGACCCTCTTGAAGTCCAATACACGTTGTGATTCAGAAAAGACATGGACAGCTCGCTGTTGCAAATGCAGACGACCTGGTCCTGCTGCTGCTGTCTGCAGTGCTTCTGGCAGCAGAGACATCAGCTCAATTTCTGAGCTGCCCAGCACCTGACACACCTGCAAGGAGCCGTGAGGGCACAGCGGTTGACGCCACAGCATGCAATATATGTGGGCTGCAAGGCGCAGCCCACTCCAGAAATGCTGTGGTACATGCAGGGTTGCGGTCTGGTCAAACATCATAGACAGCATATACAAGAGTGCAGTTGTTTGTGTTGGCAACCAAGAGGTGAGTCAGGCAGGTTCCAGCATGCTCAGGGAATAGTCAGGCATGCCCCTGGGCTGGCAAGGCAGACAAGAACCCTGCACTGCAGATTAGTATATAAAAGACAAGAGGATGAGTTGTTGCAAGTAGACTTACATGGCTCACCTGTTGTAAGGTGTACGATGCATGGGGCAGCAGCTGCTGCACTGTGGATACCAGCCTCCCAGCACCCTGGCTTAGCACCTTCTCACAATGTTGCTTATCCACCTCTGCCTCAGCAGCGTACCTCAGCAGCCTGGCTTCAACCTGCTGCAGCATTTTCACAGCATGCCAGCCACAAGTAGTGCTGGTACTGCTGCTGCTGCTGCTGTCACCTGATGGTGAGCAGCTGAGAGGATGCTTGCTTGAACGCTTGTGAAGCAGCATAGCAGCAAGACGGCATTCCAGCACACGCAGGTTGTACCTGCAACCCCAGAAGATGGAGCCCGAGCATTAGCAACAGGTGACACAACCAGTTTACACAGCATCAACAAGCGACATCGTCAGTTGAAGGTGTGCCAAGCAGTACGGCGCGTGGTGGAGCAGCACTGAGCACACATTTTCTACCTGCTGGCTGCAGTTTCTGCCTTGAGAGAAGGGGCGAGGCAGTCGGCCACCACAAACACCCCGCCAGCAGGCAGGGCCACAGGACTGCTGCGAACCTGCAGATGAAATGTGTCATTATGACAATGTGTTACTTGCAAGCCTTTGGCTGCAACCACACAAAGCAGTCGGCAGTGAAGTTAAGCCAGGGAACTCCACCACTCATGCTGGTGTGGAGGCTCCCCTGCAACATTTCTAGCTTCACTGCCCCACTGCTACATGGCCACTATTGCTCCCCCCCTACAAGCATCACGCACTGGCTCGAACTCCACATGAAGTGCTAGTCCCTGCTGGGCCATCACAGAAACAGCCTGGTCCATGCCACCACCCTCAGTGCCCACGTAACGCTCACTCCTGATGTGACATATGGAGCCACACAGCAAGAGCAGCACAGTGCTGTTACTACAAAGGAGTCAATGGCCTGTCGGCAATGTCTTTGTCATGCTCTCATTGTCAAAGCAGCCACCACACAGCGCTGCTCAAATAAGCCTGCTGAGGTTGCTGTCGTGTCATGCCATCAAACAAACTGGAGACATGCGCAATCCCATGCAGCGCCTGTGCTGTGTGAGTGGCCCAGCAGCGCTGGGTTACCTGCATGTGAAGTCTGCCACCTGCTGTTGTGTTGCTGGTACTTCCCACAGTGCCAGCAGCCCTAGGGCAGCTGAAACCACCAGCGCAGATGAACTTGAAAGGCCAGAGCCTGCCATTTTCAGTGGAGGGCGTGCACAGTCTTGTGATCCAGGCCAGTCAGGTGTGGTTGGTTGACAAGCCTGGGCAAGTGTGGTTTAACCAGCCAAATGCATGCCGATTGCAAGAGCACTCACTGCTGGCATTATCATGTGCATCAATGAGATGGAGAGCATGGCAGCTGTAGGCCAGACGTAGTGGCATCATGTCTGACAATTGTTGCCCATCTGCAACAGGCCATGACTGTTAAGGCTGCACAATACAAGCTGCCTACCAGGTGGTATTTCTCCGTGTACCATCATGAGTATGTTGCCCCTGCTGGGTACCACCTGACCCACACTGGCAGCAAACTCCACAGAGCCCTGCATCACAGCATAGCACTGTTGAACGCCCTTAATGGAGCAAGTCAAGGCCCACAGGGCTGGGCAGCCACACAACATGCTGCTGAGAGGCGTGTTGCCTGGGCGACATTTGAAGCAGAAGGCAATCTTGCAGTGGGCACATGACGCTCCATGCTGGTCTTATCAAGCGAACAGTGGGATGTTGCTTGGACCATAGTGGCACCTTATGGGGCCTGCTTCATTGTTCAGGATACAAACATGTATGCTTTGTCCGCTTCAGAATGGGTGTGGGGCTGCTGGCACATTTGCTATGACTAATGGTTAAAGTATACACATACATATGCATGCATTGCTCAACAAGGCACAGTTTGATGTGTCATCCCATCACCTTGTAAGCTGCATGGATGTACTTGATCCAGTCTGGATAGCCATCAGGCAAGGGGGTTGCAGGGTGCAGATTGAAGTCGCCCGGAGGGTAAACCTGGTGCTGTGTGTTGCTGATGATCAGCTTCGAATGTGGCTTGCTGCGACTGTCATCCAGATCAGACACACCACTGGGGCCAGTGCAGCCCTGCTGATGTTGGGCCTGCCAGCCAACTGCCACAAAACAAGCCTGTGAACGCATTCAGATTGAAAACTGTATAAACATTGGATCCGGTTGACGTGGGCTACATTGGAGTGGTAGGTGTTGGCACTTGCAGACGTGGTGCAGGATTCATAACTGCTGACCTGTTCAATGGCCATAGGCAGCACACCATAGCCCTCATAGTCGATGTGCTCCCCAATTATATTGACCCGCCCTAGTGACACAATCACAGCTTGTGAGAGATCCAGCAGCCTCCTGAGATGGCCAAAACATTCCCTGGAATCAGGAAGACACACTTTACCTGGGGCCCTAGCGGCTGCAACAGGTTGCATCCCATAACAAGCACAGAATGCGTCTGCAACCATCCTGTAATCTGTGGTGCACCTAAGCATGCTTGGGTACATGTTGTCATCAGCTGTAACAGGAAGTTAGCACCTCAAGACCACTAATTGGCACAGAAACGTGCAAGAAGCTTGAATATACTGACACGGATGTTTTGCTGCACAGGACTACTTTAACTACAGAGGGGTGGTCCGATGCAGCCGCTAGGAGACTTTCTCTCACTGTAGCCCTGCAGGCACTGATGGTCGGCTGCAAATGACTTGAGCAGATCTGTAAGAGTTGCAAGTAACAGCTTGATCATCCAGCATCAGGTGGCACAACGGGTCCTGGATGCGACTTTTCATCATACCCGTTGCCTACAGGCCAGCATGCAGCCAGATGAGTGATCGGACAAAAGCAGTGGAATTAGACAACCCGTCAGTAGTCTGTAAGAGATACCTCAGGGCAAGCTCTGCAATGTAGCAGGGTACATTGCTACATTAGTGCATCGGAAGTTCAGGAGGCGAGAGCTGTTTGGCAACTTCCCCAACCGCCGCAAGTTCAAGTTGTAATTCAAGGCAAGGAGTGCGACAACACAAGCAAAGGGCCGCTTTGAGGAGTCCATATCCTGGAAGCACGTTTACATCTGATGGACTCAGCCTGGCCGCTTCGGATTGATCAATCCAGTGACAGAAAAATGCCGATGCAGAGTACGTTGCCCTAGGCTTGCATCTTGATGGAGAAAGCAAACTCGCATGCCTTTCACAGGCGTCTGAAGCTGCAGCTGATAGTGATAGGCTTGGGGCTGGCAGCTGGGCTCGTCCTGGGATATATCTTAATGGGCACTGCTCATGCAATCTTTGATATAGGGGCAGAGGAGCACTACCAGCATAATGGACGCTAGACATTTGCAGGCAGCTTTGTAGCAAAGGACCATCGCATGCTGGAAGCCCAGCTAGGGACACCATGTAGTCACAAATCCTGTTGGTTGACGAGCCGTCAATCTGGCGGATAGGACTTTCAGCTGGTGCATTTCACATTGTCAAGCTGTTGCTGACTGCGTAATGCTCTTGTCGTGCTGCGAAGTAGTGGTTAGTCATATCACCTACTGATGCATGAGCCGACTCATTTTCAACAACAGCAGGGAAGGACAACGCCAGACTTGCTTCTCAGGTGCTATGGGCTGTGCTCCTGTTGGTAGCTATTGGTCCACGTACGGCCCCAGCTGCTTGCCCTTTATCAAATACCGATGCTGCAACTTCTTTCAAACATTGCCATCTGCACTATCGCCTTGTGTACAGGAACCGCAGGCCATGCGCTGCCTGTACCAGAACCAGGGGCCAGGTAGCTCCAGCACAGAAGGTTAGCAGTGTACATGGCAACTTGATACGTACAGTGTTATGTGGTGGAGCGGTCCTCTGGCAGGACCAAGCCAGTCAGCTCGACACCTTGGAATTTGTTCGAGCTGTCATTGGTTTTTGTTTGTATTGAGGCTTAGCTGGGCACTTGATTGACCAGTGGCCACAATTGCTGTTGAACGGGAAGCTGTTTGGGTGCTGACATGGTAGGCATGGCCTGCAACAAAGCATAAAAAATATCATTCCATGTCACCTGGGGGCTGTGCTCGAGGGGTCGTTGGTTTGTGTTAGTAAATCCCACATGGAGGTGCAATTCTGCACATCAAGTGACTTGTGAGCTCTGCTGCTCTCTTGGCGTTACAGTGTTGCAGACATCAGCTGATGTTGGCCTGCTGCCAGCCCCTGCAGTTGCATGAGGATGGATTGTCTTGTTATCTGTTGTCGTCTAATTTACCCCTCACATGCTAGTAGTGTAGTGCACTGGCATACTGGTTCAGCTGATGTAGTAAACAGTGAGCTGTGAAGGACATTGCCACCAACACGTTGCAGCAACAAACAGCACTGTTATGATTCGTCGCTACATTTCAATGTGGCACTTCTCAGCATACGCAGCAGCAGCAGCGTTGCTGCTTGCTGTCGTCTTGCCTCCATGGAAGCAGTGGCCAGCAGTAGCAGTTCTGCAGGCCTAGCAAGGTCCTCTTGTTTTGTAGCTTCTTGGACTAATCAAAGCTTTGTGAGGACTGCGCCATGAGTGACCTGACTAGATCCCGGCTCCCTGTTTGTGTGCGTTGATGAAAATCTTGAATCTGGTTTAGGCTGTGGATGTTCTTGTGTGATGACAGCTGCTGGTTGTTCAACAGATCTGCAAGATTGTGCATGCATCACTTCAATCACAGGTTGGCGCGGCAGCTCACATAATAATAATGGCATGAATAATCTATTTTGACAATCAGGTACCTCACATCACTGGGGATGCACGTGCATATCATTAGCCTGCATGCAGGCAGGTTCATGTCAGCATTGTTTGTTGGGTTGGGTTGTTATCAGACAACAAAGAAACAATACATCACCTCACTTGTTGATGCATGGTCATTGCCTGCTTGCAAAAGAAATTTAGCCATGCAGCAGGGTGAAATGCTATGGTTGATGCGCTGACATGCTTGTAAGTTACAGGATTGGATCATTCCATTAATGTAGTTCTACTTGTAGTACTAGATGATTGGGAACATGATCTGCAAGTGTGTGGGCCAGCCAACACTACAGCTTAGTGATTAGTATAAAATGAGTTTTGTGGCTCGGCAATTGTTATATGAATACCGTCACGGTGGTAGGCAAAGGATCAAGGGCCCCTCATCATTGCACTCGGGGTGCCTCTTATGATGGTTGCACTCTTTGTTACCTGCAGCTGCTACGAGAGAGCACATCATGTCCTTGAACATGAAGGTCGGGACAAGAACCACCTCGTACAAGGTGACGCATCAACAGGCGTACCTTGTGCAGATAGGGGACACATGAGATTCACATTGCTGGCAGCAGAATTGTGAAAGAGATTGAGCCCATGCAAGTGTGCGATCCTTGATCCAGCACTGCATGCATTGTGCTTGAACCATTCACCCAAAAATGTCCTCACAAACAATACACCTCCGAGGCAGTAGCACCACTCCAAGCAAATCAAGAATATACAGCGCATGTCTCAGCGCTTGGCAGCTGACTGTTGCTCTTCTGCAGAGCTCAGTCGCCGCTTATGTCCTGTCAAGCAACTCAAGTGCTGGCCCTCCATGGTATTTACTGCTGCATGCTGGCCCAAAGCTGCGACATCTGGGTCTTGTGCTGGACTACCTTCTGGCCTAGCTAGTGTTGCGCAAAGTTCATACAAACCATTGCAAGTGATTCTGCGAGCACCAGCTCCATGCAGGAGCACGTCTGCCGCAGTATCTTCCAGGATGCTGTCTCCTGCTACACCACCCTCTGCAAGCAGTCCGCCAGCAAGCAGAGCACCCACACCGGTTGGCGTGAACACGCCAGCAAGTCCCCCAGCACCAATGGGACCACTGTAAGGACATCCCAGCAGCACTGCATCCGGCCCCTGCATGACTGAGGCTGTTGTAATGCCTGTACTGCTGTACTGAACGGCACCTGGCCCCAACCTGGAACTTGGGGCTTGTTGGGCTGCTGCTGGTGTGCCCAGTGAGGCCAGAATGCTGCTGAATAGCACACCAGCCTGGAAACCCCTCTCTCTCATTTGGCTGGCCTCTGAGGCTGATACTGTCAACAGAGGTGATGACACACCAGACTCAACGAGCCCGCCTGCCACAGCACCAGCTGCTGGCTGATCCCCCTCACCAGCCTGCTGGGTCAGCAGTGCAGCGGCATGGCCAGCCAACTGCTGCAGCTGCTGCTGCCGAAGCATAAATTGTTCCTGCGTCAGGAGCACAGACAGCTGCAGACCCTGAAGCAGTTGAGGCAACTGCAGCAAGTCTGAGACTGCCTCATTCAGGTCATGGCTGTTGCTGCTGTGCGCTATGTGCGCGCTAGTTGTTGCCAAGTTAGCATTGCTAGCATGGTGAGATGAAACTTCAGCCAAGGTGCTGCTGGTGGTAGCCGCAGTAGCCACTGTGTTGGCTGCTATGGGGTGAGTTGCCAGTAGCCTGGAAAGACCAGGCAGCTGGGCCCCCAGACGCTGCAAGGCTCTGATCAGTTGCTGCTGCTGCTCTTGTTGCTGGCCTGCTGTTGGTTGTGTAGCTGCCCTGCTGCTGCTGGCCATGCCCAGCAGCTTGCTCATACCCTTGACGCTGCGCAAATACTCCTCAGCTGCACGGACAGCTGCTGCTGCTGCAGTTGGTTCATCACCAGATGGCACACTCGGCCCAGCAGCAGCAGCTGCTGCAGTGAGGGCTGCAAGCTTGTTGGGTACAGGTACTGGTGCTGTAGCTGCAATGAGGTCTGCACAAGCCGGTGCTAGCAGGCGTTGACCAGCGCTTACATCTCCTTGTTCAATGGCTACTAGTATCCCCACCACATGCTGCCTAGCTGCTGATGCCTCTTCATACAGGACAAAGTCCTCAACCAGGGCGCGCTGGAAGGTGGCAGCTAGAGAAGCGCTGTTGCCAGTGCTCCCAGCAGCAGCTAGCAAGCTGGAGGCAACGGGGTGCAAACCTGGTGGAGCCCATGCAGTTCCGTCGACAGCAGCAGCCCCAACTGCAGCTGGTGGGTCTGTCGCTTCCTTCGGTTTGCTTTGGCCATCAGCGTCAACAGTGTGCAGCTGCCGGTGCGCTGGTAAATCTAATAAACAGTTATTGTTGATTCTAGAATGAGCCAAGACGTGCTCATTTCTGGACTCTCCTGCAACTGCATCACCTTGGCGCTGACCCTGCTCTAATACCTGTCCTACAGCACTCTGCTCACTCCACTCAATTCGTAAGCTGTCCGAGTTTTCGCTTGCTTGTTGCTGGTTGCTTGCATTCTGCTGCATCGCCCTGAATGCTGCTGACTCTGGTATCTGCTCTGCTACCACAACTGACAAGTGTGGAAGATGGGCTACCTGCTGCTGCCTAGTGTGCTGCTGGAGAGGACCATGTTCTGTGCTGCTCATCGGCTGCTGCAATGACTGAAAGCTGGACTGCCTGTGGACCGTCCCTGAGCCCCAGGAACTCAACTCTGTTGGCTCAACAAGAGCCCTCTGCAGGTGTGGGGGCAGAGCTGCAGCCTGAACTATTGGGAATCCTGCTGCACCTGACTGTGGCTGCTGCTGCTCTACGCTGTCGGGTCCTACCAGAGACACGCCCGAGCCCCAGGACTGCCTCAGGTCTGATCTCAACCTTCCAACATGGCTCCACCTGCGTCCCGCCGTTCCCGCTCCGCCATTTGAAAGTACTCGCATGCGCAGGTTTTGGCCAGCTGGACTGTCACCAGCAGAGCTGTCAAGCCCACTGCCTGCTGAATTGCTGCTCAGGACTGCTACATGTTGGTCACCAACTATGGCGCCTATAAGATTAGACCTGATGCTGGCCTGCTCACTCAGCTGGCGTGCAGCACTTTCGGCACATGGTACATGGCTGTCGCTGCCTGCTGCTGAAGGCTCATCTGCTGCAGCAGCTGCTTCTGAAGTTGAAGGGCCTGCAGGCTGCTGCAACCCTTGCTTGATTGCAACCGGCACTGGTGTTGGCACTGGCACTGGCACTGGCAAGGACGTCTGGCTGCTGGCTGGATTATCATGGCCATCGGCTGTTGATGAATTGGCTGCAAGGCCAGCTATTGTGGCTGGCACAGTTGGTGGTGTCAGCGGCTGACTCAGCAAGCCACCTGCGGATGTTTGTGCCTGTCCACTTGACGCCAACAGGGCCGAGCTGCCAGCTGCAGATGCAGATGCAGCAGTGGGTGTTGCCACTGTTGCCACTGCATGTGTCTGGCCAACAGGATCACTGCTGTTTGCAAGGCTATTGCCAATGGCCACCAAGGGCATCTGCCATCCGCTGCTTACCAAGGTATGTGTGGCTGGAAATGCAAACCGCAACACACTGTCCATGAGCCTCTTGTGTGGTCCCAACACTGGTTGCTTGACAGTGAACAATATGCCTGGGCCTGAGCTACATGCTGGGATACAGCTGTTGAGCTGCTGTTGGTTGATTGTGATAGGGCAAGCTGCAGGAGTTTGCAGGCTCTCAGCAACAGCAACTCTGCGAGGGTCAGCATTGAAAGAAGCTCAGGCAGCACGGTCTCTGGCAGTAGCAGCCAAATATGGAGCCTATCCACCACCCAGTCTTGCTGCAGGTGGTGACTTGTAGATGTGTGAGGTGTGACATGCATCTGCTGTTGCACATGCCCCACAAGTACAAACATACTTGGCAGACAGAGAGCAGGAAGCGGGTGAAGATGTGTTCCACAGCAGGGTGATGGCTACTGCACACCTGTGCATCAACACAAGCCCTGCACCTCCTGTTGCCTCAGAACCCACCTGTACTTCTGCAGCTGCAGCCATTCTGCACTTGTCAGCCGCCCTCCCGCTGCAGCTAGAGTTTCAGCGTCGACACTCACAGTGGGCCCAGCAACAACCTCAGCCATTGTGGCTGGTGGCGGATTAGACGACACTGGCAGCACCGCTGCTCCATCTGGTGCCACCTGCCTGTGCACCAATGGTGGCGCAGTACTGGTTGCTATGATGCGCGCTAATGAACAGCTGGCAGGACCAAGCAAGGTCCAGCCGGGCCTGCAAATGCACATTCACACAAACAGCATATAAGCTCCTGAGAAAGAACCAGGGATCAGATAAAACCTTACATGAAGTATGCTCCTTGACACTCCTCACCCAATTCAGCAGGACCTGGATGTCGGCAGTGCCTGGCAGATGTGTTATGCATGCCTGCATTTGAAGTTGTGTGTCTGCTGCAGCAGCTGCACATCTCACCTGTTTTCAGCTGCAGCAAGGTGCCGTGCGAGCGCATGAATGCACAGGTTCCCCAACTCTTGTCGGTCTAGTTGCTCAGCATACATGGCCCAGCCAATGAAACTGTCAAGAATGTCTTCGCGTTGGGACTCGCACAAACCTGCAGGATAAACGCTACTCTCAACAACAGCACTGCCATGCGCAGGAACGCACGCACAGATGTGACACTGGCACCAGGCGATGGGGATCATGATACCAGTTGCTATGGCAGACGTTGAGATCATCGGCTGTCAACATGTCTCGCACCATACCTGTCCAACTGGTCAGCTGCAGCTCTAGCTGCTGTGCAAAATGTGCCTCACACAGCTGCACCAGCCGCTGCAAACCACAGGCTATTGCGGATTGATGCAGCTGCGGTGTCAGCTCTTCATTCTCTGGTATGTCATCAAGATACAGGAACTGCGCCAGGCTGGACAAGGAGCTGCCATCAACTACACAACTTAAGCGGACCTGTAGAATGACAGTGAAGGGCCCGTGTCAGACTCGTTGCAACACACAGTACAGAAAATGTGTGGCATCACATTCAGATAGTAATGCTGCAAGACTGTAATGTTACGTATGATTCACCAGCAGTCTGCAGCATTCTGCTTACCTGCCGCACTTCAGCTGCCACTGGCTGACCATGCAACACTGGCAGCCTGCATTGCAAAACCACTTTGTGCACTCGCTGGCTGCTGCCATCTGCCGCTATCAGGTCCACATCGCCGCTGGTGGCCCTGCTGCTCCAGGCTGGCTGGAATGCAGGGCATGCAGGTCCCGGCACAAACTGTTCTGCACTGGCTCTTGGCAGCCCAGGTGCATCGGGTTTCAGCTCCAACACCAGGGGCCCATGATAGCGTGCTACTTTGCACACCCCCGGCTCACAGCGCTCCTGAGGCACATCAGCAGAAGTACAGGCTGGTCCGGATGAAGGCCGTGAATGTGACAATGGCTGCTGCTGTGGTGAGTCATGCAAGCTGACAACAAGCGCGCAATCACATTGACAAATGACAGCAGTGACATCAAGCGCGGCTTCGTAAATGAATCCTTTTCTGTTGTGAAGGCAGCAAAGGTGGTAAGAATGTGTGTGCTGAGTCAGACGATTGTTGTTTCTTATTCGCAAAAGTAAGTTTGCTGGAGTGCCACGTCAGTATAACTTTGTCTCTGACCTGCAGAATGGCGTCCAGCTCTTGCCTGCTTTCAACAGATGCAAGCAGCACATCACCTCCGGGCCATCGGCAGATGAAGTGTGGCATTGCTGCCAGAGCTGTAGACTGTCTGAATGTCAACAACACACCGGTGTCAGATGCTGTAGACACGCTCCAGTATCATACTACTGCTTACTGACCACATGGTGGCAGCACCCATCAACGGGGATGGTGGCATCATGTAAAGGAAAGAAGCGCTTGCTGACAATTGGGAGCACGTTTTAACACTCTCCACTACAATGGTGCCATGGACAGCACCGGCACATGACAATGCCACACGTACCTGTTTGATATGACCACCCTAATTAAGCCATGGAGGCTGTGCGTGGCCAATACAGCGCCAAGCCCAACAAGCTTGTACTGGTGCTGTTGCCTGGCGAAGACCGCTGAAGCACCAAGCTAGCAGAACATTTTTTATCTTTTCTCTTCCAAATATACCCTCAGCAAGTGGCGTCTGTGTTTGCCGTTGCAGCCGATAACGGTGGGTGCAGTACATCGGGGATATCTGTACGTCGAAACACACAGCTACTGCATGACACCAGCATGCATGATGCACTAATACCAGCAAAATGTTGTTTTTGTTACTCGCGGTTGCTTCTCACTGTTAAAAAGGCTGTTACGCGAAAACATAACGTACATGGCAATGTAGCAATCACTACTGGTGATGCTTGCAGCTTCCAGACACTTTGGTTGCGCTCCTTCTTTCCTCCGTCTGCTTATACACGCCCGCTTACCTCTTGTGTCATGCCAGCCGCAGGCAATTGACAGCTGATCAGCAAGTAACCTGCACCATGGCACAGGAGGTTGACCTGCAAATGCTGTCGCTTTTGCCGGACGTGGTCAAACGCAAGATTCTTTGCATTCTTGAACCACATCACAGTGCCGCTGCCTCGTCTGCTGGCTGTCATCACATTAGTTCTCAGGAGCTTCCGTGGACACCCTGCAGCAACAATAAGACATACCTTGCTATTGGCTGCGGGTCTTTCAGCAGCATCAGCAGCCGCAATGTGCAGCTGCCACCACTAGGTTCTGCTGGGAGCTGCATAGTGGATGGTGTGTTGTCACCTGCAGAGGCATCAGTGAGTTTCACCATGGTGCAACCCCTGAAGAACTCCTCATGAGTGAAGCACCGACTCGAACCCACATATGTACAGGCTGTTGCTCAGGCTGTAGAGGATTGGTTGCGGGATCACGGCAGGCGGCCAGGCATGGGTAGCGCATCAACAGGTGGCCTATGGCATGACAGGCATCATCGAGGGGACATCACCAGCTGGGTCAGTGAGCAGGAGCTGCAAACAGCAGGTCAAACCCTGTTGTCAGCAGTGTTACAGCTGCTTGCCTCGCTGAGACACCAATTGCTGCAACAAGGGTGAGGTTCAAGCAGGTGCTCCAACTGTTGGCAGCTGTTGTCGTTGGCTTATGTCTCGTCTTCTGTCGCATGCATATATCTGCTCAGTCAACCGCATCACAAACAGTGAAGCATGTCAGTCTGATACCACGCATTGTTGTGCTGCTGTCAGCACATGGTATGGCAACAGCTGTATGCCAACAGCCTTTGTTGGTCATAGCCTGCAGGTATGATGTGTCAGGCCGCTGCAGTGTCCAGCTGGCTTGTTATCCTGGCGGTGGTGCCCGGTATGTGAGGCATGCTGATGCATCACCTGCCGCTTCAGACAGGTCAGTCACAGCACTGCTCTACCTCAACAATGAATGGGATGTACAGGTGCGGTGAATCAGCAGATGCTATGGTAATGCCTCAAGCCCATCTTGGTAAACAGCCAAAGCAAGTCAGGTGTGGTTTAGCAGTCGCCTCTGATATGCTGTTCATGCATACTTCGGCTGTAGGAAGTCACATTGACAGCTGGCGCCAACTAGTTCTCGCCTGTGGGCCTGTTGGTTGCAGGTTCATGGTGGCCAGCTGGCCCTCTACAATGCAGCTTACACCAGTATGCAAACGCCTACTGCTGAAACATCAGACACTGCAACCAAACCCTGCAATGTTGGCTATGAAGCTGGTGAACCAGCTACCCTTGTTGCACCACTCAGTGGCCGCTTGTTGGTCTTTGACAGCAGACTGGAGCATGAGGTCCTGCCAGCCCACAAGGACAGGTACTCCATCTCAGCATTCTTCTACAGGGGCAAACCGCATACCGCTGAACCAGCCGCCAGCAAGCGCGCTGATGCTGCAACAGCTCTTGCACTAGCAGATGTGAGCTATTCAGCAGCAGTCCATGCAACATCCGCAGGGGCATCTGGCAGTGTGAAAATCCTAGAAGCTCAGCTCACAGGTGCAGTAACATCCACTCCCGCCATGCCACCTGCTCTTGAGGTGGTACCTCCAGCGGACACCACATGTGTCAGACCTACCTTGCCTCGCATCTTCGTCAGCATTGCTTCATTCCGTGACGAGGAGTGCCAGTGGACGCTCAGAGACCTGTTTTTGAAGGCCACACACCCTCAGCGGGTCTTTGTTGGGGTTGTGTGGCAGATTGACCCACTTGTTGATCACGGCTTTGTGAGGATGGCTGGAGGAGACAAGACAGAGCCATACTTGAAGCAGGTCAGAGGGACATGATAGATTCTCCTGCTGGCAAGGCCATCAACACATTGTTGCTTATGATGGCTTGGCATGGATGGTTGACACATCCTAGCCAAGCCTGCTTTGAGCTAGGTCATACTGTGGTGATTTTGCCTTGTATCTGAGTTCGTTTGCAGACGGTTTCTAGGCATAGCAAAGTGTTGTTAGATGCCTTCATCTTTCTGTATTTGGTAATGCAGGTGCGCCAGGTCTGTGTGCATTACCAGACAGCTACAGGGCCATGTGCAGCACGCAGCCTAGCCCAGCAGCTTTGGGTAGGAGAGGAGTATGTGCTGCAGATAGATGCCCACATGAGGTGAGAGGAATGCAATTTGACAACAAGGCTGCTCCCATGGCAAAACCCAGTCATTTGGCTGTGCAGCTGCAGGTGAAGTTCACTGGGTACTGTCTGATGCCAATATGCCCTTTCGTGCATGGCTGTGCTGTTACATCCGTTGTACAGGTTTGTAGAAGGTTGGGATGAGTTGTGCCTGCATCAGCTGCAGCTTGCTCAACACGAGGCTGGGCAAGAGAGAGTGGTTTTGTCGACCTATCCCCTGGGCTATCATGGCGAGGGCCCTGCAGCGGCAGTGCCTGACAATGCACCAGCCACTTTGTTGTGTGCAAAGAGCTTTGATGACTCTGGGCTGCTTCGGATCCATAGCAGGTGCAGTACAACAGCATGCTGCCAGTGGGTGGTATGCGTCCACATATGTGGTGCAGGCCACCACAACAGAGGCTGCTGTTGGCAGCAGCTCAGCACAGGCCCAACATCTTTGCCAACTAAGCGTTACCAGGCCACTACCTAGGCATGCAGTGCAAGCTGTATTGTGCATCCTGTTGACTGTTGTGTGGATGCGCTGAGCCGCGCTGCCTCGTCTGCAGGACGCTTGCACAGTGGCCGCCTAGGCCAGTGCCTAGCTTGTTTTGGGCAGCAGGCTTCAGCTTTGCCACTGCTGCCCTTCTGCTGGAGGTGCCTTACTGCCCGCACCTGCCATACCTGTTCTTTGGCGAGGAGAGCTACATGCTAGCACGTATGGTGACACGTGGCTGGCAGGTGTGGGCACCTAGTCAACCTGTGGTGTTCCACCAATGGGAAAGGAGCGCACGGGCAAAACATTATCAAGCATGTGTCCCGGTAAGGGCTGTTGTAGGTCCGCCAGCATAATGTACACCCTCTGATATGGCATATGTCTGTGCAACTATTGCCTTGTTCCAGCCAATGCATCATGGGTACTGCAAGCTGATCAGATCTATTTGCCGTGGCAGCTGCTGGTACAGAGCTCTTTGCCACTGCATGCAGAATCACCCTGCAAAGCGGCTTGCATCCCAGGCCCAGGTGTTGAAGGTGCTGCGTGGCATGGAGCCTGCAGTCCTGCTTGATCAAGGTCAGGGTGTTGAAACCAGTGTATCTGTTGCCACAAGGGAGTCACAGCGCCTGAACCACGCGGCCAACAGCCCATGCGAAGCGGATTGGGCTCCGGGAGGTGTATGGGGCTTGGGCACTGTGCTTACGCTGCAAGAATTTGAGACCAGGCATGGTGTCAACTTCCGGCAGCTGCTTGTCAGCAAAGAAGCACAGTATGGAGGACAGCCGCTGACATCATTTACATAGCGTTGCGCCGGTTGAGGTGTGCCCCAGCTGGGGTCATTCAAAATTGTACTACAGTGTGTCAGATCATTTGCCAGCTCATCCGATGTTGCATGCATGGCCATATGGCAAGACATCTACAGCAGCTGCTGTCACAACCAGCAGCTGCTTCAGGTTGTGACAGCACAAGGCCCTCCACGTTCAGCAACCACATACATTATTGAACACTGGCGAGTGGTTTTTGCTGCCCGTCCATAGAGCTTCCGCTCTAGTCTCTCCCTATCCAATCATCATCAAAATTGTAATACACTGCTGCCGTCACTAGCCATGCACTTTTTTGTGCTTCTATATGTATAAGAATGCTGCTGTTAAAGGATCAATCAAAGTACTGCCGTCACAGGTCAATATCCTGCTAAGCCTTAGTATGGTCAACTGGTGGTTATTTCTTGGTGTTGCTGTTACAGCTTCTTGCCGCGTAGCACGGGATGTGGCACCGTATATTGTTTCATAAATGATTATGTAATGCAGCAGGCAATGCGCAGTGTTCGTAAGCGGTTGCACATGGCTAGCACAGAGGGCGCGCCTTTAGTGACACGGGAAACATTGGTGGTCCAGAGTCTCTGGGAGGTGCTACTCTGAGTACCTTGCTCAAACAAATACAAACACACTGCAGCATGTGGCCTGGCATAGAGGCCGACTTGATACCGACAGAGCCTAGAATTGCTGGGACAATGCGGTGCAGAAGCAACGAACGAAAGGATTACAAGGTGCCCGTGTATGTTGTGCTCAAGGGACCAGGTCATTGTTGTAGCGACCGTTATGCACCTGTCCTTGCAATTCCGTGCAATAGCTGTCACTACTGTTCAAGAGTGATAACTCAAGGCAGCAGTCTCAGCAGCAAGGTCTTGCTGCTGTGCACCCCCAGGCCCTGCAGTTGCAGCACCAGCACCATGAGCATCAGCAGCCGTCAGGAGGGTCAGTGGTATTGATGCCGCTATTGATGCTTGCCGTTGCGTGCTGTCATGCGTTTGCTGCCGGTGTCGGCTCCCAGTCTGGGAGTTTCAGCAAGTGCCTGTGTATCAGTGTAACCAACTAGAAGACGATGTCACGAACCCCTACGGCCACCAGACCCTTGACAACAGTATGGTGAATCAATCAATTATTGACCTATGAAGTTGCTTGTCACGTGCCCTATGCAGCGTCTGACAAGCAGTGCCGTGATGCCAATTGCAGGCCTGGCTTGCAGGGGAGTTCATGGTGCGGTGTGAGCAGCAAGGATTACAGTCTTTACCCCCACAGCTTTTTCGGAAAACAACACTCAGAAGGCTGATTTTGAATGGCAATGCCATTGCGCATCTGCCTGAAGAGATCCAACAGCTCAGAGAATTGAGGATTCTTCAGCTTGGACACAATCAGCTGCAGGTGTTGCCTGATGCGCTGTGCCACCTGCAGCAGCTTGAGCACTTGGATGTACAGTATAATCAGCTGGAAGCAGTGCCAGAAGGGCTGTGCAGGTAATTATTGAAGTAAGCTCATGGATAACTAACCTCATGTTGGTACTCAAGGTCGCAGCCTATTTTCACTGTCAGCCGCTGACAGCCTTGGCAAGGCATATGCAGGTGTGAACCTGTTTGCAGCTGTTGCTCTGCTCTGCTCTGCTCTGCTGCCTTGCTGTGTTTCTGTGACCTGCATAGCACACATGTAGTCTTCCACCATGACTGCAGGTTGGTTCACCTTGTTGTGCTCAACTTGGACGGCAACCCTCTCAGCAGCAGTATCGCTGATAATGGTCCAGCCCTGCATGCCTTGTGGCCATCACCCACAGCCAGCAGCGGCGCTGAAAAAGCAGCAGAAGGATGTATCTCGCAGCTCTTCCGCAAAAAGGAAGCTGTAGCTACTTCAGAACGCCTCAAGCAGGGCACAGAACTAATCATACAGCATCTGCTGGCCTCCATGGAACAGCAGGTGAGCTTGCTAAGCTCTCCACACCCTCGCATGTCAGCTCAATTGCCAGCTCGTCCAATGCATGGCCTCAAAGTATGTTGCAGCATCCCCTGATGTCTGCATGAAGGCAGCTGAGATGTTCAGTCTGGCCCTTTGCTGCAGCCCACTCTTGTACATGAACATGGTCAAAGGTGTGCACCAGAAATGCGACCCTCTCAGTCGCCTGCTGCTTCACTGCCCTCTTGTTTCAGGACCCCCAAGCTGTACTGGCTATAAAGCAGGCCAAGCTGAAGCTGCTGCAAGAGGCCAGTGCTCAGCGGATAAGCAGACTTGTCACAGTAGCAGACACAGACAGCCTTTCTACATGCCTTCAGATTGCTACCAGCACAGGGCTAAGCACTGCACTAATCGCACATATTCAACAGTCACAAACAGCAACACAGATGATGATGCAGGCTGTGCAGCAGGCACAGATGTTGGAGCAGCAATCTGCCAGGAGCTGCAGGAACCCAGCAGGTGCTAATCTTGATGATACCCTTCATCAACTGGCTGAAGCAATCAGAGGTTATGAGGAGCTTTGCAAACCAGGTGGGATATGAAGGTGGGTTATGCATGTTGCCACCACTTGAACAGCATACATTCACTAACAGAACAATCTGCCAAATATTTTGTCAGGCAGATTGCAGCCCACCCTCCTGACCGCATGAACATGTGCCCTGAAAGCTGCTGGGGAAACCTCTAGAGAATGTGCACTGGTGCAAGTGTAATGCCTGCAACGAGGCACAACACTGATATTATCATTATTGCGCAGGCAAGCCTTCAGGACCTGTGTACACGCAAGCACGTACTCTTTGGCGCGCGCTGCGGCGGCAGCAGCTTGAGTATGGCTGGAGATGCAATAGCCCTGCAAGCCCAGTGTTGGTGTGCAGCTTATCACCTGGTGATTTGCATGAAAACAGCGATGCTAGCCCACCCCGGCCACGCCGCTCCTTCCTGACGCCTGCAGAACTGGGGCGGCAAGATCTCCAAGCAGCAAGTGCACAAACACATGATGAGTGGTGCAGCAGCAAGCAGGAAACATCTGCACAAAAGCACCAACACTGGCAGGTGAGAAGAAGCTAGGAGTGTGTGCTGGCGCTGAGCGTTAAAAACAATCTTTGGCTCTCGCCATGATGATGTGGGTGGCAAAGAGGTATCGCAGTAACTCCCTGGTGGCATTTGCAAGCTTGGCAGGCTGTACGAACTGTCAAGTGTCGCAGCCAAAGAATGGGGTCAGTGCCTTGCCTTCAGCGTTGAGCCTTAAGTCAGAGGAGCACATGTGAACCTCTTGCTAATGTGCCTGCAGGCTATGGCGCGTTTGGAGGCCAAGTCAAAGGTCACTCAGGCCCATCAGCGTGCTGCAAGGGCCATAGACAATTGTTCACGCGAAAATGCGTGGCCTAGCAAGGTGATTGAAGCTTACCCAGCTGGCACCTTCAGCGTGGCCCCCAAGCTGTTGAAGGCCATTAAGAAACAGTACCAAAGGCCACCATTGGATTAGCCTGGGGAAGACTAGTACCGGTAGCAGTCTTTGCTAGTGTGCGCCCAACAGCTGACATGCCGACCCTTGGCATCGAATTTACAGCAGATAGTCCGGCCAGAAGAAGTTGAGCAGACTCAGTATGTTGGAGCCAAGTTAGCGAGCACATCACTATACCAGATGGCTGGAGCACATTGTAACTGAATAAGTGACAATGTGTCTGAAAATAGGTTGGCAAGCCTTGGATCCGATATCGGATCGATCAACATAGTATGTTGAAGATCTTTCTAGTCGAGAGGTGAGGGTCTGTGCATTCTACAGGTGGGGATGACTCAGAGCACACAACTGTCGACAATAAAGGCCCTTCCAGACAGGAAGCCATGTATGCTGCAACTGAATGAAGGCCCTTCCGAGATGGCAGTAACAACAATAACGGTAGTAAATGCAAGCTGCACAAGGAGGCGGTCGTCTGGCATCTGCAGCTTTATGAGGCTGTCAATATGGCAACTTGGACATCTTGAGACGTGCATAGGAATTGCCTGGAAAGGTGGCAACCGTGGTTAAGCAGCTGTCTGCCTGACTGTTCGCGCCATAACGCTCATTCCATGATGATTGGTGTCACAAATCACATGCTAAGCCGTACATGCAGCAGAAGACGCTCACAAGCTGTTCATAACCATAACGCTCATTCTGTCGGCAGGTGGGTCGATGGGACTTCAATCTCGATGACCTCATGTATTGCTGGGCCTCCAAGTGAAAATTGAATACGCGCACGTCTTGCGGTCTTTTCCAGAGAAGGATATATGCTGTATGTGACAGATCCTTCTGCCTCACACTCAGCTGATGGTCAGTCCATAGTGGAACCTCATGTCAAACTGGTGTTTCCTGTACTCTGCATGGAAAGCTGGGTGGTGCCTTTCCCTTACACTGCAGCAGATTAGTCAGTAGAGACATGTGGAATTCGCGTGCTGCAACCCTGGCCGTCCAGCAGCAGGCTTATGGCACAGGACACAGCAAAGGCAGACATCGACGCAGCAGAACCTTCGGCAGCGACTCCCTCGCGGACTTACACTTTCCAGCAACTGTTTCTGAGGGCGTTGAGAGGCTTGCTAAGGAGTGCTGGCTTGTGGTGAGTTGGCAACTGCTGCAAGAATGCTTTCAGCAAACTGTTACTACAGCGGCTCAGTAAGCAGCAAGCATTGCTGTTGAATGTCTGCAATGCCGCACATATGAATGGTGAAATGACAGAATCTGGATCGATGCCACAGCTGGTGCCAACAGGTGGCGCTTCATCTCTATGCGCTTGAAAGTCCATATGGCATTATGCTGCAGGCTGGCCTCGCATTCAACCTCTGGAGCTACCTGGGTGTTGGCTGGAAGTGGCTGGTACAGTGCTGGAGGCTTATAATGTATGCAATTTTCCTCTTGCCTGGCTTCATACAGGTAGGTCTTTGCTAGCAGCAACACCACACCCATTGGTAGCCTGTTCCCACATGCTCAGTAAGCCCAACTGCTTCCTGGCTGCAGATGATACATTACTACTTCACGTCACCACGGGTATACCGCAGCGTCATTTATGGCAGGAAGGTGAGCACTTCCATGTCATGCACATCGTCATCAAAGCTAGCAGACCCTAGTCAGGGCACATCAGTACACATGAAGGCGCTTTTTGCTGAAGCAGAACGTGCTGATGCTTTCCCTGTCAGACTGTTATTGGCAGCAGCAACTTGGATGTATGTGATAATATAATATAAGCGTACTGTGTGGGTGTTTGTATGTTCTGCAGCCTCGGCAAAGATTGGATATGTACATGCCCAAGAGCAGTGACGGTGGCCAACTGCCGGTGGTTATTTTTGTCACAGGTGGGCTACGGCTGCACTGCACATTCAGGAGCAGGCATGGCGTCAACGCCCAATGCATGCGCCCCTGAACATGGCAGTCTGACAGCAGGCAAAGGGATGTTGGTGCTGGTTGCTGTCCTGAGCGTGTTACAACGAAGCAATCTTGCAGGTGTTTAGGGCTTCACGGCATGGCTTGACCCTGTGCCCCTCCATGGTGCAGGTGGCGCCTGGACCATTGGATACAAGGCCTGGGGTGCATTACTGGCCAGGCGGCTGTGTGATGCTGGTGTCATTGTGGCCTGCCTGGACTACAGGAATTTTCCCCAGGTGACATGCACGGGTGTTGGCAGGGGTGTGGACAGCAAATACTACCAGCATGTATGCCGGCCCGAATGCTAGCAGAGTCTCTCTGTCTGATACTGTTTGAGCAGTGGAAGGTAGTTGCTGCTTCAACGCAGCAGAGGGATCTCGCTACCGGTGGTTGCCCTGTGGTTCTGTCGAACTGGATTGCACACCACCAGATCGCTTGTGCACTGCATACAGGGCAGTGCCTTGGATATGCTTGAAGATGTGAACACAGGCATTGCCTGGGTGCTGCGCAAGGTTGAGCGCTACTCGGGTGACCCAGACAGGACATATCTGGTGGGGCAGAGCGCAGGTGAGATGAACCATGGCTCCTGGGACACTGAATGCTGTGCAGCCTGCCTGGGTGCTTGCAAAGAATGCAGAGTAGTCAAGACAGCCACTGCAGCTGCTGCTGATTCACTCACACTTGCAGCGGCTGACTGTGTGTGGCACAGGATGCCAACTGGCCATGCTTGCCCTCCTCAGCCAGGCAGCACAGGCGGCCACAGGCCAGGCCGTGTTGGGTGGTGCTCCCCTGTGGCACCCGCAGGCACTGGCTGGCTTTGTGGGTATCAGTGGGGCCTATGACCTGGAGGGACTTGCTGAGCACCTGCACAAACGAGGCCTGTACAAGAACCTGCTGGACACGATCATGAGTATCAATGGACAGGTACGAGCCTTTGGTCTCATCGCATCCTGCCTTGGTGCTGGAGCTGATGCATTATTGAACGCATTGGCAATTGGCTGTGTGTTCATGACAAGCAGCGATGTGTTTGTTGTGCCACCTGACAGTTTCCAGCTCGTTGGTGTGTCACCTCACAGGTGCTGACAGTTATGGTGGCGGTGCTGCTGCTGCTGCTGCCCTGAACCACAGGTAGCCTACGACCTGCTGTCCCCATTGCATGCTGCCCGCAACCCGCCACCCAATTTTGCAGCGTTCCTGCCGCCTGCGCTCCTGCTGCATGGCACAGCAGATAAGTCAGTGCCAGTGTCCAGCAGCCTTATGCTCTGTGACGCTCTGCAAGCAGCTGGCGCCGCAGCACGGGTCCACCTGCTGCCAGGCAAGACCCACACGGATCTCCTGCTGGAGGACGCCCTGGGCGGTGGCCGAGACATCCTCACTGACAGCATTCTTGAGGTCATCACAGGGCAGGAGCACACCAGCAACTATCGCAGTATGTGCCCGCGGCCACTGGTGAAATTGGCAGGCCTCATATGTCCATTTTAGTGTACAGTCTTAACAAGATAGCCACACATCCTCCTGCAGAAGGAGTACTATAGCACTTTCAGAGCAGACTGTTGCCAGCTCCTCAAACCGCCGCTGGGGTCGTGACAGTACGGGCATGCTCTTCGTGCCTGTTATGGTGGCTGCTAGTCATGTGACACATGAGCCAAGACGCCAAGGCGCTCTTCAGTCTGTGAGTGATGCAACCAATATGAAGTGACACTCTGTACATTAAAGCGAGTTGCGCCGGCAGCTGTCTGCATTGGCTGAACGTATAGTAAAGCATTATGGCTGCTGCGGCATGCAGCTGATTGCAAGAGGTATTGAGTCAGTTCTCAAAACGATGTTGGGAGCATTCTTTCTGCGTACTTATTGTACTAGGAAGGAGGGAAGGTTACCTAGCAAACCCTTACTCAGGCTAAACCCTGAACCTACCGTATCCTAAACCAGGCCCTTGGGAAAAGCAGGGATGGGTAATACGGTGTTTTGAGGGCATAAGAATACCGAACTTCAGGGATAGCACAAATACAAATTGCGAACCTGTTGTGCATGTGCCCCTGGGCAGTCACTGACTGAGTTAACAGTTAACATTGGACTTGGGCACTTGCCATCTCTATGTTGGGTGTTTCCAGACAGTAGTGAAAAAACAAACGATCAGTGTGAAAGAGAGGTTCAGTGGGTTCGAACCCATGCAACATTGGATGAGCTGGCAAATGAGCTGACATAATCTATATATACGGTACATCTGTTACGGTGCCTCCGAGGCACAGATGACCTGTGCCACACCTGAAGCATTGTGCTTTCCATGCTGAAGTTTGTTTGGCATACATGTCACATCTGTCTGTGCACATACTTGATGCCTGCAGTTGAAGGAAGGTTGCCGGGGTGTGGGGATTGGGCAGGCCAAATACCCACTGGTCATTGCAGTCTGCATGGCTGGATGGTGGACTCCACCGTGTCCAACAGTGTTGGACAGTGTTGTCCTAGCTGGGTGTGAGACAGTGAGTGTCATTGGTCAACCTGGTTGACCATTGGCCGGGGCAATACTGGCCTGACAATACTGAGAGTTGAGCAGCAGAGCTGGCTGGTCATCAGGAGACCAACCCCTTGTCACAAACACAAAACAAAACAATATTATTGCCCTATTCTCATGGACTTGCTACCTGGAAAAATCAACTTCACTTCTGCGCAAATTCAGCGCCCGATACTCAGCATATTAAGTTGATGAGCTACAATCAGAACGTATGATGGCAGTATGCTGGAAAACTTTCCCGCCCGGGCCCGGGGCCCAACCACACCGTGTTGGGAATGATTCGTCGCCTCCACGAGCTCCTCGAGGATTGCACCGCCGGATTTGCACTGTCATCCTTTCCTCTTTTACCAAATAGGTCCCAAATGACTCCCAATGGAACATAATGGGATCTGTCAGAAAATAGTCCCAAGTTGGCATTATTTCGGGAGCTGCCAGCTCACATAGTATGTCAAGCAGATGGGACTTGTTAGGGAACATTCTGACTGCCTTGGCAAGACTGTAGTTACTATTCCCAACACTCTTGGGAACATGGCTGGGACCGTTTGGGGTCAGTCTGAGACCTATTTGAGATCAGTTCATGGGCTACAGGGTCAGCCAGCCGGAAGATGGAGCCAGCATCATGTATGGTGATACATGGTTTTTCCATTTATAATACAGTAATTGTTCAACAAATCACGTATATGATATGATGACCTTCTTAGACACCATCATGGTGACATTATGAAACCAGCACTGGTATTGAGCTGGGTACTCAGCAGGGTTAGTAGCCGTTGAGGGCTGCAAAAATCAGCAGTCATATGCCTGTGGGGTGCCACACCCCAGCATGGGGCCTGTGAGTGCCACAACTTGTTTCAACGGTTGTTGAAAATAGTCAACTTGACGATTGTCCAAGTGGATTCAATAATGTACTTGTTGAGCATATAATACTGCACATTATCGTAAATGTTGTACAATGTGATGTACTCACACAAGGAGTCTACAGGCCATTGTCAGCACAGGTTGTGACTTCTGCAAAACTGTTCCCGATTTGTCTGGGATGGGCCCTTGGGGTTTGTCTTGGGAATTCTTTGGGATGTATCTGGGAGCTTTGAGACCCTTGTGACCTATATCTGCTTGGGAAATATCTCACAGTCACGGTCCGTCATTTGATGGAGATGCTACATGCTCAGCAGAGCTTTACTAAAGCTGTAGTGCGCTGGCAGTGGCCACTATATCACGTTACCATGGTCATGTTAGGAAGGTTGTCCGAACCCGCTGAATGAGGGCTCCTGCTGGGCCACAGAAACATCAAAAGTGATGCGCATGCGTATATCATATTGTCAGCAGCGTGATAGCCTATCATACTTCGGAAGCAGTTGAGATATTCATGCTGCAGTGGAAGTCCTGAATACTGCCTGTGTTGTCATAGGTCTATGACCTGTACTACATTGGTAATGCTGGGCCAGCATGTATGACCTTGCATTGTCTGTCTGTTACAGATATCTGTAACAGTGTTTCTGGAAACCCTGGACTCGGGTCGATGCCATCAGGGCATGGACTCCATGATCGATGCACACGGTGACCGTGTGGGACACTGTTTTTAAGCTGCCATCATGTTGGCAATAGTCTCAGGCTGAACGTATTGTCACAATACCGCGGCACCGTATGCTGCACTGCCACGTGCCGTACGCGTATCAACGTATCGCATCGCTTCGTGTCGTACTATATCCGAACGTATCATATTGCATTGTATGCCTATTACATCGTCACGATATACGGTATAACACCGTACTTACACCCCCCTGGGTGGTCTAATCATTCAAGATCTCTAGAGGCCTCCCCCAAGGGCCTGGTGTGCCAAAGTGGCTGAGCCACCAAGTAAACTTTCCCAAGGGCCTTGCGGCCGGAATGGGTAACTTAAGGTTCTTTTGCTTCTACACATTCTGGTGAAAAGTACCTGGTGGCTCGATCCCACTGTCACACCAAGACTCTTAAGTTTGGCCAACCTCAGGGGGGGGGGATGCCTTCACGGCACTGCTGGGTTGAACCCACTCAGTGGGGGTGATACTATCGGTTCATCCAACTTCCCAATTGCATTTCATCGACATATCAAAGCGTCTTGGCAATTCGACGGCACCGTGCCTCTGTCTGGGCCAGACAGTACTACTGGCATATTGCCACTGGCAGCCTAGCGAAGACTCAGTTGGACTGTCGACGTGACGTCTGTTCATCCAGAACCCCTACAGTAAAAGAATTAAACCCCTACAGTGTGTAGTGCATGAGTTTCTTTTATGCCTATAGTATCGGGTGATGTGTGGGCTCTTGAGTGACGTTAATGGACAACAAGTTGTCAGGTGGTGCAGGCTGCATATGACCTGCAGGCGCTTGACTCAGATGTCATGCATGGTGTGCAGATGTTGTGAAAATGCTGAAACTGTGTGTACCTGATTATGTTTCTGATTTGAGATCTGTCGTGAGAAATGGGGAGTGGCACTTGCTACAGGTTGTTGATATTGATCATGTGGTGCAGAATGTGTTGCAGAATGTTCTGAAGTTGGCTGTTGAATATGTGGTATGAGGGCGGGCAGTCTGAG
>JABEVS010000204.1:12554-113252 GCA_018290735.1 Coelastrella sp. MACC-549 | reverse complement strand
CAGCACAGGGCCGACCAGGCATCCAACCGCACAGCAGAGCCACACAACAGATCGTATATCCGCAAGACAAGCGACCAGAAAGACAGCGAGACAGCAACACAGCAACGCTGTATGATGATAGATGCAGAGGTGCACAGCAGCACATACAGACCAAGCCGGTGGTGGGTCACGAACGCCCATACAAAATGGTACCACGCGGTTTTAACATGCATGATATGCTGCGTACCTGTAGAGTGGGGCCCCTAAATGTGTGCTGTAAGCTGGTGCGGAACAAGAACGCGGCTGGGAGTGTACGATGTCCCTGTTGGGATGTACGTTTGTTTGACTCAAGTGTTAATCTTACAACCTGCCAGGAGGCCCCCTGAAGGGCACCCCGTAGGAGCCAACAAAGTCACTCATGGGGAATCATGGGCATTTTGAAGTTATTCGAAAACAAGCAAGTTCATAACACACAACGCATGTCTGCGCATCTGCCATAGCATTTCAACTTGCTGCATGGCTAAATTTCTTCTAGATTTTTCGTTGTTAGGGGTTTTCAGAATGGATTTGAATTACACCATACCGACAATGTCGATTCGTTTGGCAGCTTATCCAATGTAAAAGAAATTGAGCCATGCAGCAAATTGGAATGCTATGGCCAATGCGCTGACATGGCTCAACTAGAAAGAGGCTCTTTATCCAGAGACACAGATACTGCACCAACTACTTTTTGCCAGGTGTGTGAAAGACATTCTGCCGGACTGAATCTGGTCTGTGTTTCTTTTTGTGTGTGCCCCCATGAGCCATCAGCTGGCTCCTTACGGGTGGAAACTATTGAGGTAACTTCAAGTTACTTCTACTACTAGTAGTAGTAGTAGTAGTAGTAGTAGTAGTAGTAGTAGTACTGGTAGTAGTGGTAGTACTACTAGTACTACTAGTAGTGGTAGCAGTAGTGGTAGCAGTAGCAGTAGTAGTGGTAGCAGTAGCAGTAGTAGTGGTAGCAGTAGTAACAATTCCGGCAGCATGCCAGTGGTAGCTGCCAGATTGAACTTGTGACCGGCTGCTTGGCAAGCTCAGTGAGCGCAGCAGCACACAACATAGCATGACATGCCATAGTGACATGATATCGATAGTGATGACGTCATTGCTGAGTTCGGCTTGTGCTGACCAAAATTGATGGCACTAGCTATGCTGCCTCAGCACATCATGTGCAACAGGCTGCTGAGAAGCCTTCTCAAGGTTTGCCTACACCCAGGAATGGGCCCTCCAGCCCCTCTGCCTGAGCTTCAAGAACAGCTGATACGAGTCAGCTAGGGTGGATTTGGGGTCAGCGGTGTGCAGCCAGAAGCGCTTCATTGGCCCAAAGCTGACATGGTGCTCAAAAAAGAACTCATCCACCAAGGAAAAGGCCTCCTGATCTTGCAAGAAGGCTTGCAGCAGTGCTGTCTCGACTGTGGCATTGTCAATGTCCTGCAGAGCATAATCAAGGGAGTAGGTCAACGCCCAGGAACAATACTTGACAGGCAAGTTATGGATGGCTTCATTGCAGCTGCAACATTTCATGCTGCGCAGCCGCTGCACCGACTGAGCAGTGCCATCACGGTGCCAATATGATTGAATCAACTTTACTCAGTAAAGTATAAGTTCTACAACAGAGTATTCAGCATACCAATGTGACTTTTCAGAAGTAAACACGTCGTTGGCCTGAGGCTAATGCCGCTGGCCGCTGATGAGGGGCTTTGATGAATGTCAGGGGGGGCTAGGCCACTGCCAGTCCACATTGGACGTGATGTGACAGAATCAATCGTCTGCTGAGGCGGCAGTTCTAGATCATGCCACAATGCCATTATGAGTGATCACTGATCTGGCAGTACTAATAGGAAAAGGCGGCCTTACCAGGCCAACATAATGTATGGAACTGTTGCTGTGGTGATGCAGACTGGTGCCGGAATCATCTGTGCCTTACTGCCAGTCAAGGCCCTAAACTCCAGCTGGCAGCAGCTGCTGCAGCAGCTAAGTCAATTGCAAGGTCATGCAGTCATGTTCATTCCATGTCCTTGCAACTCACCAGCTTCATCACCACAAAATCACCGGGTAGTGCAATCTTTTTGAGCACATTCATTGGGTGTGATGGCAGTGTTAGGTTGTCTGTGGCTGGTTTATTGAAGTATTGGTACTTGTGCAGCAACTCCTGGGGCAACTGCTCGTAAACCTTGGATGGGGGCTGTACGGGCTTGGCCTCCCATAGCAGCAGCCTGAATATATATGGGCAGTACCAATGATACATTTGTCGCTTCCATGCGTCGCTGGATACATAATACCCACCAACAGTCCCACTGTTATGGCATGACTTAGGACTGTCTTGGCAAGGCTCTTCTGAGACTGAGGATTGGGTGCACTCCATCACAGTCCGACTCAGGCTGAGTGAGGCTGAGTCAGCGCAATGGCTGTCATAGAACACCGTGTGAAGGATTCTTAATGACGTATGAAGGATTCATAATGACACACCCAAGTTGGGCCAGCCTGGCCCACGCGAATTGGGGATTTGTGATCTGCCCAAACCAACTCACTTTAAACTATTAATAATTTAGTGAAGCTCAACAGTGGTGCCAACTTAAGAGCCTTAAGCTGCAATGATTGCAACAAGCCCTGCAGCAGATTTGCCACAGACAAGTGACTTGCTCAGCTGCACACTGTGAAGGGCCTGCCTACAAGTTCAAACAGCATGTAGCCTACATATGGCATTGCCAGTGATATCATTGATGGAATCAGCAGCAGAATTTTCACAGCTTGTACACTGCAGTATCAGCCCAACTTGTAAGTCATGCAAGGGTTGCACACCTGTCAAATATTATGCCCTGCTTTGCATAGTGTGTGACAAACCAGCTCTGCCCCGGCTCTGCCTGGTTGCTGCTCCACACAGTGGCACCCAGGTCAAAGTAGATGGACTGACACGGACGGTCAACACAGACTTGTCTTTGAGTTGATCGCAAATTTCTCACGTCAGCCTGTGTGCACACAACAGGGTATATCCACCTTGGCTGTCTGTGGCAGATGCCATTAAGCACTTTTGGCGCAACACCGTTGACCTGTCTATCACATAAACTGTGCTGCCAGCCCAGGCTGCATGGGGTTGCTCTGTTTATTTGGAGATTATAGGAGCACAGTACAATCTGCATACCATGATCAGCAATGATAATGTGGGCGAGGGCGATGATAATGTGGGCGAGGTTTTAGGTCGGTGACTACCATGCATACTCATCATAGCTGAGCTGCTGATGCAGGGTCCATTATGACTGTTTTAACACACATGCGGCGGCTCTTGGGGTGTTATCAGGGTTGAAGCTGCTTTAAACATCAAGCTCTTGGCTGATGGCTGGCTCAGCAGTGTTTTGCTAATGCAAGTGAAGTGAGCCTCCTGCAATAGCAGGTAGCTACCTGATGAGCAAGCAACAAGTAGCTCATGTCAAAGAGGGCTACAGTGTTGTTTGTGGCCCCACAGAAGTTATTGGGATGTCGCAACCCGTGTGAAAGTGGCTCTATCCACGTCGTGACGGTCTTTGTTTGAGGACCACACCTGGCAGTTGTGACAAACCTGTGGTGAAGGTGGGCAACAGCAGCACAGCTCATGAGAAGCAGTCGGAAGGGTGAGTGATAAACGGTGATGGCGTGTTGCTGGGAGGGATCATCCCTCATTGATAGAGCTGAGCCAGCTCAGTACAACAAGTGACGGTCACTTGTTCAATGACAGGCTGTCATTGAAGAATGTCGTACTGGCAGTGGGCAGGGCCTGGATCCCTAGCTCTATACTCGGTGGTCCCCTCCTACCCTCGACACAGTCATACATCTAAAGTATGCTGTAACCTCTGCTGCTGCACTGGCATCGCACAGGATAGTGTAGTTGCTGCCCAGCTGCTGGGCCTGAGGCGTCCTTTGGTACACTGGAAGCATGTCATGCACGCTGAGCGGCACTCTTGCCGTTGCTGGAGGGTACAAACAAGTTCTAGTAGAATATAAGCCTGCGGCAGCTCTTGTGCTGCCATGAACCAGTTTGAGGGTACCCTAGGGCCCATGTGAGTTGGTTCCAAGGAGTCCATTGAACAGTCCATACCTTGAGAACACTGCAGGATCGCAACTTTGACCTATGCCGCTGACCCTGCTGTTTGCCTTTATAAGTGTGTTCATCCAAAGCTTTACACCACCCTGCTGGTTGGGCTTAGATATGACATTGCAGTAGTCCTTCTCCCATTCTGCTGCGTTCGCCAACCAGGCCTGCTCAAGGTCTGAGGAGAAGTACTGTGTGACCACCTCTGGCTTGCATGCTGATGCAGTACCTGGCCCCCCTTTCCCAGGGACGCGGAATGGTTTACTCACATTCACTTGCTCGTACAAAGGCGTGTCCGTTGTTTGCTGATACACTACACCCGTCAAGAAGCCGATCACGAGTGCAGCAGTCAGCAACACAAAGCCTCTAGTGCTCTCCGTTGCATTAATGCTGCAACACTGCTGTGACCGATCGTGCATGGTTTCATTTTTCCAGTCAGTCTGCTGATGTTTTTGAATCAAATTTCTTTTCGCAAAGACATGATAAAGAATAACGCTCGCACACGTCTCTGAGAAAAGAGCTCAACGGTTGCCGTCGACCTGCATATGCAAAAAGCGCAACGATGTCCAAGGTTGCAATCTCAAGTACAGTCTTGCCGGAAACACGTGCACGCCAATCTGGTCCATGGCTACGCATTTGCGAATGCATCTGTACAGATGCATATGCATGTCCGTGCGGATCCAGGTCGACATGGAGTCACTCTTGTTTGACCAGCCGGCGCACGGGCGGTCACGGCATGCAACCTCATTGTCACATATCACAGCAAGGCTGGACTGCAACCGCCTTGTTAATAACTTGCTGACCTCCAAGGACAGCACGAGTTGTAACTGGTCAGAATTTGGCGCTCCTGCAACAAGCATGTCACTGACTCAGTGGCATGATGCTGGCAGTGTCATGGCATTGTTTTCAACTTACCTTACCTTGTCAAGATAAGATGGTAGTACAATGCAAGTGAACAACACCTTCATCAATGACCAATATTATGGTAATGACCACCATTACCACCCAGCAGCCTTGTGCAATGGGAGCGCAGAGATCATCTGCACAGCCTTTCTTCGCCATAAACGATATTTAGAGATCCACAAACCAGGTGCTGGGCTGTTGCCTGCTGGTGTCACCAAGCTTGGATTCAGTTTTATAAAGCACCAACCAGGACACAAGGTCTTAAGGACCTTGCTGATGCCCTGACAAAGCTGATGGTTCCTTGAAGGGATCATATGACCATGTGGCAAATTATATATGGATAGAAGCCAGATTTGCCGACTACCGGCGCTTGAGGATCAACAGAAGCACTGCTGGATCAAATATACTCCCAGAACGTCCTTCACACTTGAACGGTGATATCCCATGTCGTTTGATACAAGGAAACTCAGCTTTTCCGATCTGCCGGCGTCATTCTTGCGTAGCGTAGCAGAGGCCTTGTGGGAAAATGGTCAGGACCTTGCCCATCTGATCGCCACTTGCAAGGGGATGCGTGCAGTATGTGACGAATCTAACATGTGGAAGAAGCTGGTGGTGCAGCGATTTGGTAACTCGGTCGTTCCTGGCATGCGCCCAACCGCTGGTATGTGTTGAGTGTTGCACCCGAGTCGTTCACCCTCCAGTTGAAGGCCTCCAGACATGTATTAATTCTCACAAAAACACCATGCATGAACGTGCAGGTGACGGTGCGCCTCAGCAGTTGGAGGGTTGGTTGTACTACCAAGGCAGAGATGCCTCAGGGGAATCTGACCTGCAGCACCCTGATGCTTCTGACGTGCAGCAGCTGGCCCAACTGGCTCAGGGTAGGTTGCACCAATATGCCGTTAGCAGGTTACGCTACGGTGCTCCCATTGTTGCTTGCTTGACGGTCTGTGCACATGTGGCTGCTGTTTTGTCTGCAGTGATCCAGGCCCAGGTGGTGTGCATAATGTGCCTGCATGCCGTCTTTGTTCGCACTGCAGTACTCAGACTCAGGACTTTCAGCTCCCTTGTGCACGTTATGTGTAGGCTGTGGTCTGCATCTGCTGCTGGGATCGCATGTGACAGTGCTGACCCTCGATGTATCACTCATGGCAGGTGCTGATGCATTTACCACCTCAGGCAAGGTGATCAGGTTGCTGAACAAGCCCCAGAGCGCCTGGGCACACTTCAGCTTTCACCCTGGGCAAGGCATGTATGTTAAGATAAATGTGGCGCAGCAGCAGGGCTTTCAGATCCCTCAAGACCAGGGTAAATCCTGGAGTTTACTGTTTGCTGTTTGGTGCTTGCATTTATGTTGGAAGACCAGCAGCAGCGTCAACTGAAGCGACTCAGCTTTATAGTTGGCTTGTGTCGGTTGGGCCTCGAAGGAACCTTCGAGGGGTAGCTCTCAACTGCCAGATGCCACTCGCACTGCTGTTGCTTGATGACCGAGGGGTCTACAGGCATAACTTTTCATGAGTTTTGATTGACGTACAATGGACCTGCTCTCTGATGCTGGTTTACAGGCTCTATATTCCCCCCTGAGGTTCCTGGTTGGCAGTACTTCCCCAGCTGTGTCAGCCAGGGCTACTCGATGCCTGGTCACGAAGCACACGACAGCCTGGCACGTTTCACACACCTGACTCAGGTGCTGGAGGCCTACCGGGACACTCAACAAGCAGTGGCTGTCACGAGTGAAGGTAAATACTGTTAAGGTCTCATGCTTGCTGTGTGGTGCAGGTGCCAATGGAGCTAGCCAGAGTTGTTAAAGATATGACTCAGCATTCGGATGCCGTGCTGTATGTTTCAACTGCCTAGGCACCATGTTCTTGCTCAGTCCACTTGCTGAACCCCACGCCTCCTGGCATCTTGTAGGTGAAGTCAAGGCCAAGCTTCGTCCTCAGTCATGCTGGGAATCTAACCCTTCGAGTGATGTTGGGCTGTATGTGAAAACAAGTGTGGTGTCAGAGATGCAGCTGAGGACACCTCCAGCAGGTGAACATCTACCACCTGCAGCTGCAGTCACTGTCCACTGTTGGTTGCAAGAATGCCAGGCAGAAGCACTCATTCCTTCTGCATATTCTTGTCAAAGGTTTTTAATACTACTCTTTGTGTGTGAGACACAGTCGGTCTTCTGCATGGCCAAGCGAGCCAAGAGACATCACTTTCTGCTCTGATGACTTCCCTGGTGCATGCACCAGTGCTTGGCCCACCACAAACTTCCAATCGAGGGTTGTGTACCCCTAGAACATAGAGCAGTAGCTACAGGGCAACATGCTCCAGCTGCAGCGCCACCAGCAGCATATGTGCCTCTTGCCTCTGTCTTGCAGTGCCGGACTATCGTGCGCTGTATGCGAAGCTTGACAAGTTGCGCCTGGACGCTGGAAATATGTGGGCAACCTGGTTGAATGATCACTATCTTCAGCTGGCTCAGGATCCGAGCAGCCCAGCAGACAGTGGCCTGGTGCTGCAGCTGAACTCTGTCTGGTGGTTGGACGTGGGGGGATCAGTTGCTGGTGAGAGCGGTGCCATTATCTGTGTGCACCGTCAGTCATACAAAGCATGACTATTGGTGCATATGTAGACGGTTACTGATCAGGCACTACTATCTACTGCCGATCTACTGACTTGCTTGGCATGATCACGCTGCGCTGTGCAGCTGTATGTGCATAGAGCATGAGCAATGCAGCACAATATTCACTGACATGTCTGTCTGACATATCACACCATCTAAGGCTGCATTTTTTGACATTGCAACATGGCTTGGGCAGCCATTCCATCTGCACAGTGTCTGTGCTTGTTAACAAGTTCCTGATGTGCCAGATGGCCATATCCCAATCTGGTTGACACATCGCTCACTGCTGCACCTTTGCAGGTGTGCCGCCCGGCAGCTATGAGGTGTGCTGGATTGTGGATGTTTCAAACCTGCAGTGGCATGATGGTCGGGAGTTCCGCATGTCTGCTCAAGCACACGCAAATCACTCCGCAGACACAGACAGCGGCACTGACTGCCCTGCAAGCAGCAGCACTGACAGCAGCAGGACCATGGGATCAACATCAGCTGCTCCTCACTCATCTATGTCCACTGTGCACAGTGTTAATGCCCTAGAACAGCTCAAGCAGCAGTGCCGGCAGCAAGCAGCAAGATGGGGCATCATATCAGGAGGCGTGCTGCAGGTCGGCCAGTACAGCACTGTACACCTGAGGTTTTGGTCTCATGAGAATACATACAAGAAGGGAATGCGTTGGGCATGTGTGCAGCTTAGGCCAATGGACAGCTCACTGCAGCAAGAGCATGGAGAATCGCAGCAGAGCCTTACACGAGTTTGGTCACCAGAGCTGCCAAGGCAGAATAGGACAGGCAGCGGCAGCAGGCCAGCTGCAAATAGGGCAGCGCACCAGGGCACTGATGGGCTGCAGCTCAGAGGCAACTCCTCAGCCGCTGACAACCAACATTGTGTAGGGGATGAACCGCAACAGCAGCAGCAGCAGCAGCAGCAGCAGCAGCAGCAACAAGCATCATCTGTTGGGCCACTTCGTGCTGTGCAGCAGCTGATGCAGTACATGGGCTTGTGGACGGGTGCTGCTCCAGGTGCAGCGGATAGGTAAGCCACAAGTGGAAGAGGCATGTGAAACTAGTGGAATTGTTGAAACTGCCGTACTGCTACTTGTGATATTGTCAGTACTAATGGGCTGAGATACTGAACCTTCCTTCCTTCCTGAAGTAGCCGCCATCTTACAGTCCCAGCTGTAGAGCAGGTGGCTCAATCGAGCTTGTTGTATGTGTGTACTACTGAGATCAAGTGCTCAGCATAGTACACATGCCCATTGAGCCAGGTGTGACTGGCTAACGGGTGGGGTTCATGTACTTCAAGTGACACGTGTTACGTAACAAAATCTACAGCCTCTGCAGAGGTTAGTCGCTGAAACAACTCAGCTGAGTGTAACTGGCAACTTGTTTCAGCCACTAAGAGAAAGGCTCCGGGAGATTCCCTCTTTCTTGAAATCGGGGATAGCATTGACTCAGTCACTGTCGACTCCTAACGTTCCTTGGTAACATCCACGGTTTATGTTCAACACTGTTGCGTCAATGTAAGTCACATCCATGGGATGGCAGCATGTGTTAGCTCAGTTGGTTCGCATGGGCAGGCCTTGCCAAGGCCTTGAAGGCAATTGCGGCCGGAGTAGCAACTTTCTGTCTTCCCGTGTAATACTATGACCTAATGGGCCGCAGGTATGCGGTGACCCAAAAACTTCTTGCAATTGGCAAGGCTGGTATACGGGCCGTGTGCTTGTTATTGGTTATTTCCAGGTGGCATGGTGACCTGGCACTGGTAGTACGCTATGACGTCAGCTATGCTGAACAATGACTGATCAGCAAGTGGGGCTTGGTGTTACACGAACTCAACATTTCAACTTCGCCTGGGACCAATCTAGTCATCCCCAGCAATGCCATTCAGTGCTGCAGCTGTCAACAGCAACAGAAATAACTGGTGCCAACACCACAACCTAATGCACCACCAGGGCAGTAATCGTGCTTCTGCAGCGAAACCGCACGCTGCTGTTGTTCTAGATACCAAGCCAGCGCTGGGACAGGCTTCCCAGCAGCCTGCAGTGATATGGAGATGGCTGTCTGATCCCCAACTGCTTGATGCCAGTATATGTCCTCAGCAAGGAAGAGATCACCTCACTCCTGCTCTTTTGTCAGCAGGGAGGCTCAATACTTACCAGGATAACCCAGCCCACTCACGTACACTTCTCAACCAATTGGTTGATTCACAAAAGGTAGTGGCTCACTCTCAAATACAAGGGATTACAAAGAAGCGACAACAATCCAGTACATAAGCCAGATTGCAGCAGCTCGCATGTGGCCCCAGCGGCATGGTGCAGATAGCAGTACTGCAAATGGGCATGGATCATCCCAGCGATAACCATTTTGCGGCTGCTGTGGCTGTGATAGTACACATTGTGGAGTTACTGTACAGCACGAAATCAGGTAGATGTCCGCAGCACAGAAGCCTCCATTCCGATGCCATCAGGCAGATGCTCAAGCAGCCGGGGGCACAATCGTCTGCTCTGTGCGCTGTGAGTGCACCACTGCTACCACAGGGTCTGATGTAATGCCGCAATCATTGCCATCACCTGAAGTACGCAACATACGGATGTACCTGCAAGAATGAGACCAGAGTGCAAACATCGTTGAGCAGCAGTACTGCTGGAAAGCTGA
The DNA here is from genome assembly GCA_018290735.1 of Coelastrella sp. MACC-549. Taxonomy (NCBI): domain Eukaryota; kingdom Viridiplantae; phylum Chlorophyta; class Chlorophyceae; order Sphaeropleales; family Scenedesmaceae; genus Coelastrella; species Coelastrella sp. MACC-549. The sequence goes on along the minus strand of JABEVS010000204.1, from coordinate 102,999 downwards.
AGATGACAGTGTGTCTGAAGGGGCTGCAGAGACTTATCAGACAATAGTAAGATATTGACCTGCAGTAGTCAAGCAGTGTGTCCTACTTGGTGGCTCACGCAAGCACCCTGAAGTGCCATCAACGCATGAGGACACCCCTGACAGTTTCAGCAATGACGGTTAGAATATGTTCAGAGCACAGTTGTCATGAGTGGGCTGCTTCTCCAGTGTGTGCTTACCCATCTTCTCCCCAGTACTTTGACCAGCTGTTCTTGATGAGCCAGTAGTCCTTCCCACTCAACTTGTCAGTGCCATACCCCACCAAAAGCACAGCATGGTCAAGCTCGCCCTGAAGGTGCACAAAGAGCACCAAAAAGACAGGCAATGTTCATATATCAGGCAGTTGAGACATTTCAAGTTGCCCGGGAATAAAAAGACGGAGCAGGAAGCGCCTGCTGCATGGTCAACAACAACGCACACACAACAACGCACACATGGAACACTTGATGGCACCAGAGTGCTGCACCGAAGAGGACTTGTAACATACAATTTTGCTGCTGAATGGTCAAGCATCAACACCTGTCACTCGCATTAGTACAGGCTGACATGCATAGCACTGAGGGTGAGCAGACACGCCTCCCGCAGAAGGTGACACTTGTCTCACCTTCTTTGTAAGGCACTTCTTTTCCTTGTACACTCCCTCACTGTAGAACTTGAAGCTGGGCTGACTAGCATCCAGAGAAATTGCCACGGGGCCGTGCTTCCACACAGCATACATGAGTGACAGCTCATCACGCTTCTTCACATTGGCAAAGCCCTTGAAGTGGGCCACAGGAGCAAAGTCTTTCTTAGTTGCGTTAGACCTGCACCAGCAGCCCAGCAGCAGTGCAGGCTCATTGTTCAGGTATGTTGGTGGAGTTGACAGCATGTAAGGCACACAGGAAGACTACTGACTGACTTGGTGAGAGGAGTCTATGAAAGGAGCCAGAAAGTCACTGACACGGTGCATTCGCGGCAATCAAGTCTTTGCAGCTCTTTCACAGACATGTTGGGCGCTGGTCGCTGCTGGATGCTGTTCAAGCCAGAGAGCTTCACCAACATTGTGTGTTCGCTTGCTTTCTGACTTCAGCGGCAGGCAAGAGCAGATTGGAGCAGTTCTGGTATACTCACCCGCAGAACATGTTCTGGCCCCTGTACTGGTAGTCCTCTTCTGAGGCAGCACCACCATGATCAGCAATGTATTGTATTGCTGGCTCCATCTCACCACCCTGGCAGCCATTGTTGCCATATTCCCAGCTGCAGTCCACTAGCTGCTGCTCAGACAAGCTCAAAACCTGACCAGTGGCAAGGTACCAGGCACCTTGCATGGCACCCACTGCAGAGAATGCCTGCGTACAGCCATGTGGCAGTCAACAACGGCTTGTCAGAGGGAAGGCTAGCAGCGCTTGCGGCTAAAACTCGCATGGCACACCAAATGATCTGGGATAGCAGTGAGCATCTCTTGGCAGGTAGGAGCCAGGGCCCACAAAAGCTGTAGCCAACAATTGAATGGTGTGTTTGATTATTGTTATTATCACAAGCAGTCAGTAGCTCAGCATGGATTGTTGTTGTCCGCTTCTGAAATGGGGCGCGGGGCCGATGGCAGGATTGCTATGGTCAATGGGTAACTTATATATATAAGCAGTCAGTAGCTGGAACACGACAGCAGTCCATCTGCACTTGACGTCCATGAGCACATCACATGCAAGCCTGAAAGCGCCCCGATCCTCACCCAGCATGAGCCGCATGTTGCCTGGTCCTTCACCGTTGCATCAGCTCCAGTACCGCGCCAGTCCACATGCTTGGGGAGATGTTTCTTGGTGAGCCCGGCAGGGGCTGCAATCACACCCAGGGTCTTGCTCTGCAGGACCAGGGGTGGCAACAGGAGCAGCGGCAAGTCGACAGGTAGGACCAATGCAAAGGATAACAGCACTTCGGTGTGCATTGTAGAAACAAAACCTGAACTGCGAGATCTGAGCTGAAGTTTTTGCATGCTGCTTATTGCTCCAGCAGCAGGTATCTCAGGGCATTGCTGCCCTGACGCACGCCTATGTCAACACAAACTACGTCAGTGAGCAGCAGCAGTGAGTTGCTGAGACTGACAGAGTCCTCTCACTTTGATCTGTTCACTCCTGGCAGTGCTGCGCTTGGATGTCATCAAGCTACTGTACTCCTCTGGCAGCCAGTCAAGGAAGCGGTTGACCGCAAGCTTGTAGCCCAGCTGAGCCGAGTTCTGAGCGTTCCAGCTTTTGACCATTTGCTGGTTTGCCGCACGCGCTGCCAGACGCCTGACGTGCTCCTGCAGGGACACCTGGTTGTCACTGGAGGTGCTCACACCAGTTTGGCCTGCAGGACAAGCCAAACCTTTGACTTTTGATGCTGCAACAACCAGCATCCATCAATACATGTCCTGTGAGGCTCTACAGCTCAACTGCTGCCAAACTGCACTTTATACCATAGCTTATGCAACATCATTGTGCACAGCCTTCAGCTGGCAGACAAGAACTTATCAGACCTGGAAGTGTGACTGACCATCATCGCTGTCACTTCACTATGTTTGTCAAGCACTGCATCTGCAGGCACACCACCATGATCACCTGGCAGAGAAGCCCAAGGCATAGCTGCAACACTGGCCATGACACCTGCGGTTGCCCCCTTCAAGCTGCTGGGCTGCAGATCAGCCAGTTCAATGCTACTGCTAGCTTTGCCCTTCTTACAAATGTTTGGCACTGCAAACACCTTGCTGTCAATTGGCCCTGCCTTGAAGCTGTTGAAGTCCACCAAGTACTCATCAAAGTGGCTGTAGGCGAGTATGTTGATGCCCATCATGTAGAGCCTGCAGAGCAATGATCAGTGCTCACCCAACGATGTGACTGAGTATTTTGGAGAGCAATTCTTTAGTGCTGTTGATATATGCATCCCTTTGAGGGTGATTGTGACCACGTCCATGTACATGACTGACATAGCAAGCGCTCGTCAGCAATAATGGGAAAGATGGGCTGTCTGCCCGGGCAATGTCTGGTTGCCTGGCTTCCTTGGCTTGACAACAACATCAGGCATGGAGCAAGCAAGAGGAGGTAGTCACTGTCTGCTGGCTGTAATGCTTGCACAAGATCAGCTTATGAACCTGAACCACCATAGGAACATTTGAACTCAATACCCGTCACAAAGCCACTGTTCACTCAGGATGAGGTCATGGCATGTGGCCGCCTACAGACCGTGCCAGTGTGAACCATGCCAAGGCCACTCTACCACAATTGCTCTATGTTCCGTGTGCAGTGCACAAGTTCTGTAGCCGTTCTGTAGCCTGGCTGGGCAGCCGTGCCAACACATCAGGTACCAGAGTGCTGGGGTGGTTGGCAGCTGATGGATCATGCAACTGCAGCAAACAACACTAGTGAATGACCACAGCCATGAGCTCCCACCTCACGGGCCTGCCTTCAGGTGTAGTGTAGAAGGTGTAGGTACTGGTCTTGCCTTGGTGCTTGCTGAACAGCCGCCAGATATGCACAGCCTCATTGCCAATGTTTGTGTTACCACCGTATTGCCATGAAGACAAGTCCGGCAGGGGCTGTACAGCGACAGGGACAAGGATGCCACGTGTCAGGGGCTTTGCCATTAACACAGATAGCCCTTGGAGGGATAATGTCAGCAGGTACGTGGTTGCCATCAACAGGGGCAGTATGGCTGCAGGCACCCAACCAGGCCCTAGTGCTGTTGTAGGCAGCAAGCAATGCGAGCTGATTTCGCATCCATCTGCGCTGCAACATTATTCTGTTGACCGCTGTGAATGCTGCTCACCGCACTGCCCAGTAGATCCCCCCTCAAAGTTGGCCCAACATCGTCATGGATAGTGTCACAGACCATAGAATTGATACGGGGATACAGTAGGTAGGTGGTGTCCTACACACAGAGCCACAACAGCTATCCTTCAACTTAAGGACAAATACAAACAACACTCGCATGTTGACAGATGGCAGGGATGAGCATGCCCCATGTGCAAGCTCTTAACAAGACTAACTCCCGCCTAGACCTGCTATCTCTGCCATAGGTACCTGTTCGGTTATAGTGCTGTCCAACCCATCAAAGACATCAATCCTCAGCCGTTGACCATCGCCATCATACCACATATGCACGGGAAACGAAAGACCCTGTGTCTGGACGGTATATACATAGGGCAGGCTGAATATGTAAGTGGCCTGCACAGCAGCACAGCCAGGGTGGTTGGATTCGAAATGACGATATACGCCGTTCCGCGCTCTTTACGACCTGTGAACAAGTTCTCACGATCAATTCAACATCGTGGGCCTCTGGATCCAACACAGCAAGCAACATGCTGGCGTTTGTGCCCTTACCTCAAAGGATGAGGGAAAGACAGGGGGTTTGGGGACCTCGGCAGGCACAGCAGGCTCTGTAGGAGTACTTGTGGCAACAGTAGCACACTTAGATGCTCCCATGCACAGGAGCAGCAGCACAATGGTTATCAAGGCCATTGAAAGCCTCATTCGCGTCCCTTCAAACTGGCCTCTGATGTACGACGTCCTTCTAGATCAAACCTCTTAACATGAACAGATTGATACGATCAGGGTGTGCACCGCCATCAAACACTCATGTACGCGGGCGGACGAGGGGTGTGGCAGCTAGGTTCAGGTCTGTGCTAGCTGTACTGCTGACTGTACTAGGCTAGGCCACCGCCGCAGAATCGGGCCTTAACCCGGTTGAGCGATGATGTAAACAGCACACGCCATTCTTCTGGATAGGAGTAACTGGATTCATCTGCAGCAGCTGCCCCGGCACATGTATGCCATCGACAAGTAGATCGTTTAGGGTTTGGTATTTGGTGCTGTGCCTTGGTCATTCTTCATACACCACAAACCGCCCCAGGTGTCTGCAACGCCTGTATCTGTGTGGGCTGCAGAGTCACTCCGGCCATTGTCTTGTGCACCAAAACAGTGTACAAATTTGCAACCCTGAGAGATTGAGGAACCCTTCCTCAGCAAGGCTTGCTGCAGATGAAGCACCCGAAACTTTCATCAACAAGCATGATGTCACAGTTGTTATTGTCATTCATCGTCGTTGTACATCTTTGAAGTTACAGTCCTGAGCAGGTTTGACAGTCAGGCGACGTTCTGATTCACAGGATGTAGTAGAATGGGTTTGGCAGCTTAAATGCATACGGGGCAGACATATCCCCATTCAAGTCACTGAACTGGTCACCAACAAGGGCCACCAGCTGAAGGTCATTGCTGCTCAAAAGCTGTTGGCGTGCCCAGGGCTTGTATACAGATGCCAACCTAGTGTCATTCTGAGGTCGCATGTACAGAGCTATGTAACAACATTCTGTACTGCTGCTGCTGCTGCTGCCAGCAGTGCTGTGAGCATTCCTGCTGCTGCTGTCAAGTCCAGCCTGCTTGGCACACACAGTACCATACCCTTCTTTTTCCAGGTTATGCATAGTCCGCTCTCTTGCTGCCTCTTTTCTGCCAGTAACAAATGCTACAGAGAATCCTGCTTTGCATAGGGCCCTGTAAAATTGTTGTATAGGTTGTAATGCAGGTGCCTGTGCTGCTTGAACCCATCTGTCCCAGGGCCACTCTTCAGGATTCAAAATCTGCTGCATGTTGGAAAGAACAGTCTCGTCTATGTCAAATATAACCACATGTTGCTTGTCGGGTGCAAGAGGTTCAAGCAACCGCCTTTGCATGCCAGAGACACCTGCTGCTGTTGCCACCGCTGCTGGGCCAGGCCCAGCCACCTGACCCAGATGCTCAACCTGCTGCTGCTGAGATTTACTATGAATGCTGCTACGGCTGTAGATGTTATGCGCTGTATTATGGGTAATCACTGTTTTCACAGCCCTGTGCGCTTCCAGCATGTGTCGTGCAAGTGGTCTGAGCATGGCTTGTTGTTCAGCAGGAACTTGCTTAATGTCCACGCTGCCCTGCTCTTCATGATCGTCCATGCTTGTTGCGTAAGGACTAGCATACGGAAGGCTGCTATGATTGAACCCAAAGACCAGCATAGCATCTGCTGCAGCCAGGTCCACTTCTCTCCAGTACGCACCATGCTGAGGGTCAGCATACGCTGCAAGCTGTTCCATACAGTACCTAAATTGCTTGGGCGCTGCGGCATCCAACCCACCTCCTGCAATCACCATTATGTTCTTGTGATCGTTGTTGTTGCTATCAGTCATCGTCATCAGACAGCTGTCAGGTGTGCGCAGTTGCTGATCACTCCAGCTGTTGTGCAATGCTCACCTGAAGCAACAGGACCACCACCCACAGCATGTATGCACTCCGGTGATATGCTGAATCCACCTATCTTGCGTAGAGATTTCACTTGGAGTCCAAGGCCAATGGCACATGATACAGAGGCCACAACTCCAACCAGCAGGCAGAGCTCCAGCATCAGCCGTACACCGTAGTTGCGCCTACTTGCCTCCACACGCTGACTGTAATTCATCTCATCGCTGTCAGACAGCAGCTCCATACGATCGTCCATGACAGCAGCGATCGTCTGCAAGCGCGTCCCTGTTGGCATGATCAGCTAACAACTGAACCGATCATCAGTTGACCCTGTCGGCCACATGCAAGAAGGTGGAATTATGAAACAGTATTCAAACTACTATCTTGAGTGCAACATGGCCAGTCACCTGAATGGCCAGGTCCTGAGAGCCTGGTCGGAGGGGGCGGAACAGGCCTGGTTCCTAGGCTTCGTCTTCTGTGACATACAGCTGCATATGCAAGCATGATCATTGTGATTACCGCAAGATCAACTCTACAGCACTGCTCTGACCCATGATGCATACGGGCAGCAGTACGTGTATGGCCCTGCGAGGGTGCAGTTCCTCAATTGCCATCTCGCATGTGCATCGACATCCTGTGAATGAATTCTGTAGTACACCTGTGCGACTTGCAATAGCAACGTATGCCACAACAGCCAGGAGCTGGAAGCCAGTCAGGAACAGCAGTAGAATAGTGTATACAGAAGCCATGGAAAATAGCAAAAGCAAGTATCCAAAGGGAGTTGAAGATATAGGGGTAAACCTATTAAGAGGTGATCATGGGCAAGCCTCTGAAAACTGCAGCCGGTCTGGTTTTTGTTGCCTGCATTGCCAGTTCTTAAAGCACCCATGACCGCTGAGGCATGCATAAACAGCACCAGCCTCAGGGAGACAAGTGACAATACACATGCTGTGAAAATTGAGTGAAGCATGGCCTTATTGTTGCAGCTCACTACAATGCATAGTATGAGTTGCCTGTCCTGGCTTTGTTATCTCTTTCAAGTTGTTACACGAGTGTCACCCGCTTGTTTGCAAGCCAAGTACAGGCTAATTGGGCATTGCACAGCAGTTGATCACAGTAGGTATACACACCTGCTCTGCCTGCTGTTCCACTGCCTGCTCTTTCACCACAGGTCCCAAACTGCTGTTAACAGCAGCTGAGCGTGTTCGTCTGGATGAAGCTCTTGACAGCTTATTCTACGCCACACCTGGCATGATGCAACACGCTGCAGCTGAAGACCTGGCAGCATTGACAGGTACAATGTGTGCAATACAACTGGTGCTCCGTGCACCAGTTCCTTCAACACCATGATGGTGTTGTGGTGTGGCAACCACATGGGCACTGCTATCGTTGCTGGAATATGCATTATTTCGCTGGTCACAAGCCTGACAAGTAGCAGGCTGTGAAAGGTCTGTTTCATGCCCACCTGATACTGGTTCAAGGGCTGCTGCTGCTGCTGCTGCGACATGCTGATGATGAATGCTGCTGGCCTGCATCTGCAGCCATGTATCAAAATGTCCTCCCAGCAGGAGCAGCTGTCCTTGAGCTCTGTGCGAGCAGACACAGTCATTTGCAGTTGGCCCCAAAATTGCGCAGTATGGTAGGCCAGGGGACGGATGAGCAGGAGCTGGCTGCCAACCAGGACCTCACTGAATGGTTTGTGCAGGTACTGATGTTTCTCATGCTGTGTCCCGCAACTGGGCATCTCCTGCATGTACACGTTCATAAGTGGCAGCTGAGACAAGACCACACAGTATCAGCATGATCGACCCTGCTGCTGTCTCCACCTGCTGACAAGTAGCACACTAGCTTAGCTCAGCCTGTGGTGTTTCAAGGCAATCAGCCCTGTGGAGACGCCAATGGCTACCTGTATTGTAAGTTCTTGTTGCCTGGCAGCACCCTGTACCACTTAAGTATACCCCATGTGTTGGCTTTTCCTGTGCTGCGCTTACGTGCTTCTACTGCCGCTGCCGCTCTTTTTGACAATCAGGATCTCAACCAGCAGCCACTGCTGCTTGAGCAGCTGGACAGCAGCTATGATGCAGTCCTGTGCGTGAATGGAATACAGTACCTCACACAGCCGGAGTTGGTGATCGCAGAGGTGAGGCTTCAACAATTGATGTGTCAATGAAAACAACGACAACGACAACACAAGGAAAACAGCAGCAGCAGGAGGTTCATGCATTTTACTTCCTGTACGTCCTGCTGTTGCTGCTGCTGTGTATCATTGCTGCTGCTTTGCATCATGACTAGCTCATGCGTACATGCTGCACATAGTTGCAGATCTTGGCACGCAGAGAGAAGTGCTCCTGATGCTGACCGTGTCTGACCACTGATGCGTGCAGGCGTGCAGAGTGTTGAGGCCGGGTGGTTTGCTGCTTGTTGCTTTTGGAGAAGACTGCTGTCCCAACAAGGCCATTGCTGGCTGGCTCAGCAGAACCATGACAGAACGATGCGACCTGGTGATTAGGCAGGTGTCCAGTAATGCTCGGCAGGCAACTGCCAGCTGCATATCCAGGCACTGCCGATCATGATAACAGTTCAGGCTGGTGCTGGGTCTATGGCATCACAATGCAACTGACTGGGTATGCATTTGCACGCTTATGGCTCTAGGGCCTGCAGACCGGCAGCTGCCTGCCGGAACAGATGCTCGCCCACCACTTTGCAATAACATGCACCCACACTGGTAATCTATCATGTGCACCTTGAGGAGCAGGAGACACAGCTCATCCAACAGGTGCCACAGCAAATGGTGATTTGTGCTTGCCTGCTCCTGTTTGCTGTGCAGGATCATGCAGGCACACGGCTTTCAGCAACTGTTGCTCAGAACGGGAACTGGCAGTGAGACGGCCAACCCTGCAACAGCAGCAGCAGCGGCAACCTTCTACATACTTGTAGGCACCAAGCCACCTAATCCAATCAATGCACAGACTCTTGAGGACCAACGTGTCACCTCTGACATGCGTGCAGACAATGTCAAGGAATGGTTCACAAAGCCTGGCCTTGCGGGGTTGACAGATATCTCAGCGCTGGGCCCAGAGAGTCATCAGCTTTTGCCTCTTGTCCAGGCCTCTGAAGAGCAGTTGCTGGAGAGTTGGCGCGGGTCCTACGAAGTTCTAGTGTCTGATGCAGTTAGCATGGGTATTCCCCGGTCAGTGATACCTACTTTAAAGAAACAGGCAACAGCTCAGGAGATGCAGGCCGCTGTGCAGCATCTGCAAGATATGGTCGCCTCCTTCATGAGTTCAGGATTGTAGCGGTACGCTACGAGAGCCTTGGCACAGAACAGCAAGTTTAGCAGTAATGTACATCACACATGCTTATGACTTAAGAGGCTGGCTTGTGCAGCTTGTCACTTTTCGAACTCGAATAACTCGCTGTGAGCTTTTGGCAGATGATCAGCGTGCGACAGTGTGAATGATTCAGTTTGAAGTCGTGAGATTGGTTGCAATGCGTCCTGCCTAACGCGGCACCCGGCATCACGATTTGTGCAAGTGAAGGGCCTCATCCTCGCCGTTGAGTGCATGGGACATCAATTTGTAGTAGTATAACTGTATTTCCTGAACGTCCTGATGTCTGGCAGGTCAAGACGTGTTGTCCAGAACAAGAGTGCTGCCAATGTCGCTGCTGCGCTTGAAAAGCTTAACGCAGTCAAGTCTGGAGCCAAGCGTGTAGAGACATACCAATTGAAAGAAGAAGCTGCTGTGTATGATGTGGTCGATGAGGATACCTATGCGCAGCTGGTTACTAAAAGGCGCATCGAACATGGTGGGAGGACCAAGTGCTGAACTGGCAGTCCGGGTATTGAACTGCCTTGGGATGGCACAGACGCTTTTGGTGCTGCCATGGTATAGTTTAATGCTTCTGGGGCTGGCAACCTTGGCCAAGACATTGATAACCTCACCAAACAGCACTATAGCTGCAAACAACTGCAGAAGGAGGGAGATCATAAAGCAAAGGCTTGTTATACTGTGCTGTGCGCGTGACAGGGGACTTTGTGGAAGATGATGGAGGTGATGGAGAATACATGGACATGGGAGAGGAGGATGAGTTCTTCAAAGCAGATGATGAAACAGTTTCTGGGTCCAAAAAGCGGAAGGGCGCAGCAGAAAAAGGTTGGAAGCAAGAAGCAGACCTTGGCTGACTGTGCCACTCCCGGTGTCCTGTTTGGAATACGACCCTGTTCAGCAGGGCATTGCTGCGTGCAGTCCAGCCATGTCACCTGCTGCAGGCTGTTTACTGGTTCAGCACCTGGCATGGTGTCACATGTACCCGATGGTGTGTGTGTGTGTGATGCGCAGATGCTAGTGCTGCCAAACGCAAAGCAGCAGAAGAAGCGATTAAGGCAAGTAGGAACAAGGAGCGGCTCCAGCAGATGTTTGCGAAGGCTGCAGGTTAGTGTGGTTGTGGTGTATTTTGAATGAACATGTGCTCCCACCAGATGGAGACTGTACAGCTCTCCTGGCCATACCAACAACAGAGCTGCACAATGTCACAGCAGACACAGAGTCAGACAATGGCTGGGATTGCTTAAACATGTGTATGCACACCTCCTGTTAGCATGATATCAGAGCTGTGTCTGCTGACCACCCTGCAGGCCACAAGCCAGCGGCAGCACTCAAGGTGGATGCAAGTGGTGCAGACGATCTGCTAGCAGACATCCTGGGAGAATTAGACCCTTGTGTCAAGGCTTTAGCCGCAAAGCCCTCAACCAATGCCTTTGTACGCACTCGGGTTAGTTGCCCTGTGAGCAGTGCTGCACCTGTCGCTGTCAAGACGTTCAAACGGGGCTCAACAAGAGGCGCATCAGCTGCATCTGGCCCTAGAGCAGCAGCAGCAGCAGCAGCAGCAGAGAGAGCTGCCAACGGCAATGCAGGGCTGGGCAGCAGTGTCAGCAGGCCTGGGATGTCAGGTGCAGCAGGGACAAGGAAAGCAGCAGCCCAGCCAACAGAGAGCTTCAGCTTTGCCGAGGGAGCGGCAGCAGACAATGACTATGAGGGACTAGCAGATGATGGGGTCATGCAGCAGCAAGAGCCACAGCAGTGTGATGATGAACAGCAGGAGTTTTCCTTTGCACCACCAGGTGAGACCAGTGTTTCAAGGTTCTCTCAGAGGACAGCAGGGCGCAGCAGGTCTGTCAAGTATGTTTGAGCTACAGCATGCTGCATGCTTGGCTCTGTGCACAACAGAAGGGATGAGCTGGACAGAACTGGCAGTCTCATAGGGCTACAGAGGTCTTGCTTGACTAAGCCCCTCACTACAAACTACTTTCGGATTGTATGCAGGTGGTGAAGTTGATGTGGCGGATAATCCCTTTGATGCCTCGGGAATTGCAGAAACAGGGCCCAAGTCAGCAGCAACCACCCCAGCAGCGACCACTGCAGCAACAGCGGCTGCCAGCACCCCAGGTGCAAAAGCAGCAATAGCGGCAGCGGTTGATGGTGGCGCCAGCCACAAACGATTTGCTGACGACTCCCCAGCTGGTCCTGATGTGCAAGCATCACCTGCTACTGGCTGGATGGAGGTGTATGGTGATGAGGATGCAGCAGATGGCTCAACAACATCAGCAACAGCAGCAAAGGATGAGGCAGCTGCTGCGGGTGACGACTGCAGTATTGAGGGGCTTGCAGCTGACAGCGATGGCCAAGTGCCGTTTTTCTTCATGGATGCATATGAGAACCCTGACAGGCCAGGTGTGTGATTTTCTAGCACCAAAATTTGAAGATTGAGCTGCTGCATCTTGGGTTCTGCGTACAGCCAAAAGATGTGTGCTTTGCTGCATTGCCACCAAGAATGATCGCTTGGAAGTATTCTGCAATGTGACATGCACAAATGATAGAGAGGTCCTGTTGTTCCTGCAGACACCCTTTACCTGTTTGGCAAGGTCTCAGCCAACAGCAGCAGCACTACTCCCAGCAAGTCATCCAGCACCGGCAGCAGCAGCAACACCTGGCAGTCCTGCTGTGTTGTGGTGCCAAACATGCATCGCAGCTTGTTATTCATTCCAGCAGCTGAGGTGTTCGATGATGCTTCTGGTGAAATAGCGGCGCTGGAGGCATCAGTAGCAGCACAGCCTGAGCGCAGGATGGAGCTGCTGCAGCTGCTGCACTCTCGCTGCACTGACCTGAAGGCGGAGATCAGGGCTGTCATGCTAAAGCATGGTGTGAAGACCATGAGGCTTGTGCCAGTGAAGAGAAATTATGCTTTTGAGGATGCCAGTATCCCAGCAAGGGAGCAATGGCTGCTGAAGGTGTGCAGGAGACAGGGCCAGTTGCCCCTGCCAGCCATTTTGGAATTGCCAATGCTTACCACCAATGGTATATTTATGCTTGTCATACATAGCAGTTCCTACCGCTACCTAATGCCAGGGCACCTGGAACCAGTGCTCAGCACAGTTAGATGCTACTTACAGTCTGGCAGCATGTACACTGCAGGTGAGGTACCCTGCGGGATTGCCCAGCCTGCCCCTGGGCACCTCTGGCACCCACTTTGTTGCTGTTGCTGGCTCTCAAACCTCAATGCTTGAAAACATGCTGGTCAAGCGTGGCTTAAGGGGGCCGGGATGGGCAACACTCAAGACACCAGTGCGCAGGGAGGGCTCAAGCATGGTGAGACAGCCTCTGGGCAGGGAGCCAGTGGCCAGCTGTCAGCATATGATGCACATGTTATGCACTTCTCGGGCAGTGTACTTTGGTAAATGGGCGTTCTTGTGCCTTTCTCAAATGCGAGGCGGCGGGATACAGTACTGCCATGGCATTGATATATCGGATATATGTGCTGTGTATGACTGCTTGGTGTCCCTGGTCTGCAGGTCAGTTGGTGCAAAGTAGAGTTGGAGCTGGCCAATGCCAAGGCCATCAAGCCTGCTGAGATTGGGTCACAGCTGGCAGCTCGACCAGCACCGCCACTGACAGTAGCATCGCTGCAGTTGAGGCTGCATATGGACCCCAAGACTCGTCAGCAGGAGATCCTGGCAGCCAGCGTAGTGCACATGTCTGGTAGGTGCTGATTGCAGCTTTCATACAACACTCGCTGTGCCACACTATAACAGCAGCATCTACCAGTGCTGCACCTGTGCAGTCGTATATCAGGCACGTGCTTGCAAAGTATGTGTTGAGTTGCCAACGCTCCCCTGCAGTATTACTTGCTGTGCATGTTGTGGCAAAAGAAGCACCAATAACGGCCACCATGGCCCCCTGTCTGCTGCCCTCAGGCGTGACCATGGATGCTCCCACCCCTCGTCAAGTGTGGGGTAACAAAGCTGTACTGCGCAACTTCAGTGTGGTGCGCAAGCTGGATGGGAGGCCATGGCCTGCAGGTACTGCATCAGCAGCCCAAGCACTGCCTAAGAGTGCTGCTGCTCGCATGCCCAGGGCAGCAGGTTGTTGTGTGCTGGTTTGATGAAGCACTGCATGCTTCAGCATTCCAAGACAGCAGCGCTGCTGCAGCTGAATGCGCGCCAACCGGCTCATAGGAACGCTGCTGGAAGCAAAATTGATTTCGGAGTGCAAGTCACTTACGCAGCAGCAACACACACACACAGTCTCAAGCCCCTGCGGCTGCCTCTCAGGCTTCATTTGTGGCTTTACTTGTTGTTATGCATGTGCAGGCTTTGAGCAACTGGTTGCACAAGAAAATGCTTCACCCCGTGGCAAAGTGATGGGTGGCGCCATGTTGTCAACTGCTCCTAATGAGCGTGCCCTGTTGGGCTGCTTGCTGACCAAATTGGCCGCACTTGATGCTGATGTGCTTGTGGGGCACAACATTGGGGCTTATGAGCTGGTCGTGCTGCTAACACGCCTGCAGACACACAAGGTCAGAACGAACAATTTATCTGTAGCACAGTTATCAGCATGTGACTACTTGAGGCGAAATGTTGACAGAGCGCAGCAGGTTCTGCAGCACCCTAAGGATTCAAAATGCATGAAGTGTGCAACTGCATGTTTGCTGCCTGTTCTAGATCCTGCATGTTTGCAACAGGTCATGGCTGTGAAAGCAGCAGGTAATATCATGGCTGCCTGGTGTGGCCCCCTGCAGGTTCAGCTGTGGAGTAGGCTGGGTCGACTCAGACGCAGCACCTTCCCCAGGCTCACCGGTGGCGGCCACACCTTTGGTGGTGGAGCTGGCCCAGGAGTCATGACTGTGTTGGCGGGAAGGCTGTTGTGTGACACATACCTGTCTGGTGAGCAGGAGTAGGCAGCATCACCTAGAGCATGCTGCCGGGCACTCTCCTGCAAGTTGAACTGCATGCCTGCAAGTTGAAAACAACTGTCAAGTAGTGCTTGGCCATGCTGTTGGCAACATGCATATCAAGGGATATTAGGTCATGTGCACTGCCCTGCCGACTTGTGCTGCATGCACTGTCTCTTGCATCTATCCTTACAGCTCGTGAGCTTGTGCGTGAGGTTGACTACACACTGAAGACCCTGTCCAGCTCTCTGTTGGGGGAGTCCCGCACAGAAGTGCCCGCTGCTGAGGTGCCAGCCAGATATGAGAACAGCCAGAGCCTGCATCAGCTGCTCCTGCTGGGCGAGAGCGATGCTTGGCTGGCACTTGGACTGGCCTTCCAGCTAGCAGGTGGGTGATTGCACAGTATCAGTGTGCAGACCAGACATGTGAGTGGTCCAGGCCGGCACATGTTGCCCCGTACAGTGCTGGAGTATGAAGGGCTGTCCTCTGGTTGAGCGTGTTGTGTGCAGTGATGTGCAATTCAAGGACTTTGGCCTTGGACTACTGCTGTGCAGTGGCGTGCAAACACCTGCACCCATGAGAGGCTTTTCTTCTTCTGTGCTGTAGTCTTGCCCCTCACCAAACAGCTCAGTGTGGTGTCTGGCAGCTTGTGGAGCAAGACCCTCCAAGGAGCACGTGCACAGCGGATTGAGATGCTGCTGCTACATGAGTTCCATGCGCGCAAGTTCATACTGCCTGACAAGCTGAGCCAGAGGGACAAGGCCAACCTGTCTGCGCTGAAGGAGGCCAAGGGCAAGAAGGGGACCAAAAGGAAGGCAGGGACAAAGGGTGACACTAGTGCAGAAGATGAAGAGGTGACTGCCTGGCGCCCCATTGTTGCTTCGCAGTCCACAAGGATGTTTGCAAGTGATGCACATGGGCTTGACCAGCATCAATGGCAACAGCAATGACGTATTTTGAAGTGATGATTGAGGTTGCACTGATCACATGTCCCAGGATATCTTTGCTTGAATGGAGGCTCTGGCCCCTACACCCAGACATTAGCAGGCTCAGCACCAAGCGGCTATCTCATCTAAAGGCAGTTTTGCTGCTCTGGTGTCTTGCTTTCTGCAGTATGAGGGGCCTGCACTGCCTGAAGACGAGGTTGAGGATGAAGTGGCGCCGGAGGCTGCAACAGCAGCAGCCGCTGGCAGCAATGCAGCTGGCCTGAGCAAAAAGTCAGGTGGCAAGGGCCCTCAGTATGCAGGAGGCCTTGTGCTAGAGCCAAAGAAGGGCCTGTATGACAAGTTTGTTATTATGCTGGACTTCAACAGTCTTTACCCCTCTATTATCCAGGTGAGTCCAAGGCAGGTGCCAGCTGGTGACAATCCGGCCAATCTCTGCAGCTGCTTGTGGCTATCTGACTATGCTGCCCTTGTATGGCAGCAATCGAGGCGGCTTTCCTTGGCCACCCAGAGTGAAGTAGACTGGAAGATAGTATACTGCATTCCTCTGACAGCATAGCTTAACAATACCATCATACGAAGGCTTGTTGCAAAAGTGGTAATCAAAGCACATTGTGCTGGCAATGGCTTGCAGGAGTTCAACATCTGCTTCACCACAGTCAAGCGCCCCACAGACGGCAGCATGCCAGCGTTACCCTCAGGAGCTGATGGCCCAGGTGGGCCTTGCGGCCTTGCCCCACTCCCTACAGTCATTCAAGGGCTGGTGAAGCGCAGGAGGGAGGTCAAAGCACAGATGAAGACATGCAGGTGGGCGGCACCTCCTTGACACCTGATGTGCACCGGTTGAGCACACAAGTCCTGCAAGAAACTGCTGACACAAAGGATCCTGCAGAGCCAATGACAGTCAATACTGGGACCAAAAGCAGGGACCGCAGGCTTACGGCCAAGCCTATCTGTGGCCATTTGTAGGAAGGGATACCATGGGCAATATGGGCTGCGATTCCACTCCGTTGCACACCGTTCTTGTTTCACAGGGATCCAGTACTGTTGCAACAGCTGACAGTGCGGCAGCAGGCGCTGAAGCTGACAGCAAACAGCATGTATGGGTGTCTCGGATTCAACAACAGCAGGTTTTTTGCTCGGCCACTTGCTGAGCTCATCACAAGCCAGGGGCGAGACATCCTGCAGTCGACAGTGGATCTGGTGCAGGACATGGGTGTCCCTGGATTAGAGGTACATGGCACCTCAGCCTCGGTATTGCTATATGCAGCGTGGATGGATGGTTCAGATTGTTGTTGCCTGGTAATTTCTAATAATACATGTCAAGACCAAAGCGTGTTGCGTTAACTGCTGTGCTGCAGCTGGTGTGCACAGCCTTTCAACACATGTGCACGCTGCTGTGCAGGTTATCTATGGCGACACAGACTCCATCATGATTCACACCAACAGCAGCGACTTTGAAACTGCTGAGCAACTGGGAGCACGCATCAAAGCTGCAGTCAACCGCAGGTACCGCCTGCTAGAGATTGAGCTGGACGCTGTGTACCGCAGCATGCTGCTGCTGAAAAAGAAGAAGTATGCAGCTGTGAAGGTGGGTGCTGCATTAGTAGGTAGTCTGTTGACCTGTTACTCACACCCCAGCCTCAAATTTTGAGATGGACCTATCCACCACAGCCACCACATGCCAGCGATCAGCAGATGTTTCATTGTACCAGAGCCCTTGCTGTGTCAACCGTGTCCTACTGCAAGATGCTGGCATGTTAGGAACCTGCATACGGCTGTGGTTGTGTATGTCACCTCAATGGTGCCCTGCTGAAACAGGTTGAGCGTGCGCCCTTGGGCTCCCCCAGCCCACTTACAGAGGCGCTTGAAGCCAAGGGTCTAGATATGGTCCGACGTGACTGGTGTCCACTTAGCAAGGACACTGGCAACTATGCTCTTCATCAAATACTGTCAGGTGGGTCCAGTAAGCAGTCTTTGACTGAGCACTGCCTCTTGTTCATCCCCAGGCCTGATTGCGGCACACATGTGTGGGTGGATGCTCAGGACCAACAGTGCAGTGGACTGTTATGGACTGCAGGAAAGGCCAAGTCTGATGTGGTTGAAGCAGTGCACGACCGGCTGCGGCAAGTTGCAGACCAGCTGGCAGCTGGTCAGCTGCCACTGGGTTCTTTCATCATTACCAAACAGCTCACGAAACGTCCAGAAGATTATCCAGATGCCAGATCACAACCTCACGTACAGGTCTGTTGCTGGCACATGTAGCAGTTGTTGACACGCTTGTCAGCAACAAAGCTGACAAGTAATTCGGCAATCATCCTCTACATAATCCTCCCCTCACCCCCCACCCCACAAACACAGCTGCTTCTGTGGCTTGTATGAATGTGGCACAAGATGAGAAGAACTTCTGGCAGAGTATCTTCTGCACTAACAGCCCAGCCTCAGTGAATAATTGGTGCTACTGTGTTGTTACTGTCAGGTGGCTATGCGGCGAAGAGCAGCTGGCAAGCGTGATGGTGTGATGGCGGGGGAGACAGTGCCCTACATCATCTGCTTGCGAATCAAACCAGAGGCGCTGCAGGACCAGCATAGCCTTAGCTCACCAGCAACAGCAGAACAAGGAGGACCCCAGGAACAGGACATCCAGCAGCAGCAAGCAAACGCAGTGGATACGTCTATAAAGCAGGAGGGTGCAGCACAGCAGCAGCAACAGCAGGCAGGTGGTAGTCCTGCGCCAGCAGCAGCAGTGAAGGGGGTGAAGTCAGCAGCTGGTGGTGGAAGCAGCAGCGGTGGCCTGGCTGAGAGAGCATACCATCCAGATGAGCTGCGGAGCGACCCAAGCCTGGTGATTGATGCCGAGTACTATCTGGGGCAGCAGGTGCTGCCAGTGGTGGTGCGTCTGTGTGCCCCTATCGAGGTGAGCAGTGTTGCATCAGCTCTTGCATGCCTCCTGCCTTGTTGCTGCATACCGAACGTCTGCATGTGCAAGACAGCACTTAAACCTACAGCCTCCATAGGTCATAAGAGTTGGTCTGTTTCATTTACTGTAAGGTCACTACTTATGACTGTGTTGAAATCATGATGCATGCAGGGCACCAATGCTGCTCATCTAGCACAGTGTCTAGGCCTGGATTCCTCACGATATGGTGGGTCTGGTGGCAGCAACCACAGCAGCTTGGCAGAAGCATGGCGGGAAGAGGCAATGCAGGTGAGCTTGCTGACCTGGCAGTACCGGTCACTGCAGGCATCAATCAGCACCAGGTACACCTGCACCTGATATGGGGCGCTGACATCAGGTTCTATGGCAGCTATTACACACTTGATTCCCCAAAGCTGTCACCAATGTGTCTCTTCAGGTCACCGGCAGCTTGCTTGATGATGACAGCCATTATGCCAAGTGTGACCCCCTGATATTGACAAGCCCCAACAGCACACAGTGGGAGTTCAAGGGTGTGCGCAGCGCCCTCAGGTGAGCTGGGACTAACTCAGGTGTGGAGCTCTAGGCCAGCTCTCTACCACTGCATGTATTGTACATGCTGCCAAACGCCTTAGTGTCCTTATCCTGTATCATCAGCATGCCAAGTGCGCTGTTCACGCATGCACTCATTGGAATGCCATGTGTCGCACAAAAACCTGCTGGTCTGAGCGGCCCTTAAATAGCCACCTGCACTGCCATTTTGCAGGTCTGGGTCTTCTGGTGAGGTGCTGTTGACCCCTCCAGATGCCGTTGGGGATCCAGCTGCAGAGCTGTCAGCAGTGCAGCTTGCAAACCAAGCTGTGCTAGCAGCACGAAAGGCGATTGTGCGGTAGGTGACACCCTGTGACTGGCTCCAACAAAACAGCCACGAAGCGCAGCCTGCAGATGACTTGTGCTCTGACGCTTGCCAAAGATTGCAAGCTGTCCATGAGCACTGTCAGCACTGTGATACTTGGCTCTGTCATTCTGCAGCAAATCTATGTAAGCTTGCACAATTGCATAAAGACATGTATAGTCACCTGATAATGGTGGCGTATGCTGTTGGCTTCAGGTACTATGATGGTCACTTGGTCAGCGATGATGAGGTGGCCCCTTCCTCGTCATCCTTCAGAGATGTTGTGCTAGCAGCAGCACCAGCAGATGCCCCAATATGCACAATGCCATTGCCTAAACCAGTCAACACAGCAGCAGCTGGAGTGAACGCTGCCGGTGCTAGCAGTGGAGTGCTTCTCAGCAGAGCCTACAGTGAAGACAAGCTGTACACGCAGGTACACTTAACTTGTGGCTTGGGTCATGTCCAACACTGCAAGGGCAACTTACCTGTGAACACTGCATGATACAGATCATAACAGTGTCATCTGCTGACATTGCCTTGATCACCTAGCAGCTTACAATCTCTGTGCTGCTGTTGCTTGCAGTTGAATTACATCGTGCGCCTGCTGGACGTCAGGGCAGCTATAGACACAATGATGGACAAGCAGCGCAGGGATGCAGCACATCAGCAGCTGGCAGGTAGTGCAGCTGGCGGAGTGTCAGTTGAGAACGCACTCAACCATGCATCTGCTGTTGTGGCCAGATTTAGGGACAGCTGCGGATATAGATGGATCAAACTAGGCCAGCTGTTTGGCAAGCTCAGGCCTGGTGCCAAGCACAGCAATAGCATGGCAGTCCCTTGACCGACAGGCTTGCCAAGATGGACAATCAGCTTGGCGCTGTTCGTAGTCGACGTATACCAGCCAGGGATTTGACCCTGCAAGCGGGTAATAACAGTACGTAGACTCGCAGAGAGGCTTGGTCCAACGCTGTCCTGTGTGCCGCAGCAAGCTGTGCACGGTACTGCCTGCACAGAAAGGCTATGTAACAAGCGGGCAGATTGCTGAGTGATACTGCCGAAATGCAGCGCGACAGGACATGTCTGCTGAATTTCTGTCATCACATAACGGCTGACCAACTGAACAACAAGAGGACAGTCAGGTTAGCAACGAGCAAGGAGGTGTATTGTCGCAGGTATAGTCACAATCCCATCTTACCTTTTGAAGAAATATGTGCTTATCTTGCGTCGTTGCCACTCTCCGAGCACTTTGCCGCTCATGAAAGCTGTCCCGCCCTTCTGCTGTTCTTAGGCTATGTTTCAGTAATATCCTATCATATTTACAAGAGCATGGGGACTCTTCTTGAGCTATGGGTGCCTGTGGTGGTGTTCGCACACCTGTTTACTGGCTTTTGGTTCCTTCGCCTAGCTTTGAGCTACAATCCCCGGTTTTTCGCCAGCTTTAGGAGAAAGAGAGCATCATCATCAGGGCTGCCCAATCGAGTGTCTGAAGGAGGGGAAAACAGGACTGTAGAGGAAGTGCTTGAAGCTGATAAGAAGCCTACACCTGGTAAGAGACGTTTAAATCTATGTTTTGTTGCGTAGAGAATGATGTCAACGCAGCCGGCAGCCAGAACATGCGCTTTGCCGGCCATTGGCAGTACGTTTGAAGTTGCGATGAGCCTCATGTGCATTCGCAACAGGAAATGGAGCTGCAGATGGCATCAAAAAAGGGCAGGATGCTATGGGACCTGCTCAGAGCAAGGTGGAGCGGGCGCATCTGGAATGGCAGCAACTGAGCTGCACGTACAACACGCCGAATGGCAAGATTGTTGTACTGGACAACATATGGGGTCGGGCAAGCCCAGGAGAGATGCAAGTAAGTGTATAGAGCCAACCTGAGCCTGGCTGACAAACAGCAAGGCTGCAGCTACTGCAGAAGGTGACCCCCCTGCTTTCCGTAGCAAGTGACCTGGCATGCCTACACACCCTGTGCACAGGGCAACGGGGCTAGTAGGTATAGACGCATCACCACACCTGCCGGAGAACTTATACCCACCAGAGGCGTGCTCTGTACCAATATGCTGAGCTGATGGCATAAGCAACCCTTCAATGCTGTGCCTTTCTGCTGTGCTTATATGCAGGCACTGTTAGGTCCTTCAGGCGCTGGAAAGTCCACACTTATGGACATACTAGCACAACGCAAGTCTGTGGGCAATCTCAGTGGTTTTTTGCTTGTTAACGGCAGGCCTGCAAGCAGCAGTTTTATCAGGAAGACAGCCTATGTGCCACAGGTGTGTTATACACGGCAGCTAATACATAGGCTCTGCACTCAATATATGCGCCTCAATCTGGCAGCAGCCTGCAAGGGACTTGCGTTTCAAATGGTCCAATAGGTGTATGCGTCCAACCTGCTGCAAGGATACATGCATGCATGCATGTTTGCTGCTGAGGTACTGCATTGCTCATGATGTGCACATCTTTACTGACAAGGCTCCTGTGATGTACCCTGGGTAATGCAGGACGACAACTTTGTTGCCACTATGACTGTCACTGAGACCTTGACCTTCTACGCGGACATCATCTTGCCCCGCAACTGGAGCAAGGCAGATCGCAAAGCTCGCGTAGCTGAGGTACTTGCAGCAATGGGACTCAAGCACAGGCAGCTGAGCATGGTTGGTGGCACACTGCCAGGTGGCTTGATGCTGAGGGGCCTGTCTGGTGGTGAGCGCAAACGCCTTTCAATTGCAGCCGGCATCATGTCTACCCCCAGCATTGTGTTCCTGGATGAACCCACATCAGGCTTGGACAGCTTTGCAGCGTTGACGGTGATGGGCTACCTGAAGCGCATGGCCCAGGAGAATGGACATGTCATCATTGCCTCCATTCACCAACCTCGCTCAGCAATCTGGAGCATGTTTGACACGGTGAGTTGTTATCCAGCTCCAAGTTTACAATGCAGTTTGTAGTCTCTGGGTGCATATTAGTGACTGTACTTGTTGACGCTACTGCTGCCTCACTTGGGCACCTGCACAACTCGCTGTCTCCATGAGCAATGTATCTAAAACAATGCTCATGCAGGTTACCCTGTTGTCAACTGGGAGACTTATGTTCCATGGCGCCCGTGACGACCTGGTGCCCTGGTTTGGGCATCTGGGCTACAACTATGACCCCACACTCCATGGTGTAGCCAGTGACTGGGCACTAGACTTGGTTGCCATTGGATTCCACAAACCCAAGCGCTTCTACGGTCACACCATCACCAATGTTGAGGAGCTCACCCGTGCCAGCAATGACTTTGTCAGCAGCTACACCAGCCTCAGCGGGGTCATTCTGTTTGCTGGGGACAGCAGCAGCATGATTGGGTCCAAGTCATTGGGCCAGAAGATGCAGGCACGTATGAACAAGGTTGTTGGGATCAAGTCCAACCTGTCATCAGTCACCAGCAGCACGTTGGTTCACAGGGTTAGTGTGAGTGCAGGCAGCAGCAGCAGCCGCAACAGTGGCACAGGCAGCCTGGACGGAGATGTCACTGAGCTTCCGCAGATCATTCAGCTCTCAAGTAGTGACAAGAAGAAGCAGCGGGGCAGTATTGATGCCCTGAAGTCAGCACAGCAGTCCAAGTGGTCCACCAGCTGGTGGCGTCACTTCACATCCTGCTACTGGCGTGAGGTGTTGGTCATCACCCGCAACCCTGCTGATGTTGCAGGGCGCACCATGACCTTTGCTTGGGTTGCCATTCTCATGGGGATCCTCTACTACAATATGTCAGATGATGCAATCAGCATCAGGGGCCGCTTGAACATGGCCTTCAACAACTTGGTGTTCTTCTGTCTGATGCCCTATGTCAGCATGAGCCTGTACTGTGCTGACAAGAAGTTTTATGTGGCTGATGCAAGCGCCAAGCTGTACAGATCACATGCATACTACATTGCCAAGGTGCTGGCCATCACTCCCTTCCAAGTCATCTCGGCCCTGGTATTCTGCTTCACTGTGTATGGCATGACTGGTCTTAGGCCTGGAGCAAAGTACATCCTGGAGAACGGCACAATCAGCGCCCTACTGCAGCTGATTGCTGTCCAGGTGCGCCATTGCAGCAACGTTCGGGTCTTCATCTCTGCCCTGTTGCAACAGCATTCTCAAGTGTTGTTTCAGTAGTGGTTGTAGTGCTTGCTGGTTTGCACTTTCTCACAGTGGCTTCAGCAAGGCATGCGCGCATCATATCTGCGAAATGGCATGAGTAAGTACAGCCTGACATATCTATGTTCTCACAATGCCATGTGCCTGTCTGCTGCAGGTGCTGCACTGCTGCGCCATCTTGGCCCCCAACCAGGACGTGGCATTCATGTACAGCATTGTCTGGACAGCCATCAACCTCTTTATGTCCAACTTCTTCATCCTCTTCTCTGAGGTGGAGCTGTACGGCATCACACATCTGCGCTGGTTGTCCGCCCTTTACTACTCATTTGAGGGCATCATGATCACAGAGTTCAGGGGCATGAAGTACACATGCAATGGGGGCCTGGGTGATGCTGGCATCACTGCATTGAAGAGCCTGCTACCTGGGAACCGGTTCCTGAGCATGCCGTATGTGGTGAATGGCTTGAAGAACCCAGGATCTGACTGTGTTGCCAATGCAGATGCTGTGCTTGAATACTATGGTTTCACCAGGCCCTTTGGTCACACCTTTGGAATTCTATTTGGTTACTTGATTATCACCCACATCTGCACATACCTGTCTATGCTGTTTGTGGCACGTCGTGAGCGGCGATGAGCGATTGCTCTGTGGTTTTCAGCATTTGCGAGCAAGGTCGGGGGAGGTGCGACTGAGAAAATGTTGTACATGCACAGTGTATGTGCCCAGCAACTGGGCTGAGACACCAGTCATAGGGGTATACTGATTAGGCAGCAGATGGTCTGAAGCTGTGACAGCGTGCTGTTGACTGGTTATCCTCTGGGTCTAGGAGTCTTACAGGTCCTAGGTGATGATGCACTTCATCTTGTGGTCGTGTCTCTGGCTATGCCATGCAGACGTGGTGCAAGAAGGACCGTTTCACAGAACTATTTCTTGAATGATCAGACTTGCCACCTGAGCTCCAACAAGTAATGAAGCCTGCCGAAAAGGCAGGAACTTGTGGTTTGTGCTGAAAACGGCACATATGTCATTGTCTTTTCTTCAGGAGGTGGTCTACATGAGCATGTCTAGACATACAGATCTGTATTGGTCAATGATGACTACCTGTGGTTTGGTACTGCTCCTAGTCAGCTTTACGCCCTACTAAAGTCGACAAGAGTACAACAGCCTATGCGTGTGCCTTGTGCTGGCTACTTGTCAATACTGTGTCGAAACCAGCACAATTTGAGCCAAATGCATTGTTACCTGTTGTGGATTGTTTCATGTCTTAGGTGACAAGCACTCACAGGTAAACGTGCATATTCTCACAGCTGTCTCTGGACAGAATCAATTGCTTGCAAACGTTTCCCAGATGACAGTAGTGACTCAGGGCTCAGCCTGAGGCCTGGGACCAACCTAGGCCTCAACATCGTGATGTCCGATCGCACCAACCGTCATAATTGCTCGTCCTCTGCCATCAGTCATCTATTGCTGAGCAACTACACTGTAGTAGTATGCATAGCATGCATACACCAGTGGCTCATTGATGACTATTATTAAGTTTGACAGTTACACAGTAACTTCAGCCCGTTGCATTAATGAGCCAATGCCAGGCTCATTGATGGGGGCTAGCTAACCGCATTTTCTGCTTCAGGCTCAGCATCTGCTGGTATAACCACCAGGGTCACATCACACAACCCCCAACGCATATCAGCGCATTTGCCATAGCATATCAACTCGCTGCATGGCTCAATTTCTCTCACATAAGCATACAAGCAATCAATGGATTTGTTGTAGAGCTGCAGCAACTGCTGGGAGCTGTAGACTCTGCCCCAGAGCATCAGACCCAGTCAGTCACCCTGCCAGGCCGCAATGTTGAGTATAATGCATATGCGACCATCGACTTCCAACACTGCTGGTTGAATTAGGTTAGTCGCTGCAAAAACTGCGGCAGCAGGTTGCCATGACAGTGCACTTTTGTGCTGACTCAGCAGAAAAGTAGGTGGCCTCCTGACGCAGCTGAGGGCTGCTGATGCTGATACTTGCGTATATGTTCATGCTTGCGGGGTAGCAGGCTTTTCAACTCCGGCCTGCTTTTGTAAGAACTCAACAATGTGCTTCTGCAGGGGCTCAACAGCAGCAGCAGCAGCGATGGTCAGTCAATGAGCTGGCAGGCAAAGGTGTAAAGAGAGCGCGAGACAGCTTGAGAAGGGCTGCATTGGGATGTCTCTCAAGGTTGGAGGGCAAGGTCTTTCAGCTGCTTATCACACTGTGAAACCAATAATATTTGTTGCTTGGTGTTTGTACTGCAAGAGACTGACTGCAGGCCGCTGGATGGAGTGACTGTCACAGCAAGGCTCACCTCCCCGTTCATCTTTGCTACATCAACTGCTTTCTGCTTCTTGTTGTTCAGGGCATCAATGTCAGCACCACGGCTCAGCAGCAGTTCGGTCAGCCCCAAGCGACCATAGCCTGCAGGACAACCAAGGGCCACCGGTCCTGAGTCCAAGTGCTGTGCTGTGCACAACAGGCACAAACATCTGCTGGACAGATATACTCAGGTATGGCTGCAGACAGGCATTCTTTGGGATGGCTGCCCTGCTGGACAGTTCCTGCTAGATGTTGACAGTGCAGAAGCCCTTTAAAGAAGCCGTTTGTGTCAAGCTGCATGTGGCTAGACAAAAGTAGCAGGCTCAGCTGGTAAAAGAGATAGAGCCATGCAACAGTGTGATACTGCTTGTGTGCTGTGCTTGCACTGCCTATGCCTGTCGGTCCGACCTGCTGCATAGTGCAGCACTGTGTTGTCAGCTGCATCTCTTAGCCCGATGTCGGCACCAGCATCAAGCAGCAGCTCCACAAAGGCCTTGCGGTCAAAGCCCACTGCCACACCCAGCGCACTGACACCCCGCTCATTCTGCAATCAGAAGATAATGAACCCCAGTGCCCATGAGCACTGCAATTGACATCTCAAACGTAAGTATGTGACCTGGCGCATGGCTAATGTGACACAACACCAACGCAGCAGCGAATTTCTTCAGTCTATCAGCCTGACCAGCCTCATGTATGGATGATGCTGCTGCATGCAGAGAGCAGTGGTGTTGGTATCCGGGGGACTCAAGACAATCAAGCGACACATGAGTCTCATGATTGAGCACCAGGCCCAGGCTGCTGTCTCACCAGCTGATTGACATCTGCTCCCGCGTCCAACAGCCTCCTGGCAGCCTCAAGATCACCCCACTTGGCGGCATCATGCAAGCTGGTGATGTCGTCACTGGGGGGTTTGCTGCGCTTAGCTGCTGCTGCTGTGGGTGCCCCTGCTGCTGCTGGGCCGCTGACTCGCATGTCACGCAGCTTTGCGCTGATCTTGCCCATCAGCTCTGTGTCATCCCAGTACCTGCACACATCAGATGAGGATGATGGCACCTTTGTCACACGAACAGCTGCACACATGATGAAAACAGCCATCACAACCCAGGGCATTAAGTTCAAGCCCAACATCGGGATCGCTGGCAGCCGTGGCGTACAGCAGCAATCTGCGTTTCACCAGTTGTTATGCACGCCTGTGGATGCCCTCCGCTGTTCCTGTCAGCAGACGCACCAGTGCTGACCCTGACTTCACACACTCAACATTCATATTCTATGCAGGCAAGCAACCTTGCCAGCTGTAGTTATTGGGCAGGAACACTGCTGCTGTGAGATGCTGTGAGGCTCACTTCTGCAGTGCTCCTGGTCCATTTGCTTTGACATCTTCAAACACTGGCTGCAGCTCCGGGTCATCTTTGAGGGCGTCATAGATTTCACTTGACTTGCTCGGATCAGCCTGGGACTGTCACAGGGACAATCAGACAGCAGCAGCAGCAGCAACTTACTGATAGCAAAAGATTGCGGTAATGGTCAGGGGAGAAAGGGTGCCGTAGGAGACACAGCACAAGGACATTCTACAGCTTACAGCACTCAACCAAACTCCATCCTTCCAGGGTGCTGCTGACAGGCACAGAACCTTGTTGGCCTCCATCCCTCCACCCCGAACATGACCAGGAGGACTTGCATGCATGATGACCCATCAACATGGATGCTCGTCAACCAGAGCAGTACAGTTGCAGACATGGTTATGCTCATAAACCCTTGGCAGCAGAATCGTTGCTGTACCTGCATGTTGACAAAGGCATTAGCCAGCCCTGGGTTCTGCATGATTGCCTGTGCCTGAGCCCAGGCGGCCTTGGCAGCCTCAGGGTTGGCCTTCAGATACTCAATGATGCCAGCAGCCTGATCAGCGGGCATGCCCGGAGGAATGCGAACGGGCACCTGGTCCAACAACGCAAACACATTAGTGTATGATCACATCCTTTGCCCACAAGGACCAGAAGCACCTGGCAGCAGCTGCTGCCGCTGCAAAATCCAAGTCATAAGTTTTGACCACCAGGTGTGCAGCAGGATGTGTCTTGACTGTAAGCGTATGCCCTGATGCGGTAATACGCACAGCAGAGGGCACGGCTGTGTCTGGTGTCGACATGGGGTGGTGTGGTTGTGGTCAGTTGACATGCAGGTTGACATGATGCAGCTAAACTGAATTCAGGCATAAATGCCAAGGTCAAGCGCCGGACAGCTTACCTGAGTCCCATCTTCTAATGTGATGAATTGTGCAAACGCAATTGGCAGCTCCTTGCCTCCTGCTGCAGCTGCTTTCTTGCCAGTGCCAGATGCTGCTTTCTTCTTGGGAAGAGTTGGCTGAGCTTGCTTGCCAGGTGCCATGCCTGCCACTTCAAAACTATGGTTATCAAATTGTCTGGGAATTCAACGCCTCAACGCTATCAATGAACGCGAGGGCGGGCAAACAGCGTCCCTTGATCGTCTAAAGATGCACGAAAGCTTTTATGTAGCTGGTGCTGCTGGCAGTAGAATGACGCGATGTAAGTACATCTGGTCGTGACAGTTGCCATTGTCAAAGATAGACCGTAGATCTACTGTGACCCGTAACAGTCCCCGAAAGTGTCACCAGTCCCCCAGGATCCAATATCCAGTTTGACAGATTTTAACTAGTATTTCAATTACATTTGAGATTACTAGGGCACAATGCCAGAATGGCGCCTGTCTGGCAGTACACCAGGAGACACGGTGGGGTGTTCAGGCGCTCCAGTGTTCCAGGAGCTTCAAACTTAGGTCTTGACCATAAAGCACTCGCTTTTTGGCGCATAACTGGGCTGCAAGGCAGCGATCCCCGCTGGCCAGCTCCTGTGACCGTGTAAAAGCGATAGATAGAGCCATAGATAGAGCCATACAACATTGGATGAGCTGGCAACTGAACTGACATACAATTTCCATTACAACAAAACAAACGACATCATTGACAGCGTGCATATGCAGCGACCTTTCCATGCCTGCTGTGGTCTGCGATCCCGCTCGACGGCAGTGCAGCTACTGCTGCCACGTCAGCCCTGCATACACCAGCCTGCTGCTCCCCCAATACTGCCAGAATTTTCCTGGAATGCTCCAAGATGTGCTGCTCTCTTATACTGAACGTCACACCCTGCCCCTGCAACCTCTGGCAATGCTGCCAGTGCTGCTGCTGCCAATCACACCCCGGCCAGTACCCCAACCTAGCAAAGCCCTGTAGCACGCCAACCAACTCCCTTGCACCACAATCACCAAACCGCACAGCTGCTGATGCAGCCAGCTGTGGCAGCAAATCATCCAACTCTTGTAGCATGATGCGATGTAAATTCTTTGCGCCAACACTTGGCAGGCATGGCAATGCATTCAGAACTTGACAGATGTCTGGAGCAGTGTGCACAGAGTCATCAAGACGGGCAAGGAAATGCCGCAACATGCGTCTGACCCATTTAAACTGAGGTGCATCATGCATCTGCCCCAGCGCCCACAGCAGCACTGCAACATCCCGGGAACTGAAGGTGTCCAGCTGCTCCACTGCTGACACCCTCAACAACCACAACACCCGCTCACAGGGTCTGGCATGAAGCTTGGCCAATGACCACACCAGCAGCGCCAGCTCTTTGCCCTGCACCCTTGCACCTGCTGCAGCCACAGCTGCTCCTGGCAGAACAGGTTGCTGCTGCTGGTGTTGTTCTTGCCTTCTTGCAGCGGCTGGCACGAGCACTTGTGTGCATGCTGCTGTTGCTGCTGCTGCTGTGGCCACCGCTGTGAAGTGCTGCCCAGGATGAAAGGAGACCCTGGCCAGCCCATACAGCAGGGTCCCAACATCATGCAGTGTCACTCCAGGCTGTTGATGCTGCTGTTGTGAGGTGGGGATGTTTGACCACTGGTGCCACGCGTCAGCGCTAGCGCTGACATTCCTACTGCCATAGGAACAGGGCACAGCATGCTGCTGCTGCTGCTGCTGCTCCATGGTCCAGGCTTGCAGTTGCTGTGCAGCGACAGCCAACATGGCAGTCATGACAGCAGCAGATGGCTGGAGCCCAAGATGTCCACATGAAAGGAGCAGGACACATACCAGCTGCAGTTGGCCTCGCCTATCTTGCTGCTGCTGCTGCTGCTGCTGTGCACTATTCTGCAGCTGCAGCAGCTGGTGCACTGCCGGAAATGCTGCACTGGCAAAGTCCTGCAAGCTGCTGCTGGTGCTGATGCCCGTATGCTGCTCTATTGGGCGCAGCCCTCTAACAATTGTTGCATTATCCTGCTGCTGCTGCTTCTGCTGCCTGGCGAACCTGCTGACAGCCCACAGCACCACTGCAATGTGGCGGGCCTGCATCACACCAGACAGCTCAGTGGCGCGGCGCAGCAGCAGATCCAACCAGGACTGCTGAACCCCCCTACCTCCCAACACTGCCAGGGACCACAGGCACATTGACACATCAGCGGCGCAGCACTGCCTGATCTGCGCGGCTACTGTTGAACAGAACAGCGACTTCCAGGCGGCGTCCACCACAGTGCATCTGTGGCGCAGCGGCGGCGCAGAGTGTAGCAGACAGCGCCGCTGCATGATGGCCAAACCCCAAGCTATGTTGCAGATCTCCTGGGGTTTAAACCCTGCACTGTCAGTGCTGCTGAACCCTGGCTGTTCCCCAGCTGCTGCTGCTGCTGCCTGCTGCTGCATGTGCATCATGCTGAGCTCTAACACCTGCTCCACCCACCCTTCCTGCATCTCATGCCCCAGCTTGGCCACAGCCCACGTCAGGTTTGATAGCTCTTGGGGTTTTAGCTTTGTTAGGTCACAGCGACACAGCAGCAGCTGCATTAGGCGGCGGTTGTAGAACCCCAGACTGGCCAAACCATGAGCCATGTTTGCCAGCTCCCGGTCGCTGCAGTCCTGCAGCAGCTCCTCAGCCAGCTGTGAGATGTCTTGGAGGAGTAGTCTGACGTCAGACTGCTGCTGCGGGGTCAGAGAGCTGATGCGCCCAGACAGCACCTGGTTGACAGCAGCAGCAGCAGCGGAGGCAGTGAGGTGGCAGCTGCCTATGCAGGTGCTGCGTTCAGGGGCTGCCAGGGCTATACCTTTGGCTGACATGACCAGAAAATGAAGCATCCAATCTACAACTGAAGCGCTGATGCATCAACGAGCAACACGGCCCTTCATACACAAGAATAGCAGATGTGTAGTGCACTGGTGCAAGCTTATTTGTGATGTCCGTTACAGCCTGACCTACATCCTGATGTGCCAAACAGCCAGCAGCCATACAGTGCAATGACATGTTCATTCACACCACCATAACATGATTGTGTGGCGGCCACTTTGCAGACGTGTGTGCAGGGCGCATCATGCATTGCTGGAGCCAGGGCAATGTGCATTGGCTCACCTTGGGCAGGTGACTGATGACTGCTGCCGTGTGAATGTGGTTGAACCAGTGAGAGTGCTCACTGAACACTGCTGCTGCCTGCTGCCAGCTGCTGGTGGCCTTGATGGCAGCAGTAAGCAGGGCTGGCTGGGAAGCAGTGGGGCGCAGCCGCAGCAGCTGCAGCAGGTCAGCAAGTTTATCGTTGGTGCTGCCAGCAGGTCGTCTGACAGGGGACTTTTGATGCTGCAGAGCCGAGGGCAGCTTCAACTTTTGCTGCTGTGGAGAAGTTGGCAATGCTGGAGCCTGGAGCTGATTACTGCTGTGTCTTGCTGTTCCAGTGGCTGTTGTGCCATCATGTTCTGCTGCTTTATGACCTTTACGCTGCTGATGAGCCAGGGATCGTGAGCGCTGTTGCTGTGCTCTGTGAGCTCCCCTGGTTGCTTGTTCTGCAGGAGGTAGACTGTGGAGTGCACCTGTCTGCATTGCTGTGGTCTGACTCCTGGCCTGGCTCGCTGAGTCTACTCCTGCAGCCCAAATACAACAAGTATATTTGCACCGATCATACTGTGTCCAGTGCAGGTGGACGGGCTAACTGCCGGTAACACTGAGGAGAGCCGTGTGAGAGTGGGCGACTGTGCAACGCTGGACTGAGGATATATCCGCAACAACAGCAGCTCAGGGTGAATATTAATCACCTGCTGACGAGATACTTGATGAGAAGGCGTGAGAGCAGCGCAAACACCGTTCTCGGAGGTGGTTCCGAAGAAGTGAGCAGTGGTCGGTCTCAATGCTGTCGAAAGGTGCTGCTGGTCATGCAGAATACGCTTTGCGTTGCTGGTGTTTTTCCAGGGCAGTCTGTACCGAAACACAGCTTTGATCACATGCGGCTTTCACACAGGCATCTTCAATTCCAAAAGACAGCGATTCTCACAAGATCTCCAGCTTGACGTTAATTTACTGAACTATTGAATCCTGATCACGTCGAAAGCGTGCGTTCTTGCGTGCCAGAGGCCGTTGCAATCGAATCGCCGGTAGCTCTCCCAGAACAGAAGAAGACGACAGTTTCGGTACAGCCCAGCACTAACCCATGGAACTCCTACCTAGTGTGGGTGCAGAACCTGGGAAACACAACCGTTGTTACATCCTGGCCTATGCAGCAAAGAGGCCCGGTGACATGCGTGTTTGCTTCCCGATAACAGAATGTGCACGCATGAGCGACGACATCCCGTTGAATGGCTTCAACTATTCGTCCCAAGTGCATGAATTTTGTCAGGGAAGCAAACCTGCCTCTGGAACGAGGTCAGCTGATCAGCTATTGTCTGCAAATACCACTCCAACAGAAACCCGTGTAACGTTTAATCGCTTGCCAGGACTGCCAGCAGACAACTGTACGCTACCTCTGATCTTGCCAACCTGGGCACCACGCTGCGGAGTCAGAGTTCTCTGGCCTTTCACATTCCTGCTGCTGCTGCTGCTACCACCACCATCCACTGCTGCCATCAACACCACCAGGTATGTCTGCACCATTTGCTTGAGCACTGCATCACACGTACCTCCACCAACAACTGCAGTCACTGCCGAGTCGTCCTGCTGCAGCTGCCGCTGAAGCTCTTTGGGGTTTGACATCATGCAGTGCATCTTCCCACCCTCCTTGCCTGCCCCCAGCCCTGGCGCCGTGCTCACCCTGCTGCTGTCACCTGGTGCTGCTGCCTGCAGCTCTCCCGGCATCAGCAGCAGCTGCCTCATCTGCCTGAGGACGTCTGGTGGCACCTGCGCCACCTTGCTCTGCTGTTTGTCATACCCGCACCTCCAGCTGATTGACAGTTTGATGGGCAAGCGGGAGTGCTCGGCTGCGTCATGCTGCAGCCGCTGCCAGAGCTCTGACACAAGCCGGGTCAGCATCACCCGCAACGCATCAACACTGCACCACACAACAACAATGTTCAACGGCAGGCAGCACATTAATCTTCCACCAGTGTTCAGGACGGTGCCGCTTGAACAATAGACAAACGCAGTACACCTACACTGCTCTACTTGACAGCCAACACAATACGGTACCCTATGTGCATGCATGGCACCTGCATGACTAACATGCTGAAGTACGTTTCATTCCCTCCTTGACCAACTGCCCCTCATCCCCCCCAAACTCCCCCCCCCCCCACCACCACTACACACCACACCTGTTTTGAGGTTGGCAGCTCCTGCCACACACCAGCTGCTTCACAGGCCCCCGCTCACGCACAGGACTGCCCCGCCCACCACCACCACTGCCATCACGGTACACGTGGTACAGCAGACCGCCAAGCCCCTCACCAAAGCGCTGCTGCAGGTGCTGGAGGCCCAGGCCCTGCAGCTGGCCCACGGTTGTGACCCCCAGGCCCTCCACCACTGCTGCACCTGTGGCCTTCTGGAGCTGAGGTATGCTCTGGAGGTTGCGGGTGTGTAGCCAGTTGAGTGATATGCTTGCTGGCAGCGCTGTGATGCTGTTGGGCTTGTTCAGGGGCCCAACCAGCCGTGCCAGGAGTTTGCCGGGTGCCACACCACAGCTGATGGTCAGACCAAGCGTGTTGTAAACCAGGGCTTTAAGGTTCAGAGCAATCAGTAACCCGCGTTGGAGTTCAGGCTCTAAGGCATGCAAGTTGCTGCACAACTGTTGCTGCTGCTGCTGCTGCTGCTGCTGTGGCGAGTCACCTAGCAGAAGCTCTGGAGGCTGCTGCTGCTGCTGGTTCATTGTCACAACTTGGATTCGCTGTGTATCAGGTCCAGCAGTTGACCAATCAACTGCCGGCGACTGCCAATGCTGCTGACCACAGCACGCTGCTGTGACATCCAGGTAGAAATCATCATAACTGGCCTTCTCAACCTGTGAGCTCCCAACAGCAGAGCATGATAGCTCATCAGTCGTGACCCCCCAGGTCACAGCGTAACTTCATCCTACCAATGCCGGCAGGGAGTTCATTCCAAGTGCTGCATGCTGCAGCTATGCCTGAGAGGTGTCACACCCAACATGAGGAGTGTGTGGCCCTCGCTGATTGCTTTGCCTGCACGTGTCACTAAGTGTCCCAGATGTGATGAGGTGTGCAAGGTCAGTTTGGTGCAAACTATTTAACAGAAGGAACTGCAGAGCAATTTATTGAACATAAGGAACTGCAGACCTCCGCTGCATGCAAGCAGGCTGCACACAATTCATCTGGTTGCAAAGAAGGCATGACAGACACTGCCGATTGATGCTTGGCATTCCATGTAACCTTTCACCAGCCTTCACCTGTCCATCAGGTGCAAACGCCTTCAGCAGTTTGTGCAGCTGTTCTGCCACTTGACGGTAGCGGGCGGGGCGCATTGGCAGCACAACAAGACCAGGACATCTGGCAGAACATCACAATCACAACAGCAGCCACAACAAAAGCAGTCACAACACAAAGTGTGCTGGAGCAGCTGAGGGGCTGCTGGTGTGTAAACTACAAAACATGTTTGGCAAGTTCTCATGACCCTGATGCTGTTGGAGATCAACCAGCAGGGTCAGCAGCTCAAGGTATGCTGAGATGCTGCTGCGAGCAGCAATAAATCCTCCAGAAGTCACTTATTTCCTGCAGAAAGCCAGAGCTGCCTCCCACAGACACCTCCAGTACCCAAGAAGGCAGGGAAACTGTTACCTGCTTTGCCCGAAACAGCCCTGAGGGATGTGAGACACTACTCACACCAGACCAGCAGTACCGAGGTCCCCCCAATGTAACTGATCCCCAGCAGCAGTGTCTCACCTCCTCCTGGCCTCTGCCTCACTGACCGCCCCCATCTCCCTCAGGTGAGGTATGGCCGCCCTGCCGCCCGCCCCCACACCATCCCCACACCGCACACCAGCAGCACGCGCCTCATACGACACAGCAACAAACCCGCCCCTGTTGAACTGGGTCACCGCCAGGGGCCGGCCGCGCAGGTGAGGGGCGTCCAACACCTCAACTTGCTGCAGGACAAGGGAGAAACAGTGCGGGCTCTGGACAGTGATGAGTGGAGTAGGTAGCAGATGACATGCTGCACAGCGATGCAGCACAGACAGCTGTGCATGCTGCCCACAGCACACAGCACAGGCAGGTGTGCAGGGTAACAACGAACTGGTGCCTAGTGAGTTATTTGAGTGTGGTGAAAGCCGGCATGCTGCAGGCACCATAGGCTTATCGACTAGCGCTCTACGCTCTGGTGATTGGCAGGGAGGACAGCTGCTGCACTGGGACGAGGTCTCACTGGCTCATGAGTCACGGGTCTGAGGCACTCACACAGTAGTAGCAGTCAACATCCACATGGATCACAACACGCTTCACTCTGCCACTGCTGACACAGCCAACAGACACAGCAGCACCAGCAGGAGGAGGATCAGAAGCTGTACTGCTAAGAGATGCATGCACACCTACTTGCTGGCAATGCTGCTGCTGCTGCCAAGAGTTGTGCTGCTGCTGCTGCTGCTGGCTGCTGCTCTGCTGATGTGACTGTTCCGCACCGCTTTGCTGCTGGAGTGCACAGCCCTGCTGCTGCTGCTGCTGGTCACAGTCCTGGCCACTATCATGGTCCCAGCTGGAGCCCCTGAGCTCAGCACTAGGATATTCATCTTGGTTAGAGACAACTGCAGTATCAGCATCAGTAGGTACTTCTCTTGCAGCAGTTGGACTATCCAGCTGCTGCTGCTGCTGCTGCTGCTGCTGCTGTTCACATTGTTGGCCTGCACCTGCACCCGGTATGGGAAGCAAATCTAGCTCAGCAGCTTCACAGCCTGCCGTCAGATGGTGTGCCTCATGATCAAAGTCATAATCAGTCTGAAGTTCACACTCGGTCGCCAGCAGCTCACTGTCATCTTCATCGTATCCTTCTATTACTTCGCAGCTGAACATGCCCCAGTCACCCAGGCTGTGGATGTTGTACCTGGTGGGGCTGGCAGCAGCAGCAGCAGCATCGGCTTCACAGCCAGGATACTCCAGAGGCTGTGACGCACAACAAGTGGTTTCAACAGCTGCAGTTGCTCTGTTGGCGGCATGCGGGTGCTGGTGCTGATGCAGGTGCTCCTGGTCTGGATGCTGCAGCTTCTGCTGTTGATGCTTCTGCTGTTGCTGTTGTTGCTGATGCTGTGGTGGTTGTTGCTGCTGCTGCCAGTTGTGTTGATGTTGGTAATGCTGCTGCTGTGGCTGTTGCTGTGTGTAGGTGGTGGTGGTCTCAATACGAGGACGTTTTGCCTGAGGTCCTTCAGGTTTGTTGTCGCCAGGGGCAGATGAGCCAACAGCAGCACCACTGCCCTCTTGCTGCTGCTGCTGTGGCTGTAGCTCGGGCTTGTGCTGCTGGTGATAATGGACACTGTTGCCAATCACACCTTGCTCCAGCAGCTGCCGCTCCTGCCTCTTGGTGAGCACAACTGGTGCCGCTGCGGCCACTGCTTGCCCAGGACTGCTGTGCCCGCCAGTAGGCAAGGGCATGTGGTGACCGTTATAACTGTTATAATCCCGTCTGGCAGCGATGGATGCTCGTGACAACTGCGCTGCCTTGTTGGATGACTCACAAGCGTCAGCAACAGTGGCAGAGGCGTGATCGGCGTTGCTGCCGCTGCTGTATGCTGCTGCTGCTGGGCCACTGGCAGTCTGAAGATACTGCTGTATGCCGCCTGCTGTTGCTGCTGTTGGTCCTTCTTTGTACCCTGTTACCCCAATGTTCAACAGTGTCAGGCAGAAGCTGCCCTGCAGCTGCTGCTTGAGCACCCGCAGTGCTGCTGCAGCGACAAGTTCAACATGCTCAACAGCAGCACCAGGTGGCGCCTGACGACTGGGGCTTAGAGAGTGCTGAGCAGGTTGACTGCGGTTCTGCTGTGATGTAGTGAGTGTTCTATTGCATGTGAGCGGCCAGGGTGTTGAGGCGCTGCTCCTGGTCCAGCCTGTGCCCGCCCTCCTCCACTTGATTGACAGGGTGGCAGGTCTGCGGTGACTGCCAAACTCAGCCACATCTTCTGATATCCTTTCCAGCAGGTCAGGGACAAGCACCTGCACAGCCAAGGGAGATGGGACCAGGCGCTGTCAGCTGCAGACAGCTGTGATTGCTGTGACTTCATCACGGCAGTCATGACTCCTGTGTTGTGTACAGCCAAGTGAGGGTTGTCTACAGCCAGTCAATCTTCAGGGCATGATGAACGCATCACAAACTGAACATGTCTGATCCTGACAGGTACCACCTGGTGCCACAAGCTGCCTGTGCATGTGATGCAACCGCTGTTATCTGTGCTGATCTGCTGTCACCTTGAGCACTTGTGTGACGCCGCCCCAGGTGCTGCAGCCCTTAAAGCTGTCCTCTACACTGATGGTCTTTGGGGGACCACTGACCACGACTGGACTGCTGTCAACACCACGACATGCGCCAAACAACCAGCTGCCTGACAGCCAAAAGCAGCAGCAGCAGCAGCAGCGGCTCGATTGTCATCACCAGGACCTGCTTATCAACACACGGACACCTCACTGAGATCGCCCCTGGTGGGTGCTGCAGTGAGACGTACTCCGAATGCGGCAACAGACTGCAGGGATTATCTGACCTGACCTAACCCAATGGGACCAATCCAGCTCAATTGCGGCAGTCAGTCTGCCTATCACACCTGCAGCTGCACGAACCAGGCCAGTATATACCAGGGATGCCTGCTGCTGCTGCTGTACCTGTTTTGTCGCCCAGTGCCTGCACCAGCTTGTCTTTTGCCACCCGCCTCACATCCCTCACACTGACCAGCCCCCAGCCCCGTAGCAGCGCATCAGACTTGTAGCCAACACCCGGCAGCGCTCTCAGCGGCAGCGGGGCAATGAAGGCAGCAGCAGCTGGCGGGGTGATGGCCGTTTGGCCATTCGGTTTGTGCAGGCCGCTCACCAGCTTTGAGAGCAGCTTGTTGAAGGCAACTCCTGCAGAACACCTGTGGCAGTGCCAGTGTCAGAGCAGCAGAGCGTTACAGGGCTTGATGAAAGATGATAACAGCAGTTCTGGGAGGTTGATGGTGGGTAGATGGCTGCAGCAGGGGATGCAAGCTGTTGGTGGTGATGCAGCACTGAGAGTCATCACTCTGCAGTGGCCAGACATTGTCACCAATGCACCAGCCATGCACTCACGACAGGTCTTGAGACTCAGACCAGCAATGCATGGAATTCACTGACAGGCAGGTATGCTGCGCATTTAGGCTAGAATGGGAATTTCATTCAGCGATTCGCGCGCGATGCTGCTGTGTTGCTGTTCATGGCCCCTGCACATCAGCGCTCACCTGTACTGTGTCTCCCTCATGACTGCCTGCTTCATCTGAGCAGCAATGCAACAGCCATGATACAACCTGGACTGCCAGCTGGGAGCAGTAGCACGATCAGCAGCACAATCAGCACCCACGCTGCTGCCATCACAACCCCCAGAACAGGTCACCACAGGTGTCCCTGCTGCTGCTGCTGCTGCTGCTGCTGCTGTTGCTCTTAGGTCCTGTGGTCTGTGTTTGCTGTCAGCGGTAAGTTGCACAGCAGCAGTGGCCAGGTGGCACGGCCAGGCCGTCAGGGAGGGGGTGCTGCTGCTGCTGCTGGCCATGCGTGCATCAACCTCCTGCACTCAACAGGTCAATTCATGACACACAACATGAACAATAGCCACACTAACACAGCACATGCACACCAGGAGCATGGTGCAGCACAACAGGCAGCAGCACATCTGCTGATGCCCCTGGGTGCTTCTGCCTCCTTGATGCCATGGGGCCAAACCATCTCAGCATGTGGTCCTTCACCAGATGCTGCTGCTGCTAGCAGTGGTGGCAGATGAAGCCAGGCCCCCATCAACCACCACACACCCAGGCCTGCTGCCTCTCACCTGTGTAATGTCCACCCAGCTTTCATCAAGACCCAGTTTCTCAGTGGGGCCCCACCTGAAACAGCAGCAGCAGCAGCAGAGCAGATGCCATTGCAGCATTTGTGCCTGAAACAAACTCCCCCTGGGGGATAAGCCAGGACCTGTGTACCTCACGTGCCTGAAGTGCTGCAGCTCAATGGCACATGCCAGGGCATCACATCTATTGTCACAACGGGAGGCAAAGTGTGAAACAGGAAAGCACCACAAGCAGTTGACCTATGCAGCTCGTCATACATTAAAGAGAACAGCAAGTTTTGGCTGCACACAGCTTGCTGAGTCCCCCTCCCCCTTCCCCTCGCACTCAAGCACACCTGCTGAGCACCGCCCTGATGTCTTTACTTGCAGACCTGTAGGGGGTCAGGTCTTCACCAGGAACCTGCAGCAGCAGCAGCAGCAGCAGTAGCAATACAAAAGGGATTTAACAAGGCATCAGCCCCGCTGATAAACTGCTGCAGGGAGGCTTATTATGCTGCTGGACGCCATATGCAGCTGCACTGCATCACCTGCAAATGTGATTCTTATCGGCAGAAATATCCTAAGCAGCTAGACAGCGCCTGTCAGCACAAGCTTACCACAAACTCCGGGTTTTGTTGTCAGCGGCGTCACAACCACTACTCAGCACAACAGGCAGTTACCACATGCTTCTCTCCTATTTGCAACTGCTGCTGAGTGACTGGAAAACCGTGAGCATGTCTGTTGCTGGTGCATGGTGCATGCCTTCCTGCAATTGCCTTTGCCTCGCCCCTCCCCCCCCCCTCCCAGAAGAAAGCGGCTCTCACCAGCACCAGCCCTGGGCATGCTTTTCTTGCATCTGCGATGTTCATGAGCTTTGTGACCCCTGCCTGCCTGGCCGGGTAGTTACATGTGACCACCAGGTACTTCTGAGTCACGGCCAGGGGACGGCCACGCAGGGCAGGGTTGCGGACCTCCTCAACCTGCATTATGCCGGGTGCAGCAGCAACACCAGAGAGTGCAAAACTCTGACTGAACACGATGTGCCTGGCGGCATAAACGGCATTGGAATCAGGTGCAATGGTGTTGAATGCTTGCATCTGGGCCAAGGTGTTTGAGTTGTTGCAGATGGCGTTGTGACAGCAGCAGTTCTGTGTACTGCCCACGTAACTGCTGAGGGTGCCTGATGTAAGCCATCACCACAGCTGCTGCTTTGAACACTTCGCACACAATGCCATATGCTGATACCTGAGAATAGAAAGCGTCAACATCAAAGTGCACGATGACTCTGTGCTGGTCTGGCAGCAATTGCACGCCCAAGGGGTCTGCCGCTGCGTCAACGGGACCATCAGAGCTTGTGAAACGCTTCTCAGAATTCTGGGAGGCGCTGGCAGCCGCTTGTTGGTGGGTCTGTGGTGCTGCAGACTGTGTAGCTGGGGTGGTAGCAGCTGCAGCAACTTGCCAGGCTCGATGGGGACCAGCAAACTGGCGTAAGCGGTAAGCCTCGTAGGCCTTTTTGTCTTCCATGCCTGTGTGGGTGGGCATTTGTCAGTGCATGCGCCAAGTAGGTCCCGGTGAGTGCAGGTGCTGCTGCATGGCAGAGTCTGTGCGCAGTTCCTGACGCACTGCGCCTAGTGCCGTGTGCTGCTCAAAGCAGAGCGTATATGCTGCATGATTGTATCACACAGAATGGAAAGGATGTCACTGCACTGCCAGCAGCTGTGAACTTGGAACCAGCGCGGTAAATGGCACAGATCAGTGCCGAGGCACCTTGCAGACAGCAGCAACATGCGAACATGCCAACTGATCAACCACAAAGTACAGAGATTGCTGTGCACATTGGATATAACAAACTGGGTGTGTGGCACACC
This sequence comes from Coelastrella sp. MACC-549, assembly GCA_018290735.1. Classification (NCBI taxonomy): domain Eukaryota; kingdom Viridiplantae; phylum Chlorophyta; class Chlorophyceae; order Sphaeropleales; family Scenedesmaceae; genus Coelastrella; species Coelastrella sp. MACC-549. The sequence goes on along the minus strand of JABEVS010000204.1, from coordinate 62,200 downwards.
AACAAAATCGCGCCAGAGACTTGCGCAGCTTCAGTGACAATCATGATTTGTGACGGATTATTGTATACATGCGCACCGCCTCCTCCAATATTCCCCCTCCTGATCGTCTTGCAGTGCTAAGTACATCTTTGCTTTGTCGCTCTGAGGCCCCTGTGTGGCCTGGAACACATAATAAATATAATCTGATCTGTTGTTGCACGAGCGATACCAGTTTCAAACCTCAACTGTTTGTTTACAAGAGCTGTTGGCCTTCTTACATGGGAGACTGCTGAGGCAGCTCTGGAGCTGCAGCAGAGCAACACACGATGTTGCTGGTATCATCTGCATCATAATGATCCAGTGTCAAAGCGATGGTCCACCATAAGCGGGAGTAAGCCATTAGAGCAGAGCACTTGCCAGGCTGATTACCCCTGTAAGCAACCAGCAAAGAGTGGGGGCACTCTGATCGCTGCGCCAGGCACACCATACCATGCACAGTCCACAGCGTGTGGTGGTGCTGGATAATGGCGCTGGAACCATCAAGCTTGGCTTCGAAGGAGAGGCCAACCCTCGACTGTGGGTACCAGCAGCAGTCAGAGTTGCTGCAATCCTTGGCACCAATTAAGTTGCCTTAAAGCCATCTCAACAATGATATGCGTCCAGCAACATCAAATGCATCCATGGGTGTCCAGAGCGCACCTCCATACTGCACCCTTCATTCCACTCATCCAAGTCACCTTGTGCTGTCTTTGCATGAGGCCTGCCTCTCATGCCAGCAGCACCCATCATTCATGAGCAAGCACGCAAGAGACGTGTTCTGCAGCTTTGTGTCAGTTATTGATGCTGCTGTTGATGCTCTCTCTGTTGCCGCAGTGTGTTTCCTAATTGCACTGCCAAGGCAAAGGGTGAGCGTCAGCTGTATGTAGGTGATGGTCTATTGCAGGCCAGGGAGCTAGGAGGGATGGTCATACGCAGACCACACGACAGGGTGAGCCACGCAAGCCAAGCATGCTCTCCCGGGCCAGTTCTAATCAGTCAGTGCATGAACACCGGCTGGAATGTGCGAGCAGTCAACATTTCACAATGCAAATTTCACCCACCAGCTCCAGCTGCTGCTGAAGTGTAAGTAGTCGTGTGCTTACGCAGCAGCACTTGTGAGGCATTTGCACATGGTATGTACTCAGATCAAGCATTGCCATCAGCTGTCATTCAGATGACAAGATCAATGTGCTCATCTGCACCAAGGTCAGCAAATGCACCTCATCAACACTGCTTTCCGCCCTATTCATCTCACCTCGTTCTGTCCAGGGTTTCATGACTAATGCTGACCTGGAGCGTGATATCTGGCAGAAGGGCTTCACATCATTGGCAGCAGCAGCAGCAGGTGGCCAGTTGAATACAGCCAGCAGTAAGAACAAGGCAGCTTTGGAGTGCAAGCAGTACAGCATACTGCTCACAGAACCTCTGTTCAACTTTGACTCTGTGAAGGCACTCACGGAAGAGGTAAAGCGCAGTGGTAGACCAGTAGCAGCTGCAGCATGTGAGCAGTGTACGTGTTTGCAGGTATTGGAGGTGTAGTGCACACCAACATCGCATGCTGCCATCAGTCCAGGGCGAGCTACCGGCAAAGGCACTTGCTGCACCACAGCACTGTAGGGTACCTTGCTGGCTTTGCAGCTGTACTTGGCAGCCTACATTGTTGCAAATAACAGCAGCCAAATCAGCAGATGCCTGGCAATATACTGGCTTGGCATCCACTGGCTCTAATTATAGTTGCCAAAATGCCGCATGAGGGTTTGTAGTAAAGATGCAGGTTCAGCACCAGTGCACAGTCCTTCCCTTGTACAGCAGATAGCACTGTACTGCCATCTGTAGCTGTGCTACAGCATACTCTTCGTGACTCATTCATGGCTGCTGCTGTGTACTTGATGCTGCAGATAGTATTTGAGGAGTTTGGCTTCAACAGCCTCCTAGCAGCACCTGCACCCTTCTTCAGCCTGCAGCATGTGTGCAGACTGCCAGTGCAGGAGATCGTCAACACCTACCAACTGCTGCAGCCCCAGCAGCAGTCCCTTAGCGCAGAGACTGTAGCAGCTGCCTCTGCAGCCAAAACCGCAGGTGCCGGTGTGGTGATAGATGCAGGGTTCAGTGCGTGTTACGCTGTGCCATTCTACGATGGCCAGCTGCTGACCGCTGCTGTGCGCCGGCTGAACTTGGGGGGCAAGGCACTTACTAACCTGCTGAAGGAGACTGTAAGCTACAGGAGTCTAAACATGAGCGATGAGGGTTTGCTCATTGAGCAGCTGAAGGAGCAGCTCTGCTGGGTCAGCCAGGTAAGAAGATGCGATGCTCTCCAGCTCAGCTTCCAGCTGCAGTCTGGGAATCAACCACTGTTCAGGACACCTGAACAGTGTTCCAGACATCGGTCACACCTACAAGCACAACAGCAGCTGTAAGTTCAGTCGTCACTGCCCTCTAGCTGACCCTCCTTCATCATCAGGGTACCTAGGGCTTATCCTTGAAGACAACAGCCACCAGGTCTGTTACACTTGCCTTCCAGGATGCGCTCATGGACCTCAAGGTAAGCCAGCCAGCAGCTCGCTCACCACATCGCAGAGATGTGGTCTTGCCAGACGGCGTCCACAACCTGCGCGGTTACATCAAACCACCTATGCCCGAGGTTCAGGCAGCGTTGAGGCCTGGTGGCAGGCATGCAGGACTGAGGCTGGGCCCATGGCCAGCCAAGCCGCAGCACATCATAGATGTGGAGAAGAAGGAGGCTGCTGAGCGGGCCAGCAGAGATCAGGAATCCGATGGAGGCAAGAAGAGTGGTCCTGCTGTTGCAGAACAGGTGTTGCAGCTTAATAATGAGCTGTTCATGACGCCAGAAGCGTTGTTCAGGTGCGCTGAGGGCTGCCTCCCTGCGGTTGAAGTATTGCCAGGCTGATATTGAGTGTTCAAAGCATCGCATGCTGCCGGGTGCAACAGCTATTGTATATTTTGGCGCAGGGATGTGTTCTGTTCTTGTGGTCACTCAGATAAACGCGCCAGCTGACTGCTGCAGTGAGCAGCTTTGTTGTATGCCAACATATGTTGTGTGCCCAGGTTGTGACTTGCTAGGTTGCCTGCACTGCCCTGTCATGTACTGTGCAGGCCTTGTGACATTGGGCTGCAACAGGCTGGTTTGCCAGAGTTGGTGGTTCAATCTGTGTCTGCGTGTCCTCCAGCCCTAGCACCACTGCTATATGGTCAAGTGATCTTGACAGGGGGCTGCTGTAAGCTCCCTGGCTTTGCCAAGAGGTTTGAAACAGAGCTGCGCCAGCTGGTACCAGATGACTTTGAGCTGGTTGTGGTGGCTCCCCAGGTATGGGCTTGAGAATGATGCCCCCAAACCTTCTTGGGAACTGGTAGCACAGCAGATGGAGGTATGCATGCCTTGCCTAAGCTCTTCTTGCTAAAGGTGGCCAATGCCCATGAAGTCATATGCAGGTTGCTGCAGCCTGGGTCCTCCCCCTGATGCGGCGCCATGTGAGATTGTCACATGCAGGCAGCAGCTGTGTAGTCACTGTGCAGATGGTAAAATCATGCTATGTGGAATGTCTCATGGGTCCTGCTTGGTATTGGTGTTTGCAGGATCCAGAGTTGACTGCTTGGCGTGGCGCGTCAGGCTTTGCTGCTGGTGACAACTACTGGCAGTGTGTGCGCACTAAGCAGCAGTATGATGAGCAAGGCCCATCAGTGGGTAGAGGGGAGAGGTAGCACAGCAGTGGCAGGTAGCTTGCGAGGTTGCCCCTACATAGTGCTCAATACCAAGACAAGGTCAACTCTGAGAATCATTTTCATCATGAGAGTGCAGACAGGCCCTCGTAGCCAAGACTCTGCAAGACCCTATGCCGCTTGCGCATACTTAAAGGAAGTGCTTAGAAGATGAATTCATAGTGTTGGAACGCTCTTTCACGGTGGATATGCGGTGACTAGTCAGCAGTTACAGCGCCGTATGCCAGATGGTCTGAGCGAAAGCAAAAGAGTCATTTGCATCAGTTTCTCAGGTGTTTGCCTGCTTGCCATCGTGTAACATCACCCTTTCGGTGGTACGTCACTGCAGTGCGTGCAGTCCATATTCTGTGTCACCAGTTCAAGCCCCATCCTTAAAGTCACTCGAGTATCTAATGCTAGTGCAATTTTGTTTTAGGATTGCTGTTTCCGCCAGTGTTCACTTTCTGCGCTGTGCGTGCGCTTTGCGCCCAATTCCACCTCATGGTTGCAAGGGCTGGTAATAACACCCGTATAGAAGACTTGGCTCTTTCTGTACCCAATGAAACGCGTTTGCAGGTGTGTGACAGCGGCCGGTTGGGACAAGTAGTGACCAATAGCAGCTGGCCCGCCAGCCTCAACATGCACTCCTTGGCCCCCATATATGCCTGATGTAGCTTGTAGGGCCCTGGATTTGTACTAGCACTCGCATTTGTGGCAGTCAGCACGGAGCAACTGCACCCACACCTCAGAGCATGTGCCTGCATGCTGCTCAGAATCCACACGCAATGCTGCCAACATCTTAGAGCATCAGTTGCGCAATACCTGTTCTATTTGTGTTTTTAGCTGCTTACATCAGCAGCAGCAGCAGCAGCAGACAGCTTTGCAGCCACTCAGACACCAGCTCCAGTTGGTACTGTGTTTGCAGGAGCTTCAGTCTCTGGCACAGCGCAAGCAGCACCATGCACCTGGTCCGGGCTCATATGAGGTGACTTCTTGCTGGTCATGTGAGGACAGGGGATTCTCCTGGCACCCACAGTCTGGTTACAGGGTACTAGGATTTTACAGTCCTCCTGTCCCAGGTGCTGCTGTCCGACAGATACAGCTTTGATGTACATTTGACGGCTATGCTGTCGGTCTTCCCAACATGACTGCTCCTTGTTGAAACTCATGCAGGTGGTGTCAGCGACAGAGTTGAGGCCTAACTTGAGCAGTCGACGGCGGCGCCACCAGCCACGACTGGATGGCCCTTTTCCTCTTCAGCCTGGTGAATGCGGCCTGAGGAGCCAACAAATCAGTGGCAACCTAATGCTGAAGGACTCTGGAGTTTCACCTACTGCTTATGATGGGTTGATGAAGAAAGATGTGTGCCTAGCAAGAGCTCCCACACCCAAGGTGTGCCTTGAATGTGCATCTAACCAGCAGATGATGCCCAATATTAATTTCATCCTTGTGGACTGGTGCCGCCTGACCAACCTTTCAAACAAACATCGCAGGAGGGATTGCGCTGCAGCAAAGCTATGTACATGTGCGACACATGTACACACATCCACTGTCTCCAAATGCACCTGGTGGAGTGACTCCAGCATTGCAACAACTAACTGTTGAGTGCACGCTACCACTGTGCTGTACAGATTGGCACTGCCAGGCGAGGTGGCCCTGCTCCTTTAACAGCTGACCAGATCTGCCTCAGCATAAGCAAATGTTTAAGCAGTGGGCTGAACTGGAGAGCACCCCTGCCATTGCAGCAACTGCAGCAGCAGCTCACATGCAGGATTTCAAAGCCATGTGCTGCTAGCACTAGGCCTGGTGGGATGAGGCTGAGGCAGTCTGCAAGCATTCAGGGACATATCAACAGCAGCGCAGGGGTTGAGTTTGGCAGAAGCAGTAGCCCTGGGCGACTGCAGCATGCATTGGCTGACACAAATGCAAAAAGCCAGCCACAACAACACCTTGGTCATCAGCAACTGCGGCGGCAGCTGCCATGTCAAGTCATCCAGCAACAGCAGCAACATGAAGCTCAAACACCTGCTGGTGTCTGCACTGCAATGAAAGGCCACATCCCTTGGCAACTGGCAAGGAGCATTGCAGAATGGGATGAGGTGTTGCAAGCGGTTGCTGAGCAGCAATTGCAGGCAGTGTCTCAGGTTCCTGCAGCAGCAACAGCCTTCTGTGAGTTGCAGCATGCACCCTCAGGCGGCATCCTCCTGCATCCACAGCAGCACCACCAGCCGAACGTGCCTAAACATGGCGCTCCTGGCAAAGCAGACAGCAGCCAACCTCCCGGGCAGCAGCAACCATCCACAGGCAGCAGGATGAGCAATCACAGGCAACACACCACGCACAACAGCACCAGGCAAGCGCCAGCAATGGTCCGGACCAGGATCCTGCAGGAGCAAGTGCTTCAGCACCAATCAGCAGCTCGTGCAGCAGAAGCAGTGGCACAGCTAGCTGCAAGGAGGCAGCGATGGCACGAGTTAAGCTGAAAAATAGTGCAACGCACTGTGAACACCCTGTTGCGATGAAGAGGCAAACTGGCCTTGCACTTGTATGGCTGTTGCAATCACTGCAAGGACTCCTTGTGCAATGGTACAAATGCAGCAGTGAGCACTGCCATTCAACCCAGTCCCTGATGCCCTTTGCATTTTGTCATCATAGGTACTCATGGTGCTAAGTTCATACGTTTGTCTGAATCACCCGCTAACATAACCCTTGTCTTTCAAAAGTACTCAAGGCGACACAATGGTTAGGTGCATAACGGAGCTCGGCTTCAGGCCGAACGTGGTGTGTCGTCTTGCTGTGTTCATGACTGTGTATTATTGTTTGCATCTGCATGCTTGTGGCTGTGCAGTTCATATGCTTGACATATGTTGGTACGACTTGCTATGTCAGTACAGTCCTGCTGCCACAGACGAATTGTAGCAAGGTAGCCGCGCTGCTATAATCCAACCGATGTCATCAGCAATTCTCATACATGCAGAGTCTGTCGTTATAATAAGTGACTTGCGAAGTGGTCCGTACTGCTACACGTGCGGCAGCAATAACTAGTTAGGCTGGTTGTCCGCGCACCAGTTGCCACGGACTTTACCACAACCGCGATTTGTGTTATCGTGGCCGACAGTAATTAATCTGTTGGTGTCTGTATGACCACAGCAGCCCTTTCGAAGCTCAATCAGTGTCGTAGCGGATCACGCAATGGCTTGCTTGAATGGAAACAATGCGGACACGTACAGTAAGTTTGACATTGAAAATGACGGTACAGGGCGTGCTGTCCCCGCTGTCCCACCTGCAAAGACGAGTAGCAGCAGACGCTGCAGCCTACCTCTCATCCTGTCTGCGCTGACCCTTCTGCTGAGTGTTGTGGCACTCGCCCTTGCCATAGACGCGAGTGTCAAATCGAGGCGTGTTTACAATGGACCAGAGGGCGTACTGCTCACCAGCAACCCCAGATCTATTCCATCAGGCTACAAGGCAGTGAACATGTTTGAAGGCACAGGCTATTTTGCTCGCTTACAGCCCATGACATATCCACGCAGTGACCACAAGGTGGGGTTTTACATGCAGTGCTGCACGCATGCCACTCAGCCCTTGTATCCGCTTGTTGAACACCCAGCTGCGCAGCAACACTGCTGGGCAGCTCTACTGCATGGTCATAGGAACCATCTGAACGTTGAACTGACATGCTGTTGGCATCATGCTATGCAGAGCAGCAACAAGGTTCAACTCTTTCTGTGGCTTGCAACTTAGTTACCCCTGCATGAGCTGTTCGCATGTGCTGAAACCGTTCTTTCTGCCCATGCAGACTTTCCCTGTTGGCAGCACTGTGTACATTGTTGGTGGACTGACAAATGCAGAGCGCTTGCCTGGCAACAACGACACTGGGCCCCCTGAACCCGATGTGCTCAAGGCTAATGTTGCTTACAACACCTATACAGAATCCTCCACAGCTCGCCGAGATATGCCAGAACCCAGGTGACTGCAACAGCAACTGCTGTGCCAGCCACCATTGCCATTCCGGCCATGAGATGTGTCTCACAGCTCCATGCAGCTGATCTGGGTCCCATGACAGGCACACGACACATGAGATACATGAGCACGTGGCTCTAGCCTTTGAGCACAAGGTTGATGTCCAAGTGCCACTGCAGCTGCCCGCAAGAGCCAGGCAAACCGCATCAGAGTCATTGCCATATACCGTGACAGTGCCGGCAACTGGCCGTGCAGCTCTGTCTTGGCAAATCAACCTGCATGCAATGAAGGACAGGACAAAGGCTGGAGCATGAGTGGAGTTCCTGAATTGCAAACAACTGTGTTTGCTTTGCAGGTATCGCCATTGTGGTGCTGTACTGGATGGCCAAATCTATGTTATCGCTGGCATGAACAAGTATGAAGGTCCCGAGGTCGCCACTCACACAGTATTGAACTCTGTGCTGAGATATAACCCTGCTTCAAACACATGGACAAGGCTGAAAGGTCCGTTCAGACACACCCAGGCTGCTGGCGCCTGTGAGCACTTTCAAGTGTGCTGCAGGGCGGGACAGTGGCAGATGCGGATGAAACATCATGTGGATCATGGAACCAGTTTGCTGCAGGGTAGCGCTGCCCAGCTATTACAGACATGTTGCAAGATGAGGTCAGCAGCAGAGCATTGGATGTTGTGTGCTTTATGAGTGACTTTGCAGTGTTGCATGCAGGGGCAGGCGTTTCATGATGGGCTGCGAGTGTGCCCTGCCCTCCTGCTTCTCTTGGTGGCATACAGGTACTCTGGCCCATGCCCGCAGCGACTGCTGCGCTGCTGCTGTTGGTGGTCGTCTGCTGGTTACTGGTGGCTGGACAACCGACTATTCTGATACGCTTGGCAGTGTTGAGCTGTATGACCCCACCACTGATACCTGGAGCATGCTGTCCAACAACATCACAACACCCAGGGGCGACTGCGAGGCCGTGGCCCTGCAGGACAGGTGCGGGGGCAGGGGCCAGACGGGGTTAGGGGGGTGTGGGACTCCTGAAGTAGAGTGGTCCACGGCCTTGAGGCTGACAGGTGCAGAAGAACACAGATGGCCAAGGAGTCCAGGGGTTCTCATCCAGGGTACAAGTGCTGATGTTTATGACAAGTTGTTCCAGACTGCATATGCTGGGCAGCTGCACTAGCTGTGTCACACAGCGGGTATTTTGAGACATGTCGATGACTCAGTCAGTTTTCTGATGCTGGCCTGAAGCATGAAGCATGAGGGTGTAGAGTAAAGAATTTCCTTTGCATCACATCACAGCCATGCGCCTTGTGCAGCAGTCCCCTTGTGTCTAGCTACACAGAGATATCATCCCAGCCATCACACATACTGTGGTGTTGTCTTGATGGCATTGTCACCTCACAGGTACATGCTGGTGCTTGGAGGTGTCAACGCTGCTGGCAATTTCACATCGTCTGCTGAGTCACTGGACGTGTCCCAGCTGCCCAATGGCAGCCCCTTGTGGACACCCCGCGCCAACATGACGCTGCCCCGTGGAGACTTCGCAGCAGAAGCCCTTCCTGACAGCAGAGTGATTGTCATGGGCGGGGAGACAACCAACGGGACCTCCAATGAATTTGCCATGCACCAGGTGCGCGGCAGCTGCTGATAGCACGTGCAGAAGGGTGGGGTGGGGTGGGGGGGGGGTATCAGTCTGGTGAGGGGGTGTGCCATTATGTGTCCATCTGGTGAAGGCAGCTTGTGTTGTGCAATCTTTGGGTGTTGTTGCTGCTCGCTTGGCCTTTAATCCATCACTAAATGTTCCAGCTGTTGTCATTTACTTGTGAGTACTGAGCTTAACTGCTGCTGCCCTGCCGCCCGTCAGGTGGAGATGTACATGGCAGAGGATGATGTATGGGTGTCCAAGGCTCCACTGCCGGAAGCAAGGTTCAGGTTTGACACAGCACACGTGCTCAACCCCAGTGGTGACAGGGTTTATGTCTTTGGTGGAGAGCCAACATGTGTGGGTGGTGAAGTCGGGGATGGCTCCAAGCAACCTTGCTTGGATGTTGGCCTTAACTCTACTTTGGCATTCTTTGATGTTGTGTATCCCGATGTTTATGCTGCTGTCAAGGATGATGGAAGCGTGCTGCAGGCAGGTGCTGCCAGATGATGAGGTGTGCACTGCAGGTGGACATGTGGTGCTGGCCTATACAGCGCATGAGCCTAGTAAGAGTCTGTTGGTTTCCCACGAGAGGGCATGTGGGTTTGCTGCTGTGTCATCAGGGCAGGGTGTGTGCCCCCTGCCCAGTTTGCACAGCTTGCTACTGTTGCAGCAATGTGATATCACATCGATGAACTCTGGTTTGCATGTGTCTGATTGTGGCGCCTGCTTTATGAATGTTTAAACTTCACTATGATGGTTCCTGTTTGTGTTCTCAATGCTGAGCTCTGAGTTGGGTACTTGTGCCTAGTTGCAGCTTGTCAGCACTTGTGTGCATCTCTGCATCTTCCAGCTGTACATGCTTTCAGTCGTTCATGGTGCAAAGTGCTTTGCTAATAACGCAGGCTGTTATATCAGCCAATGACCACGGCGCTGCTGCTGCTGAGCTGCATTGGTGCCAGCAGTTCTCTGCACAGTTGGTGTGTGCTCAATGCAAAGGTTGCTGATCACAACTATTATTTGTCCCCGGCTGTGGTGCAAGTGTGTGCGCTGCATCACAAGCTGAGCATCTGGCATACTTGAGTTGACAAGAGGGCAGACAGATAGCAGCACTGCCTACCCAGCATGCTCAGTCTGCTGTACTGCAATAGACTAGGGCTGATTTTCTTGTTCCTGCCATTCTCAGTGATTGCTGAATTGCAAGCACAGGCTGATGTCCTTGGTCAATGCCTCAAATAGTCCTGTGCTACAGCAATTGGAGTACTCAACACACACAGGCAAGACTGAGTTGAGTGCACATCATTATGAAGACTTCCAATGCCACGATACATGCAGCAGTGGTATGTGGGCCATGCTGCATGTGCCATATGCATCAATTGCATTGCATGGCTGCTGATTGAATTCAAATGCCTGTGCATATGCAGCCATTGCTTCTAGCCTGTTATTACTGATGACGGTTGTCAGTAAAGGAACTTATGAAATGCTGCGGCACCCAAACAGCAGCATTCATGCTATGTTATGCTGTATATGTGGAGCCAGCTGTAGCTTCCTTGAGCCTTGCCGGCATTGAATGGCGTTTTATATAGCTGTACAGGAGTGCAATATTGCATGCGGTACTACTATTGAGTCAATACAATGTGATGCTTCCACTGGGAGTGAGTTGTGTGACAGGAGGTGCGACTCGTGCAACGAATATCAGATACATAGCTGATACGCTTGCCGATGTTAAGGAGTATTTATTAGGTATAGAGGGCAAATGGCAGCACGCTTTGTTCTGTTTTGTGCGTCACCGCAACTTGGTTGAACCCTGAAGGAGTGATCTCTCTAGGAGCAGCCGCTCATGGTGATGGTTGCATCCTGTAGCTGCCCCTGTCAAAAGTCAGGCAGGTTGACCAATGACACGTACTGTCGCACAATTAGCTAGCACCATATCGAAGCCACTAAGTTAGCAACCCAGCTGGCAGCATGGCTGGACGCTACCGTAGCACAGTGTGCTTACATCGTGCAAGGCTTCAGGATGTTTGCAGAGTCGCTGTGCTTGGACACATGATTGAGCAAATAATGCAAGTGGATATAATACCAAGTCTGATGGCGTTCCTGACCCTTCAAACGATGACTGTTTGCCAATGATGATTACGACCACACCAAGCACTGCAGTGTCTGCAGCAGCACTACGATAAGCATGGTTGCCAGCTGACGGGCAGCAAAGAAGATTCTGCTGTTAAATTGGACATGATGGCAGCCCTTGAACACAGTGCGGATATGCAACGAGGATGTTGGATAGCCAATTGACTGCAGATGGAGGGAGCCAGGGTGTCAGGAACTTGACCCAGGACCTTACAAGCCACTGCCTTGCCAATTCATAAGATATACGATGGCAAATGGCAATTTGAAGGGGTTCGAGGCCCCATCATCGTCGAACGACAGGACTAGTGTCACAATCAGCACAGCTAATACCTATACACTACTGGTTAAACAGGTTTGAACTCCCTTGTTAGATTGGCGCCAGTGGTACTTATAGCCCACGAAGATCCCGTACATCTGTATTGAACTATTCTTTCAGTGCTCTGCTGCTCTTCCTGGCATCCCTGGACACAGTGTGACCCCTGTTCATTCTTCCTGATTCAGCCAGCATGCATACTGGTAAGCTTATTGAGGGTCTATCTGTGGCGTGTATGCATGGCAAGTACAACTCTGGATCGATTGTTCAATGCGTCGTGCACGTGCTGAGACCAATCGGCTGCCTTGTGGATGCTGCATATGCATCGTCGCTGCTAGTCTGCTGCATATGAATGCTATGACAGCCCAAAAAGTCTCTCCCACGCGGCGATGTCATGCAAAGCACGCTCCGCACGCACAAGCTATTCCATGTATCCCCGCCAGCCCTATATACACTGAGACTTTTTCTCATTTCATTGGTCAGCAGGTACTGGCGGAAACGTGCTCCAAGCAATTGAGAACTTGACACCAATCAAATCATCGACGCAACAAGAGGATTTGGATGCCCTGAAGGTCAGCCTGCAGCAACCACTTGGCAAGATCAAGCTGTTCAAAGAGACTTCAAGGTACTGGTGACGTTGATGGCCATTTGGTTTTCTCTGGAGCTCTTTGTGAAAGGACCATTCTCAACTTCCATTTCGCGATCACCATCAAGCAGTTGGTTGTTTCATTATGTTTTATTGTTTTGGATGTTGTACACCTACAGGATTAGAAGCCCCTCTCCTGTGCGTTCGCCTTTGCCCCCTACCAAGGGCCTGCCCACTGACTACCAGGCTTTCATCCACACGTCACGCTATGCGCGCTGGGTGGAAGCCAAGCAGAGGAGAGAGACATGGCCAGAGACTATTTCCAGGTGAAGCTTACTTCAATTGCATGCCACCATCAGACTTATTCACCCAGCCCTGCTGCAGTTGTGCCCAGCAGCAGTTGTGGTCAGCAGCAGTTGTGCTCAGCAGCATTCAAGACGTCCAGGTGGACCAGCTGAGAAAAACCTAAGCTGCTGCACCCGCGTTTGAGCGTGTGGGCGTGGCTTCACCGCTGCACAGCTACAGATCTAATACTATGCTTGCGCACCACAGGTACCTGGATTTCATGGAGGTCCACCTCAAGGACACTTGCAACTACGAGCTCAAGCAGGACTTGAAGAATGAGTTGGCCACAGCTATTCTGCACCTGGACGTAAGTGATATGCCTCCGTTGCAAACAGCCCAGTTGACGCACTGTCCCCTCTGGGTTATTTCAAGTCACTCTGTGTCAGTATATGTCGCTTGACACACACAGGCAGTGTCCCCTGCCTGTTGCGCACATGCAGTGCTGTTTGCTCAGGGGGCGCTGCTGTACGCGGTAGCTGTAGCTGTGCATGCAAGAGTTGCTGTTTGCTGTTGGCCCTACAGGTCATGCCCTCCATGCGCGCTATGATGACTGCCGGCCCTGCACTGAAAAAGTGCAACATTGCTGGTTATAACTGTTCATACCTGCCAATCGATCACCCTCACGCATTTGATGAGGTGCTGTACATATTGATGAATGGCACAGGTGGGGTGCATACCCCAACAGCTGCACATAGGTACCAGGATTTCTGCTGCCAGTGCTGTGCCCACCTACAGCTGCGTCAGTGTCGCAGAGCTGCCGTTAACAGCTTAACGGCCACAGAATACTGTGCTAACATTATGGTACCTTGAGGCTGTACTATGCAATGTTCATTAGCAGCGTGCTGACGGCTACTGATACACTCGCTGCTGCCTTGCCAGGTGTCGGCTTCAGTGTTGAGCCTCGCTGTGTTGAGCAGCTGCCTGTTGTTGCTGAGCGCTTTGTCCAGACTAGCAGCACAGTAGTGGTGGCTGACAGCAGGGAGGGTTGGGCGCGCGCTCTCCGGGAGATCATTGCCCTGCTCTACACAGGCCATGTAAGTGCATGCAATAACACCATTTCCCATGAAAGTGGATTCTTCTGCTAGTCTGCTGTGCCCGCTATTTAGCTGTGTCCTGGAGGCCGCTTGCTGCTGAGTAGGTTTCTATGATTTATGTCGATGCTTTCATCAACACTGCCTGTGCTGTTCATTCTTGCAGATTCCCCGTTGGGACACCAGCAAGCTGCGCGCCAAGGGTGCCCGCCTCAAGACCTTTGGTGGACGTGCATCTGGCCCTGAGCCCCTGGAGGCCCTCTTCCTGTTTGCAGTCAACCTGTTCAAAGGAGCTCGTGGCCGCAGGCTGACACCGCTGGAGGCTCATGACCTGGTCTGCAAGGTGGCTGAGATAGTGGTGGTGGGTGGAGTGCGCAGGTTGGTGCCCAAGATGTCAACACCTGACTGACCTCATGCATGAACTGATTCATGCATCACCTGACAGACCCCATGCATGCATTGATTTGGGTTGGCAGGCGGGCAGAGTGCGCAAGTGGATGCTGTTTGGTCCATTGCTTGCTTGGATGTTGACTGATTTGTTTGTGACTTGCTAATTGATTGCACTGATCCACACCAAGTGAGCAGCCACAGCCGTACACATGTGATGGACAGGATGGTCAAATGGTGATATGCATTGCCATTCTCTCATCAGCAGTTTTCAAGTCTCATCAAAGCTGCACTTCTGTGCTTTCACAGATCTGCGCTGATCAGCCTGTCATCTGTTGATGATGACTCCATGCGCCATGCCAAGGCTGGTGCCTGGTGGGAGGACAACACGCAGCGCGCCATGGCCAACAACAGCGCAGTCTACACAGAGAAGCCCAGCATTGGCACCTTCCTGGCAGAGTGGAAGGGGCTGTATGACAGTGGATCCGGCGAGCGAGGTCTATTTAGCAGAGCCGCTGCACAGAGGCAAGCAGCACGCAACTCAAGGCGGGATGCTGGCCAGCCATTTGGCACCAACCCCTGCTGGTAAGTGCCTGCCGTCCAGGCAGACAAATGCGAGTTGGTGGAAGGCAGACCCAGTGCTGCTCCTGCTCACACTGGTTGCCTGATGCAGGCTCCTTGCATGTATCATGTTGTGCAGCATCATGCATATGGTTGTGTGCATATGCAGCAGTTCACCAGCTCGTCTGCCTTGCTGTTGCCACACAGTGAGATCCTCCTGCGCCCATACCAGTTCTGCAATCTGACCGAGGTCATCATCAGGGAAAGCGATGACATTGCCAGCCTCAAGCGCAAGGCTCGCCTGGCTACGATTTTGGGCACATTCCAGGCTACCCTGGTGAGCTTGCTGCTTCTGGTGCAGGTGTACTTGTGCTCAAGTGTGTTGCCATGTTGCCATCATCATGTTGTGATGTGGCTCCTGGCAAGTATTTGGGTGGGCCTCCTTTGGCTGATAGTGCCTGGTCTTTCTGCTGCCTGCTGTGCAGGTTGACTTCCCCTACCTGCGTGATGTGTGGCGTCTTAACACATCTGAAGAGCGGCTGCTGGGTGTGAGCTTGACTGGCATCATGGACAACAGGCTCATGAGTGGTCAGATGGGCCAGGAGCTGCTGGCAGAGGCACTGCAGGAGCTGAGAGGACATGCAGTGCAGGTAGGAGGAGATCACTGGCTGCAACAGACAGCACATAAACAACACTAGTGTGATGGCACTTATTTTGCGTGTACAGCCTTGCCTGGAAAGCATCACCCTAGTCATGCATGCGGGAACAACAGGTGTATGTTACTGACCAACTCTAGTCTGCATGCGGGAACAACAGGTGTCACTGACTATTTCTGCTTTAGGTGAATGCTGAGCTCACCAAGGAGCTTGGCATCCCCCAGGCAGCAGCTGCCACCTGTGTGAAGCCTAGTGGCACAGTCAGCCAGCTGGTTGACTCAGCATCAGGCATCCATCCCCGCCACAGCGCCTACTACATCCGCCGTGTGCGTTGCAACAAGGATGACCCACTCACTACATTCATGAGGGACCATGGTGTGCCCATGGAGGACTGTGTGATGAACCCGGCCAGTACAGCAGTGTTCAGCTTCCCCATCAAAGCACCAGATGGTGAGCGCTCACAATGGATCAGCTCTTGCTTGTTGGTTTCGCTGGTCATGGTTTCCGTCCAGTGATGGTGAATAGCAGCAACCGGCTACTGATTAGCCATGTCCTTGCCAGCAGTGTGGTTACATGTCTAGTCCATGCGGCCTTGTAGGCTGTTCTTGGTGGCAGGTACCATAGTGTCCACTGCTGCCATGTGTGTGTCTGCTGCTGTATTCAGGTGCGTTGACCCGTGATGATGTGAGTGCACTCAGCCAGCTTGAGCTGTGTCTGGCCTACCAGAGACACTGGTGTGAGCACAAGCCCAGCATCACAGTCACCGTGAGGGAGGATGAGTGGATGGATGTCGGGGCCTGGGTGTACAAGCACTTTGACGAGGTGTCTGGTAAGTTGGGAAGGCGGATCTTCCAAATCAAGGCCTGGTTGGCACAGCTAGCAGGGGTCCTCCTCCATTCTAGTTCTTCTGTTGTGAGTGGCTATGCATCCCCTGAAGTCTGTTGGTGCCAGACATTGTTGCAAGCATGTGCAACGCCAACACGCAGAGTGCAGCTTCTGAGAGCCCTGCCAGTTTCTTGCCGCTATTCCTGCAGGTGTGTCTTTCCTGCCGTATGACTGTGGGTCATACAAGCAGACTCCCTATGAGTCCATTGACGAGGCAGCCTACAGCGAGCTGCTGGCCAAGATGCCCCCCGTTGGCATTGACTGGGCTGCAATGCGTGAGATGGAGCGCAAAGAGGGAGATGACAAGTGCGAGTATGAGCTTGCATGCTCTGCCGCAGGTGGTTGTGAGATGGTTGATGTCATCTGAACAGCATTACTTGCTTGGTAATGTTGGAAACTGCATTGCAGTCCTGTGAATGTTCACATGTTGCTGCATCTGCAGTGCTGCAAATGGTCATTGGGTTTTAGTCTGATTGAATTGATGAACATGCATGGAGGGCGTGGGCAGGATGTTTATCGCAGCTGAAATGCTGCATCGAAATTATGTGTACAGGCTACTGGCAGCATGTCAAATGCACCTCAGCGGGTGCAGGCTGGTGGTACCAGCTATCTCCGTTGGGCCAAAGGATCTGTCACAGGCATAATTTGATGACTAGTTTGGAATGCCATCATTTACTGCTGCCTGCTTGACAGCAGCAAGTCCTTGTGCCGCCCTGTGTGCGCTCTTATGGTTTACATGTAGTCCCTCTTCAGTCATAGCTGGAGCTGTGCAGAACAACCTCTATGCATATGCAGCTCTGTCACTCTGCTGCACTGATATTCCATGCAGCGAAGACATTCACAGTCATGCATGGACTGAATTCCCTTCTTTCGCCTTGCATAACCCTTTGCTTCCTGTGCGACTGCCCTGAAAGTAAAAGGCTGTTTTCAGCAGGGCTGTTGTCCAGGCCTGAGCAAGGCGCTGCTGCAACACTGAGTTTGGCCTGTTTTTATACACCTCTGCAGCATTGGGTCGTCCTGCTGTTCACCATCTAATGATAGGCTGTGGCAGATCAAGTTCTTGGCTGTGGACAGTATACTACTGTGAGGGGTTGTTTTACTGTGTGTATGCTCATGGACTGGCCAGCTGCATATTGTAGCTGAACAGTGCGAGATCACTGCTGTGACGGCTAGCCAGGCTGGTGCTTGCATACCATCAGATACCATCAGTGTGAAGAAGAAGGAGAATTACCCTTTCCGGCCGCAAGGCCCTTGGGAATATGTATTTGGTGGCTCGGCCACACCGGCACACCAAGATTAGACCACCCTCAGGGGCGCCTTCAAGGCACAAAAGCCCACTCATGCTATGACAAATGCGCTGACATGCGTCGGGGGCGCTACCCTGGTATGATGCTTGTGCCTGCCTCATCTGTCCTGGCTGCCCATCCAGCTGCCACCGACATCCTGCACCGAGCATTTCCTGTACAAAGGAGGAGAAAACGGTTAGCAGTGTAGTTGTTGCAACAGGAGCCTCCAGATTGTCACGATCAACGGTCGGCTAATCACAGACTAGCCACCTCCAGCTACCTGAGGATCATCCATACATGATGGTACATGATGTAAGTGTTGTTGAATCAGCATGGCTTTGGATGGAACGTGGCGCCGACGTTGCCATTCGATGTCAACCATTCACTGAGCTTGAGGACCTTCCTCGGTCTAAGCCTGACTGCCACCTGGCAGTTGAGCTCACTAGAGCCGTACTGAACGCGTTCTAGTGAAGTTCAAATAGAACCCGTTCCGAGTCACTGCTGCAAGCGTTCATTCTCCAACATGCGAGCCAGCATTACTGATGATACCGTACTGCCAGGTGTAGTTCGTAACAATTTTCCGAGACAATTAATCTATAAGTTCGTTCTTCGTTCTACAAGTTCGTCAGGGCTGCCACGGAGTTTCTGACAAGTTCGTCAAAGTCGATCCCTGCTGGGTTTATGGCAATTCTAGGTACCTCCTTAGAGGTGTAAACAAGCACATGAGTAAACCTTATAAAGGCCTTTTATTTCTCCAAAGGACATGTTTGGTAGTGGTGGTCGTCCAGCAGCTGTTTTCAAGCATGTTTGGGTTTTGCAGTAGGCCCGCGACTGGGGGGAATTATTTCCATGTTCGTCAGCCTTCTCCACAGAGTTCGTCAAATGACACTTTTGCTTGGGACCAATTAATATTTTGACGAACTACACCTGGCAGTACGGTAGTATCATTTACCGATTGCTGTATACCGGGGGCTTATTGTGATGGCATGAATGGGCAGCCCGTATGTCCCGTTTCCCAGGTGTGAACTTGTAAAGAATCATTCTTGTAGAGCACAAAACAACAGTCACAGTTTAACTTTCTGCACATGCGCATCCAATGCGTTGCATGGCCATGGAAATCCAGTCCATCTTACAACTAATGTACTAAGCCATTGGCTCAACCTTAGGCTGCCAGAAGTTCTTTGCAATCCAAAAACCTAGGTGGCATGTCAGAGGGACACTGTTCAGTCCAGGACTCTTGTGACTACTAGTCACCTGGTAGGTGACAGCCTTGCTGACAGCAACAACAATTGATACTTAACCTGCAGCAACCAACGGTAACACAACCCTCAGGAGGCATCAATAGATATCCGTATCGATACTAGCGTCTGTTGCCAATAGGTAGCTGGCCCACTGGGCCTGAGGCCTGAGGCTGCCCCTCAAAATTGTTTTATATAAACTCTGGGAACTGATCCCTAATAACACTGTGGGTGCCTCCAAGGCTCCCAAGACTGTGAGGCTCACTGTCTTTCAAGACGAGCATACATTCGTAATACCTGCATTGACGCCATTGGCAGGCTGCAGCAGTCTGTGCTATTGATATGACAGAGGCTCTTACAGGTGCAGCACAAGCCTCATGCTGAAGGGAATTGCACCTCGGCCAGCTCCTCCCCTCCCTCTATTGACAGCTCCTGCTCTCCTCCTGCTGCTGCAGCTCCTTGCTGTGTAGCCTCATCCTCACCACCACGACTCAGCTTCAAGTGCTCACGCAGGAATGCGATCACAGGCCTGATCTCAGACTCTTTCACACCTGCAACAGCATGTGAACAAAATCCCTGATGCTTTGCGCATGTTGGCAACGGCTGCCTTCATCCACACACTGCTTCACCTGCATGTAAGCCACCAGCTCACATCATAATGCTGAGCACAAGCTTCTTGCCCACACACAAAGCAGTGTAGCATGCAGGCCCTGCATCCCCAGTGGGCAAGATGATATCGCTGCTGCAAAAAGCTCATTCAGGATTTGTGTTATCCCTTACACAAGATTAGTGCTGTCAAGATCCTGATGGGTCTCAGCGCAACCACCATGACTGACTCTGCCCCAAATCACCCAATGAATGCACAACACTGTTGTAACTCAATCGCCCCAGCTTCAGCGAGTATGCTCACACCTGTGGCCCCTTCCCCTTCCCCCTTGTCCTTTCCCTTGTCTGTCTGTCTGCCTGCCACCCACCCACCTGTTGAGTGTGCCTCCAGATGTGTGACATTCCTCTCCTGGATGACCACTTGGCCGTCCATGAAGCCAGCCTTTTTGACAGCATCCAACACAACACTTGGGGGGCACAGGTGGTCCAGCATAGCAACTCTGAAATACACAGGTGCTGTGATCTTGCCAAAGTGCTTGCTGGGGTTGTAGCCTAGGGCTTCCAGCACCACACGAGCCAGGACCTTATTTTGCCAACCACCTTGGCGCCTGGGTGGTGCATGGACATTGCGGATTGCCATCTCAGACTCCTGCAAAAGCGACACCAAAATCATCCTTGCCTTGACAAGATGCAATCACACTACAATCACGAAGCTGATTGGCTCAAAGAGCTGCAGACCTTCACTAACTGGTTGCTCAATCAAGCTAATATGCACCTTACATGCCACGCTCTTCAATAAGTGCGTCCTTGTCTTGTGTTACAAGCCCAGACCGCTACCCTACCCAGACCGTGCTGAATGTACCCGAGCATCACCACAATGAAAGTCACCCCATCGCCATCATTTGATATTACCTGCAGTGGGAGCAGTGCCAAAGCATTGGGGTCTGTGATTGGTGCCACCAGCCGGAGGTAAACAGGTGGCAGCTGGAAGGTTGTGTATCTGTTGATTAGCCGTCTGAGCTCATCTGATATGCCCACTGCCAACAGTCGCAACGTGCGGCCAGCGCCCCTGAAGGATGCTGTGGACAGAACAGCTGCAGGAGAGACATACGGCTCCTGCGGCAAAAGAGCACAGCCAACACAAGTAGTCAGGGCATAGACATGGTCGGTAGCTTGTACTATGTCACAAATGCAGTGCTCTGGTACTCAAATGTAGATTTGGCTGTCTATGACTGCTGAGCAACATAATAGATAGGCTACATGTACAACGCATCTGCACCTTCACAAGATGGGTGTAGGGGTTGTGTTTTTCTTGACTTGCTGTAGTCTGCCAGAATGTGTCGCCACTGTATGAGATACATAGCCATCGGCAATAATCAGACCATGTAGGCATGGTTGTGTGCGAACAATACTAGTATGTTCCTCACATTGGCTATGACCACGCTGATGTTGTGCCTGAACTTTGCTGCTGTGACAAGCACATGCCCTCCAGAGTATGACACGCCCCACAGGCCGATTCGCGACCCGTCTATACGACCATCAAGGGAGGTGGACTGCAATTAAACAAACACAGGAATTAGCATTTGAGCTCAACAACACATGCTTAGAGAAGATTTTGATACTTCATAGAAACAACGCTGTATCAGGTGCCACCTGAGGGCATTGAGCTGTGCAGCTTGACAGAATGAGCCCATTAGAATACACGATAGCACGTAACAGTGGTCCTTGCACTGGGTTGTCTGTTGCACTGAGTTCAACATACTCAGCACAGTTGCTGCCTTGTGTCCCAGTCAGCCTCACATGTGTGTCTGTGTCCCCACCTGTATGTGACTGACCACGGCCTCCCAGTCCTGCAGGTGTCTGCGGGGGCTCACCCAATGACGCGGGAACCCGCCACTGCCACCAAAACTTCGGTAGTCAAACACCACCACGGCCATGCCAGACTCAACAAACTTCTCAGCATATGTCCACAACCCAATGTCTTTTTGAGCGCCCATGCCGTGCGCCATGACAACTACAGGAGGAGGGCTGCAGGAGGCGGCAACGCAAGTCCAAGGTTTCTGTTTTCAGCGCAGGCAGGTATAACTGTGGCTGCCAGCAGGGTTGGTGCATGCTGACTCGCAAACATGAGATTGTGTAAATGTTGGCTTGGTAGCTGTGACAAGCAGTAGCGCGTGTACATGATTGGGGGATACTTCAGGGATGAGGATGTGAGAGTCTGCACCCCAGCTGCGTTGCATCGGTGTACTGCATGTTTGCACACCTCTGCTGTGTAACAATGCTACTGAAGGTGCTGTTACTTGCTTTTGATTGCCCTGTAAAATAAACATGTGGGATGCCAATGTATACTTCTGCCAGAGGGGTCAGATCCGTCCAGCACAGTCCTGAGTGCCGACATAACCAATACCAGCAGTATCACTCGAGCATGATGGCTCCAAGTTCAGCTTTACATTCAGCCGTGATGTGTCCCACCAAAGCCTGTGTGGCATGTCTAAGCAGCAAGCCACACTGCCGGTGCAGAGCCAGCTGCTCACCTGTTTGACTGTTTAGGCAGGTACAGCCAGGTTTCTAGAGGCGTGCCATGGCTAGTGATATGCATCACCGTTCTGGTATACCTGCAGGACAGCAACAGAAATAGCTGATGAGATTAGAGGCATAATGCCGTTTACATAGGTCCCTGCATGTATTATCTCAGGTACATGCTGCTGTTGCAGGCGTGTAAGAGGGAGCCATGAGGGGCTTGAGAGCAGTTTTCTGCCTGTCGCATCACCTCGGCTTGTCTTGATCACCGGTATCTGGTACTGGTGTCTTGTCCCAATGAAATTTGTGGTCTAATTGCTTCTCCCATGGCAAAGTTACCAACAAGGCAAGTGCAGCAGCTGTGAAACCCAATCGTGTCGCCCAACGAGGCAACACGCCATTCATTGGTTTGTCCTGGTCTACCATTATTTGAAATTGCAATCAAAGGTGTGTCTAAGCTACGCTGATGAAGAGGGAGTGATCCCGTATACAACTGCAGAACAACGACGAGCAATTAGGAGCCTGCAGACTTTGATTGAACTCAACCAGGTTCAATACAGCTACAAATAACGCCAAGTGCAGCGGCAGCAGCTGACACACTTGCTCTCTTGCGTCATTACATGCGAAATACCTGACACGGTTGATGACAGGTCATCTGTCTTGAATAACCCGAAAGAAGGAATGTATATCATGTATTCGTGTTAGAGATGTTGAAAGTGTAGGTTGCTGATCTGCAGCAGGCTGCGCTCGTCGCTTGAAGCATATGCTCGCGCTTGGCAGCAGTGCCTGCAAAGCTCGCGGCCCCGGTCACTATCACGCCGACAAGATCGCAGACTTGTCAAAAGCTCATTTCATTGTAATGTGACATAACATCTTGTGGACTCCCTCCTCCAGATTAGCACTTGTCGGTTTGCAGTGCTACGTACTTGCCCAGGCTGGCGTACCAAATGTTGACACGGCTTTTGGGCTTAGCTAAAAACTTAACCAACAAGATGATAGCATAAAGCTTGAATATTACCTTGATTCTAAAAGCAAATGGACAGCCTTGGGTTCAAGACTAATCAAAGCAGCAGCAGCAGCACTGCAGCGGCAGCGGCAGAGGCAGAACGATCCCGGCACTTGCTTCCAGATATCATACAGTTGCTTCATGCCAAAAGAGGCATGCACAGAGACAGGGACAGGGACATGCACAGAGGCAATTAACTTTCTTGTTTGTTCTTTCAGCAGTCATCACTCAGTGACTGGCAGTGCCATCTGCGTATGATGGCAGTGCCATCTGAGTATATATCTACATGTAACTCGAGGTATTTTCAGACAGAAGCAAAGATACAATGAACAACCTCACTTAAGTTTTCTTCGGCGCTTCCTTTTTGCCTGCTCCTCCAGATCTTCAAGTTGATGTAAAAGAAACTAGCCATTGTAATGCAGCAAGTCGAAGAGGTATAGACATCTCTAGGATCTGCCGCATGCCACCCAGGGTGCTGCAGGCTTGGATAGCATTCAATACTGTATCATCAAGGCATGGCCCGGACTTTCTCATTTACATGCCCTCTAATTTTCCGTGTACCTTCTTTCATGAGCACAGAGCAGCCAACAGTGCCACTGTTAACAGTGTTACCAGCTCAGGTGCAGCACTGTAAAAGAAATTTAGCCATGCAGCAAGTTGAAATGCTATGGCAAATGCGCTGACATGCGTTGGGGACGCCACCCTGTGTGCCTTGAGGGCAGTTTCTCCCCTGAGGGTGGTCTAATCTTGGTGTGCCAGTGTGGCTCATGAGCCACCAAGTACATTATCCCAAGGGCCTTGCGGCCGGAAAGGGTAACTTCCTTCCTTCGTTCCAAGCACTGTGCAATGCTGTGCTCGAGCATGAGCTCATGATCAGCTTGAATCATTCAAGTTGTTTAGTGAACATGACCCACTGCCATTCACAGGCGCTGTTGTTTCAGCTGTGAAGCTTTCACAGCGTCACAGTAGACACATACAGGCGGTGTGGCGCAGGCCAGCACCTGGCCCCGGCGCGGAGCACTGTTAGGGCTGATCAAGGTCACTCACCTTCTTGCCGACTTCAGCCAGGGGTTTGTTAACGCCTGCAGCCCATATTGGCGCCAGATATGTGTATAAAATTACATGACATTGTTTGCGATTGCAAGCGTGCCCATTACGAACATAACCCGGGTAATCTGGTTTCACGCTCCCGCTCGAGGACAATCAACTACGTGCCTGCGCCGTGTACAGCCATGACTTGTATATATCGTCTGTAAAGCCGTTTAAATTGAATCAAAATATCGACCGCGCCGATTCAGGTTGCAAATTGTAAAGAAGTGACCCGCAGAACTCAACACCTGCTTGTGGGGACCATGTCCAGCACAGTAGCCACCGCAGATCCGTCTGACGTGAAAAAAGCTGACCCCAAGATGCAACATGGCTTGCTCAGTGATTCGCAGGACATGCTAGCTGACCTGGCTGTTGGCGAACCTGCCTTGCCACCTACTGCTACGGGCAAAGCATCGTCTGATTCCATAGATGCCAGCAATGAGCAGCTGTCATCTGTTACTGAAAGCGTTATGGAAGATTCAGCGATAACAACAGCTCCCGCAGAGCCTGACGGGGCTGCAGTAGACCTGACACCAGAGCAAGATGCAGCAGCAGCAGCGTGTGCGGAGGTATTCGTGAAGTCATATGAACTGGTGAGCACCTGCTGGAAATTCACAAGCGACCAGTGCCCCTCACCAGCAGGGTATGCACGTATTCAGCACACGCAAAACAATCAAGAAAGTGCATTTCGCCAGTGTCATATGCTCAGTTGCAGTCTACAGCGCTGTCACCCTGTGGGGCATGTGCCATGGGTGATGGCCTGACAGCCATATTCCAGGAAAAGGCATATTAGACTTAGGCAAGCTCCTCTCATGCCAACAACTGCTGCATCTGCCAAAATTGTCCATTGTTGACAGATTGTGCTCTCTTCTCTGCATTTGTAGGCCTTCCTGAGTCGTGCAGTATGGCAGCTGGCTGAATCTTGTGAAGCCAAGGGCATACCTGAATCAGCTGTGGCCAACAAGCTGCGGGCCAAGGGCATTGTTCTGCAAGACCTCAAGGACAGAGCAGCAGAAGTTGAGAGGGGCATTGCAGGTGAGGGTTGGCAGAGGTTTGGACCAGTCTTCGCCAAGTAAAAGAAGAGTGAGTCCCGCCCTGCTGCCTGCTAACAAGTTCACTGCACCCTCTGCAACCATCAACCTGTGGTGTGATTTGTTCCTACACCTTGTCATTGATGCAGAGTGTGCTAGTGATGAGGGTTGGAGGTTGATACAGGATGGGAAGTTGAGACTGATGTACCGCCATGAGACTGGCAGCACAGTACACTGCTTCAAAGGCAGCTGCTGCCTGCCTGGACCCATGGAGGTGAGGGAACAGCACCAGCAGCATACACCTTCCTCACAGCATGTAGACCACCCTTTGGTGCTCAAGGTGGCTCAGCAGCTGCGTATGATGGACTGCATGTAGTTGCATCTGTTAGCACACAACATCACCCCAACACAACGAACTGTTAGACAAGTGCTGGAGAAATTGGATGGGTTTGTTCACAACAGCCCTGGCTGGCCCTGTGTTCAGTAGCCAGCCAGAGAGTCCTAGGACGTGCTTGATCCCTGTCCTGCAGCAACCACTGTCCATGGCCCGTGAGTTTGACCTGGTCAACAGCTGGAACAGCTACATCACAAACAGCAAGATACTCAGAGTAAGTATGGGGAGCTCTGTAGAGGTTTTGTGCCATGTCAAATGGTGCATGGCATGTTGCCTTGTGTCAAAGGCCACTCACCTGTGATGCTTTGCTATGAGTTCATGATGCCGTGCGGTGATCCTGTTCTTGCACAATGATCACCACACAACCAATCTGATTGCAACACCATGACAACATCCCTGAGACTGGGGGTATGGCGCTGACCAGCTGACTGCTTGTACCTGTAACCCCTGCAGACCTTCTGTGACATTGACCTGCTTGTGTACGCATCAGTCTGGTTTCCCTGGCCCTTTGTTGAGCGTGATGTGTTGATATCAGCATTTGCTGATGACAGGCTGAAGGACAAGGGCGTGGTGGCGGTCAGCTTCGCATCGCCAACACAAACACCGGTGAATGCTGGATGCCTGTTTGGGGGCGGCCTCACTGTAAACCAGGAATTGGGACCTGTGGCTGCACAGAGGGCACAGCTGGAGGCAGTTGTGTCTTTGATCTTCACCTGCAGCCAGCAAGTCAGCTGTTATGCACCTGTTTGTTGCTGTTACGCTGTGTGCAGCTCAGGAAGCACATGTGGTTTGCGTTCCATGCCCCACCTATCCTAAAAGCCAACTGCTATTGGGTCTGCTGCCATTGCCATGCAGCCTGGTGTTGGCCCCGACCTGCCATCAGGTGCTGATCAGCGTGTGCACGTGTACTTCACATCCGGCAGCTGCATGGCCATGACCCCCCTGCCAGCACCTCCAGCAACAGTCACAGTACACAGCAGTACAAGTGGAGGTGACGCACAGGTCGCGGCAGCCAACAGTAAGCAGCAGACGCAGGTGGTCATCGTGGCCAACATTGAGACGGGCATTGCGCATGTGCCAGAGGCGGTCATACAGTTCGTGCTGAGGGTGAGCACAGGTTCACAATCCCTGGGTGTCCAGCTGTGTCAGAGCACCCGGCATAGACCGTGTGAATTATGTGTCTGTACGCTTTTGCAGTCTGCTTGCAGCCTTGCTTCAGGGTTGGTGGTGTGGCCAGGGCAAAATGGGTAATAAGGTTGTCTTGTGATAGGCACAGGTCTGTGGCTGGCTGATCATAGCGTGCTGTTACATCTGTAATTACCCCAAGCTCCACATTCTTTGCGTTTGGCCTCTCTGCAGGTTTTTGCTCCCTTCATGTACAGTACTGTGCTGAAGGTGTTGCATAGCACTTTTGATGACCCAAGCCAAGCACTGCCGCAACGCCTAGCAGAGCACCATGAGCTGTATGACATGCTGCGGCAGCGCTGCCAGGCATACTTGGATGGACACCCAGAGTGACGGCAAGCTGCGTTCGTTTAGTCAGGACTCGAGAATCGCCTGTGAAGCTGACAGTGCCACTGAGCCTGCTGTGGTGGGTGATCTGGCATTCACACGTAGGCAGTGTACGGATGTTGGGGCTGGTGCGCCTGTTCCTGTTATTTATTCCCCGTTCTGTACATCACTGCCTCTGTTAGAAAGGCACGTGCACAAGATGAAAGCACTTCAGTGAGTGGCTCAGCCTTTCAACAGCAGCTGTGGTGTCAACCTGCATTTGGTGGTGTCAACCTGTATTTGGTGTTGCACATGTTTAGAAGCATCACAATGGTCAACCTGGTTTACTGCACTCAGTGCAAACCCCCAAGGCTCAGGAGTGCGACGCTGCGGTCACTGTGTGCAACTATCCGGGTGCTGAAGCATGGTCTACAGTAAACCGTCCTATCTACCATGCACACTTTTCTTTCTGTTTTAAATGCACTTAAGAAACCCATCACCCTATCGGCATTGGGTCAGTACTGACACACTAGTGCCTATACAGCTGTTTTCATGTTTCTAAAACTGCAGTCAGCCACTTCTATGCAGCTCTGGGCATTGGCCGAGCATTGATTTTTTCATTTTGTGTGTGAGGGAACGCTGGTTGAGACGAACCGGTGCCAATCACCAGCATCATTGCTTGTATACCACTGACTATCGAATACCAGCATGGTACCGGTAATGGCATAGTCTCCTTTTCTCAGCAGAACTCCTGCAAGGAGCCGGATTGTGCGCACTTGGCACTGCCACACGCCCTGTGTATGGCAGCTGGCTCAGCTTCTGAGGGTCTGTCACTTGCCATTTGAAACAGCTGGTCTCAACGACAGATATCCATTTGCATCATACAGTCCTCACGACAAGCTGTCGAACTGATAGACGCGTCTGTGCTGACGTTCACTGCAGCATTGCATTGCCTGGTTGATCAAGAGCGGCAGAAAGCTCCTGCAGTCTTTCAAGCGATGTTACTGCGGCAAAGCCTCGGCCTGCAGCAAGTGAGGCGCCATGCGGTGCAATCAATGAGTTACAGTGTAGACTTTATACTACTGAACGTTAAAAGCGCGTGTGCCAGTGCTCAACGGGAGCGTGCAGGCTACAGCGGGAGGTGTCGGGCCTTGCATGCTGCAGGTGTGTTCTTGCAGCAGCCACTTGCCCCTATGTTATGCATCATGCTGCACGCATCCCTTGTTAAGATTACAAAAGCATTATCACGAGCAAGCTTGTAGCAACCTGCTTGTACATGCATGTGCATCTGCTTTTGTATCAGAACCTGTTCAGCAAGATGATGGCCCCTCTACTAGTGGCAGGCCAGCAGAGGGCGACGGCCACTGGGACTCCAGCGTACCCCTCGCAACAGAGGGGGAAGATACGATTGCGTCCTTGGTCACAGGCAAGTTTCTAACGGGACCATATCAGGACTCTAATAAGCAGTACAGGCTGTAACCTTAATTGTCAGCATCTCGCCTCAGTCTTATGTTGCCGTTCTGTCGAAAACACAAGGCCGCAGAGTAGATTTTTTCACGTTGATTGCTGCTAGGTTATCGGACGTACCAGTACATCTGTGCTGTTGTCGCCTATGATTTCAGGTGGCAGCCGATCTGGTGCAGTCGATATCATACGGCTATCTGGTAGTGAAGCAGTTCAAGTGGCAAGGCGAGTTTTCTGGCCACAGGTGTGGATTTGGTGCTGGGACACAGCGAAGGGTTGAATCCTGTCGGCAGCCTGTTGTGTGGACAGCCCCAAAAATAAGTTGCTTGAAGCCAGAGGACACAGTACAGGGTCAACGCAGTCCAGGGTCAAACTCCATTAGAGGGCAGTAACAGGTGCCGCTGCTGCAGCTGCTGCTGCATTGACACTATCAATGCTGCAGCATCATCACATTATACACATCGTACACCTGCTGGTGCTGTCTGCAGCTGATCAGGCTGGTGGCGGCTGTTATTGTTTTGTTCAGGGACGCTTCAGGTTCAACTGGCAGCCAAAGAGCCAGCGCATCTACTACGGCACAGCAGTAGATGGTGACGGACTTGTGATAGATGAGGTCCTGCTGTTAGCCATGCTGAAGCCGCGGTCATACACCCGTGAGGATGTCCTGGAGCTGCACACACATGGTGGTGGTGTCTGTGCTCAGCGGGTGCTGCGAGCGTGTATAGAGGCTGGAGCAAGACCAGCTCGGCCCGGGGAATTCACTCTCAGAGCTTTCCTGAATGGGCGGCTGGATTTATCTCAGGTAAGGTGTATGCAGCTGACAGTGTTCTGGGGATGTTACAGCCCTGAACCCGGCAAGCCACAGAGTGGTTGTGGTAATGCAGGAAGTTAATGGCCTTTGGAGAGATGACAGTAGCACTCAGACTGTCTATTGAGTATTTAGACCCAAAGCATCCAGGAAAAGCCCACTGCTTGCTGCGAATGTTCTGACTGATCAGATTGCGGGGCTACACTGTAACATTGTAAATACTCTGGCTGCCTCATGGCGGTGACTTACTTTGATTATTAACTTTCCTGCATTGCCAATCGTATCCAGGCCGAGAATGTTCTTCAGCTCATCAACGCCCGAACAGCGACAGCAGCAGACAGCGCACTGGCCGGCTTACAGGGTGGTCTGGGTCAGCTGGTAACAACACTCAGGCAAGATGTCCTGGAAATACTGGCTGAGCTGGAGGCCAGGCTGGACTTTGATGAAGACCTGCCACCCATGGATGTGCAAGCATTGTTTGAGGATATAAGTGGTGAGCTGCAGCATCTGCCTTAAATCTATAATTGCTACACGAGTGCGGGGTCAGGGCGCAGCTCCGGAATATCAAATTGCCAAGCAGTTTGCATGTATGAAATACCCATGCATGAAATGCATGCAGCATCAGCCAATGTTGTATGCGGTGCACACTGTTGTGGGCAGCTGATGTAGCGTGCATCATCCCTGCTGCTCTGGCATCTAAACAACGGTTTCATGGGGTTGGTCCAGTCCGGTGACTGCTGAGTTCACCCATCAGTCTGCACACCACTCTGGATCTGTTCTGATGTGATTTGCAGAACTTCAAAAAGACATCGAGTCAGCTCTACGCACCAGCAGAACAGGCAATTTGCTCAGGCAAGGGCTGCAGGTGAGCTGAAAAGGGCAATGCATGATGTCAACTGGCTCTGACATCATAACCGGGTGACCCTGGCTCTGACACCAGATGCAGGTGATCATGCTGATTGTCTGTCTACTGCCATAACATGTGCAACCTATCTGAAGTATGGTGTATAATTCAATCTCTTGACAACAGGGTTGCATATTAAGCACTGTCTCGCATGTTGTAAACTCCAGTGGCCCCAGATGGCCTTCTCCATGCAGTAGTAGTTGTCTGCTGAGTCTAGCATCAATGCCTGTGCTTGTTTTTACAGGTAGCAATTGTTGGGCGCCCCAATGTTGGCAAGAGCAGTTTGCTCAACAGTTGGACCGGCACAAACAGGGCCATTGTGACCGACATAGCGGGAACAACCCGTGACGTGCTTGAGGCAGGTGAGCAGATGACTGTGAGGAGAGTGTTGCCAACGCTGGGCCAGTGACCCCATTGCACTGAGTGTCCCTCAGACTGTGGTCAGGCAGCAGGCACCCGGTGTGGCACACCACATTGCTTCTGAGCCCAACAGTGTGCCCTGCTTGCTGCCTTTCTGTGCACTGCTGTGACTGCTGTTCATCCTGGTGCAGGCCTGACTGTGTCGGGTGTTCCTCTCACACTGTTGGACACGGCCGGCATCAGGTCCAGCTGCGACACAGTGGAGCAGCTGGGCGTGGAGCGCTCCACAGCAGCGGCTGCAGCAGCAGACCTGGTGCTGATGGTGATCGATGCCGCTGCTGGCTGGACTGATGAAGATGGAGAGATATACGAGTCACTGTGGGGCAGGGAGGGACCAGGAGGGCGGGGCTGCCTGGTCAAGGGCCTGGCACTGCTGGTGGCCAACAAGAGTGATCTGGCTGGTGAGTGCAGGGCTGCACAACTGCACCGCAGCTGCACCGTCTTGTATGCGCTTATTTCTGCTGCGACAGTCTGCGAGGTTGTGAACTATGGCAATGCAGATGTCGTGAATAGCGCTGGATGCCTGCAGACTGAGGTTGTCATCTGCATTCTATCTCATCAAAGTGTTAGGGACTTTAAGACAGGAGTGATAAGTGCAATACATACCAAACCATGACATGCACAGGAAGCAGGTGGGGTGCCTTGTTGGTTGCTGCTGTGGCCAATGACGGACGCTTACTGCTGCATGCCATGTCAATTGTCAGTCTTCCATGTGCGTTTTTGCAGGTGACAAGCCCCTCAGCCTACCTTTGCTGGCAAAGGAAACCTTTGCAGCTACTGTAAAAACTAGTGCCAAGACACGTGATGGGCTGCCAGGGTTGGATGCAGCAATACTCAAGCTGGCGGGTGCACCCCAGCTAGCAGCAGGTGGAGTGTCATGGTCAGTGAATGAGCGGCAGGCAGAGGCGCTAGTGCGTGCGCACGAAGCCTTGATGGCGGTTAAAGAGAGCATAGAAGCTGAAATGCCATTGGATTGCTGGACAATTGATCTGAGATCTGCACTGATAGCGCTTGGTGAAGTGACAGGCCAAGGGGTTGGTGAAGAGGTTCTGGACAGCATATTCAGCAGATTTTGTATCGGCAAGTAGACACAACTCCACCTCGTAGCATCTTGGGCTCGCGCTTGTACGGCCTGTTGCCTGCCCTTGTCTCCCAAGCAACAGCGTTTGTTAGCTTTGTTTTTCTGTGCTTCTGCTCCCTTTGCAGCTGGTCACTACTCCATGTTGCAGGAGTTGATTACCTGTCAAGGTACTGTCATCTCTGTGCTGCACATGTTGTTGGGCATGAGCAACATGTTGTTCTGAACTGTGCTGGTGTTCAGCATTTGTGGGAGACGTACCCACAGTTGGACTTCTCACAACCTACCTTGCCTTTATTCTTGACTGCCCATGCTCATATGCTGCCTTCGTACCAATTCTTGGCTGCGATAGTTAGGTTTGCCTCCTTTGTGATGTCAGTGCCAGGTTGAGGTTTGTTGGGGTTTACTTTGCACTGCCACCCCTCACTGAGTGGGATTTTGTGCCGTGACGGCACTTTTGCCCCTGAGGGTGGCTAAATCTTGGTGTGCCAGTGTGGCTGAGCCACCAAGTACTTCTCCCATGGGCCTTGCGGCCGGAAAGGGTAATTTCCTTCCTTCCTTCACCTCGTAGGTGACCCATGGTCATGACGAGACCCATGGCCTATGGTCATGACCATGAAAATAATCAGTACTTTGCAGCCATAGCATTTACTGCCATCGGCCCCGCGCCTCAAATCTACCCAGTGAATTCAATCAACACTTTTGGACAAGGCGGAGTGCATGATTATCCGATATTGATTGTTAAGGGGGAAACAGACAATACTATGGTCATGACCATAGTATTGTCTGTAATAGAGACAGAGTGTGGACTCTGTTTACACTGACCATTGCCATGGAGAGCCACCATTGCTTCAGTGCAGAGATCAGGCGGATTGATCCGTTGGATATCCCAAGTCGGTCACGAGTTTGATCAAACCTTGCTATAGTTTGTAGCTTGGAGCCCTGACGAGAACTTGGTCCACTGTACTTTACAAATAAAAAAGGAAGCTGGCAGTGCCACATGCAAAAAGAATGGCATACTATGTTCTTGTGGATGAACAGAGGTCTTATCACAAGCATGACATGCATAACGATGGCAGGGCAACTACGACTGCAAACACCAAAAGCAACAGTTGCCGCAACAGAAAGGTTGAGTAAGTGCCAATGTGCCTTTGCAGACCTGCACACAGGGCTGCCTGGTGCCTCCACAGACAAGGCAGTGCATGCCTCATGCATACGTTAGCACACTTGCAACCTTGCAGAGCATACGCTGCTGGCACAACGCCCTCACTCTCACAAGTATCAAAAGAGCTGATCCAATACCGTGCAAACCAAACAAGCCTACAAAAGTAGCTACCTTTCGCAAAGACCATGGTATGGCACAGATTGCGTGCACATGCGCTGGAGCAAGCAACCTTCGTGAACAAACACAGTCACATACTCCAGACACATGCTGCAAGCTCAAGCTGCTCAAGCATCAACTGTTTAATGTGTCCTATGCTGATGCGGCACCAAGTGCAAAATGGTGGTTGATTAAGAGCATTGCCTATCCTGCATGTCAAGTCAATCAAGTCAGGAGTCAACTACACGCTGCTGGCTGGTCTAAGGTCACTGTGGGGCCACCTGCATTGCATGCAAGGCATCGTACCCAACCGGTACAGCTATATACACATCCTTTGCCTACAACATGCCAGCATGCAGCAGCAGGTGGCCCAGTTGGTCATGGTCAACACCAATCGAAAAAACCTGCCACGCGTGATGCAGCAGCAGCACATGCACCACCACTACCACAACCAACTACCGAGGGTGCTGAACTGCAGCCACCACGTCAAGCTGACAAACAGCGTGTCACTCACTCATTGGTAACAGGATGTTGACACTCTCCTCCAGTCCAACATATCAGGACCAACAGCTTGCATGTGGCATGCAGAAACAGGGCCAAACCATGTTGTATGCATTTCATGCAGAGTCTTCTAGTCAAGGAATTGCAGCGGCTTGTTGTGGATATTATACACTACCAGGTCATGACAGAGCTTCCCCCCTGGACAACTAGAGCCCACATAGTCCAAGCGATACGTTTGCATGCAGCACTGCAGCCTGTGCACACCGTTGCACACAAGGTGTGATGATGACACACAGCCAAAGGGATACCTGACTCCCGGCTCTGCCAAGGAATTTGCACAGTCCACAGCTGACAAACACTGATTATGTAAGGTTTCAAGAGCTGCTGCTGCTGTAGCAGCCATATTAAGACCATCTGTTTTTGAAACACCCCACCTCAACGTACCAGCCACTTCACATGTGTCACTCCCTCCAGCCTGCTGCAGTCAGGTCATTGGGTAAGTTATGGAGTGCTGGTGACACTGTGTAGGTACAACAGTAGTTGATCATCTATATATTAAAACAGTATTTCATGCTGCTACAGCAATGTCAGGAGCCCCAACACAGCAACACACACAGGAGTCAGGTAGGTTAGATGCACACCTGGACAACAAGTTGACAGCGCAGTGAGCCACCATTGATGGATGCATGCAAGCACACCTGCTTCTGCCAGGGGGTCCTTGCTATTGACAACAGCTGAATAAGTCTACTCATATCCAAGACAACATACAACATACAGAAACTGAAGTCACCTCTAAGCGTTTCAAGCCTGCTGGATGCTGATGAGCTCAACTTCACTCACTTGGGAAGCGCATTATGAAACCAAGATGCCACACACAGCCATCTAACACCTGTGCCTGTCACTGTCTGTTGTGTCAGTCAGGAATAACACACCTGTGGATTCCTGATAGGACCCACAATCAAAATGAAATGGATTCAATCTGTTGGCTGCTGTTGCCTGAACCCAACGCTACTGAAAGCTAGGCAGCCGTCTGCTTGCATCTACAGCCGAGGACATCCCAGCCACGTCACAACAAGCACAAACCTAGAGATGTGTGCAATGGTTGGCGCCAACCTTGTGGTGCCGAGATACTGCAGAGCCACCAGCACTATGGCGCAGGCGCACTTAGCATGATGCACGTCAGTCACTGGCACAACTGCACCCTGCGTAACCACACTTGGCACAGAAGCCAGCACTTGAGAGCCTGGTGGTTACCAGCTCTTGGTCACTGCAGTGGACGCAACAGGACAACAGGACACAGTGGAATGCACAGTTGACGTATCACCCTGATAGCCACTACCAGGAAATCTGATGGAGCCCTGCTGCTGCACACAACACACACAGCTCATGTAGGCAGGAGGACGCCCACACTGATCAGACACAGACGCATAACACACACATACATACGATAATAGCACCCAGCAGATGGCAACAACAACACCCTTATCACAGCTGTCACCCCTTCCCCACCGCTGATCTGCGCCTGGTGTGCTCTGACGTACTGCTGTTGTTGAGTGCAAAGCCGCTGTGCGTAATTTGCAGCAATTGGCAGTATTTCAGTTTATGCACAGATGCTGCTGTTCTACTTGGCCTAACAGATCAACAAACACGATGTTGCAAAAGTACCAGAGCAAACGTGCAGTACAATGGAATCGTTGTGCCTGTGCCTGCTGAACGTGTGCCCACCAGAAGACCCATTGTGATATAGCCGACAGGTGCGGCAGCCATGACCTCCTCATAACAGCCAACTCAGTGCTTCGTCAACGCAGGGCTCTTGAGTAGGGCTGTGCCCACAATGTGTGTTGCCATGTTGTCTGGCTTGTACACTACTCAACCAATGGTATACAGTACGCTGGCCTGCCTGCAGATATTGGCCTAGCCTGCATTCCGTGAGCAGGAACCCCTGAGACACACTTCGCACTCTGCCTTTGCACGTACCCCCACTAGCGTAACCTGACAAAAGCACACCCTGCTGAAATATATGCTGTCGATGGGTGGGCCAGGCTGAGCCTGGCCACCCTCTCTGACACTGCAGCTATTAAACTGTAGTCCGCCTGCCCCACTATGCCTGCCCCTCTACTGTGAAGTTACTGTGACAATCGCACCACCTACAAGCCTAATCAGCACAACTACTACAGGTCCTCCCTCACATGCTGCGGCTGTCCAAGCTGCTGGTAGGCAGCCTCAGCAGCAGCTGAGAGTGTGCATGCAACACTGGCGCAGCAGCAGCTCTAGCCTAACAAAGCCTACACCTTAGACAATCTGCTGCTGCTGATGCTCTCCCTAGGCAGCGCTGACACGACCCCTCAAAACTGCTGCACTGCCTCCAGCAGCAGTCACAGCACAGCATCACCTGCACCTTGCCTACAGCAGCAGGGCACATGGTGGACCAGCAGTAAGCCTGCCATCCGCTAGCTGGCACCCCACCCTGCCGCTGGCCCTGCACCAAAGGTTGCAAATTCTGGTGTGGTGCCTAAAGGCGATGTGCCTGGAAGGTGCGCCACAGGGTCGGCTGCATAGCCAGCAGCGGCAGCTGCTGCATTGGCTACTTGATCAGCTGCAGGGTAGCCTGCTGTGTCAGGCTGCTGAGGGAACTGCTGACCCCCTGGTTGAGGGAAAGAGGGGAAGGCCCCACCAACGCCTGCTGCACCCAAGCTGCCATATGATTTGGCAGCCATAGCAGCAGCTGCAGCAGCAGCGGCCGCTGCGCCTGGCTGCCCAAGAGATGCCCCAAGCTTGCTGCTCATCCCTGCCATGTCCATGTGGCCCAGCTGGCCTGGGTAGCCATTGAGCGGCTGCTGCTGCTGTTGCTGCAGCTGCTGCTGCTGCTGCTGGAGTTGCTGCAGCTGGCTGTTGATGCTGTACATACCACCAACTGGGCTGCTTCCTGGCTGCACTATGCCTGCATCTCCAGCCCCACCAAAGCCCAAGCCGCCATACATTCCAGGAAACTGCTGCTGTCCCATGCCCGGAAAGCGCCCGCCTGCTGCACCACCTGGCGCTGGCGAGTACCGCGACCCGCCTGCAGGCACTTGTTGTGCATACTGCATCCCCAAACCACCTGGGTAGCCCGCTCTATCCTGTGGACTAGTGCTGCCATACCCTGATGCGATGCCACTGGTAATACCCCCGCGCGGGCTAGGCCCTCCCTGATAGGGACGCTGGCCATATGCTGCTGGGAGGCTTGGCTGCCTGAAGCCGTAAGGGGGAGCCCTGCCTTGAAAGCCTGCTGCTGGCATGCCTCGCCCAGGCCCAGGAAAGAATGGGGGCCCCCTGCGAGCTGGAGGGGGCATCTGGTCTCGAGGAACTGCTGGTTTTATCTCGATCTGCTTGTCGTGTATGTTCTGCATGGCTCCATGGCTGAATACATTGTCCACTGACTCCTCCTCGGCAAAAGTAATGAAACCGAACCCCCTGGGCCTTTTGTTGTCGTGATCATACATGACCACCGCATCATCCACCTGCCCGAACTGCTCGAAGTACTGACGCAACACCTGCTCATCCACTGATGGGGCCAAACCGCCTACAAATATTTTCCTGGTTTTCTGTGCTGCATCGGCTGGCTGTGTAGGCGTAGGATTATCTTCCTTGGGAACGGCTTTCTTGGCCTCGACCTGTGCGTGAGAAGTGACCAGGTTAGCCAAGACAGGTGCTGCATGGATGGCATCTGGGTACTATGTATCATTATGGTTCATGTCGTATCTCACGAGGCACAGAAACGCGACATACAACTCCCCATGGACAGCTCTGAGCTGCTGCCTACCTCTCTTCTGTCAATGGTGTGCTTGGTTGCCACGACCTTGTCAGCTACTTCTGAACTCTCAAACACCACAAAGCCAAACCCACGGGGCCTGCCCGTGTTGCGGTCGTAGCTCACGAAGGCCTCGAGCACAGAGCCAAAATTCTCAAAATAGCTGCGTAGCTTGGCGTCACTCGTCTGCATCAAAGCATCAGCAACTGTTAGATGTCTGCTGTAGCACGTGCGGTGCTCATTTCGGTCCCCGGCTAGCCTGAAATGCTGGCTAAAGCTTGTAGTCGCACCTCCCAAGAGAGACCACCTATAAAAACCTTGTTTGATTGCTTGCTTTCACTCATTTTCCCTAATATGTGCCCTCAACATCTACTGATGCTTCCGCAACTGGCTTGCCGAATCAACAACATCGCACGCACTGGCAATCCAGTCACAGAAAATACTCCGCAATAATGCCACTGCTAAAATCTGATGCCCTGCACCGAAAGCAGGCGCACGGACTGGCTCCCAGACAGCATTTCGCCTTCGGTCCTGAACCCTCAGCGGAGAAAAACTGTACATCAAAGGATGAACACTGGCGATTGAGCACATCAATCGTATTGCATCTCTAGTACGCACCATGCAAGGATGTTGGTGCACAGACCGAAGAGGTTGCTGCCAGTCGGGCTGAAGCTCTCTATCTCAGCAGTTGGTGATGTGCATCAGCAACCTGTTCATGACAGCAACTGGCCTCATCACATTGTTCAGAGCAAGCCAGATCAGGTTTGGTCACTTCCCGCGCCTACCAGTTTGAAACATACAACCCGGACGCTGCCAGCACAAAAGCGCTCACAGTAGAAGAGTTTCGCTTTCGCTATTAAATGCAAGCCAATCAAGGCCCATCGCCAGCATAGCATACGCCGGCAGCAGCCACGCCCATATGCTTGCGCCCATCATTGGCACATGGCCGCACGAAAGCACAGGGAGAAGGACACTGAAGCAGTTCAGATAAAGGCATCACTGAGTGCTGAGCAAAGCGTGTGTTGGTGCACAGCACAGCGGCTGCAACTGGGCCTTCAAGTGTTGCTGATGCTGCAGCAATCTGAACATTGGTCCACTGTTTTGAAAGTGCAGTGCACTTGAATGATTCGAGATACATACGCAGGCAAACATCCGGCTGTTTCTGTCCTGTGAGGCTGACCGCTTTAGAGCGAAATGAAATTTCATGCTCATAAACACATTTTGTCCAAGGCAATTCATTCCCATCATATGATTGAATTGTGCAACGATGCCTCCATGATGAGTACCACTTACTGCTGGCCTTGAATGCCGCTTCAATGAACTTTCCCTCACGTTGTAACAGTCACCGCAGTATTCTCGCTTTTTTCTCCGAACATTCAGCAGCAGCTGCTGCCAAAGTCTCTGCAGTTGATTGATGCTGCCGTATTGCAAATAATACAACACATCATGTTGCCTGGCTCTATCTCTTGCATTCAGGCAACAATCTGTTGGAAGACCTGCATAGATACATCAAATTACAATGCAGCAACGCCCTGCAGGAACATTACAAGCGGGTTGAAGGTGCGAGGTTGGCCAGGTGGCAATTGCACAACAAATGATCTTGATGGGGACATACATTAGGGAAAGTACAAGGAATGCCTGGCTGCCTTATGGTGAGCTGCTTGGCATGCTTCACGGCCTCATGCAAACCATATCAGCCTCATTATGCCATGGTCACACAAGGTTTAGAATAACATACTTTACAACAAGTTGGCAGAACTGACAGACCCTCATGAAGGTGAATCTCCTGCAGAGCACAAGACTCCTACCTCGAGTGCGCTGTGAAAATATTTACCACCCGCCCATAAAACAGGGTATTGTGACTAGCAACTGCTGCCCTCACCGCCAGGAGACTGTTGGTTTGCTATCAACACCTCAAGCCATTGACCAAGACTATCTGTGAACGCTGATTACATCATGAGCCGCCAGGTCGTTGGTGACTGCTGCTGTGAGATCAGATGTGTGCATCGAATAGGTCAGCTGCAGGGAGCAGCAGCTGATTGACTGCAAGAAACGGTAGCTGCTGAGCGCCGTGATTGGTTGTGCACGCATAGTCATCAATGGCTCTTGTGTAACATCCCATTTTGAGCACGGCAAAGAACTGTCAGGAGCTAGCATCAGCACAAATCGTGAGCTGCTTAAGGACACACAATATCACCATCATGGCGATGCTGGGCGGTCAATCACAAACGGATGTGATTTGAAGCGAAGATGGAAGCACTGCAACTGCAAACTTTCCAGCATGAAGGATTGTGGCGAGCACATACCGACTGATTCGACCTTTGATCAGCATCGGCTCCCCATGATCAGTTGATCTTCAGTGCCATCATCCAATCGCATTCAGTGCCAGCGATAGCTGCTGAACTGCTATCATGGCAAAAGTAGCCGGTCGCATGAGTTGAAATGAGAGCGCACGGTACAGCCATGAGTTGCTACAGTACAGGTAACTGTCATATCGTTGTATAAGAGCGAGCAAAGCTGTGATGCAATCACAGGGGGTGGGACACAACCATTGTCAGAGAACCCAGCAAAAAAATGGAGAACGTGCAAGTACCTGCGTTTGGGCGAAATTTGGATGACTGAATTACATTGATGAAGTTTCACTTTGAGAGAATGCGGCAGGCCTGCCCACTCAATCGCCTGTAACTACAGAGGGCACTTTAACAGTTTAACTACCTTTGAACCATGTAGGGTTCCAAACAGAGCCCATGTTGTGGGCCTATTAGGCTTGAAGGCTTCATCAACTCTATCCATGGTCCCGGGGATACTTATGCTTTGCTGCTTTTGCTGGAACAGTGCTGAGCACGCTGCTATTCAGCACTGCTCCTTCTTACCGTCTAGCCATGCCTCAGGAACCTACCTTCCTGCCTCAGCAACGTATAGACGCCCTACAGTGTAAAAGAGAGTGAGTCGATGCAACATTGGATGAGCGTGTTGCAGCTGCTAGTCCTTGGTCTTCAAGACAGTGTCTGGGTCCTGCTGTTCAATGGCTCCCTGATGGATGCATCCCAGATGCATGGTAAAGTTTACCACAGCGCCATCAGCACAGATGCATGTCAGCTCATTTGCCAATTCATTCATTGTTCCATGAGATCAATATCTTCTACAGAGGCCACTAAACAGAGGCCACAAGCCTGTGCGATGCCATCACACCCATTGGTGGTGAAGAGGCACTGTGTCGTAGCGCGCCATTATGGCATACTGGCAACTTTGGAAGATTCTACTCGCACAACTTGTGCGTGACGGGCTGAAGCCTGCAGCCGCTGCAGTGCCACTGCTGCGGCAGCAGCGACAGTACCCATGTCAGGGTGACTCACCAGTCTGATCGGATCAGACTGGGCTAAAGTGACATGGATAACTTATCATTGGTGATCGAATTTGAGGTGAAGATGCTGCACGGGCTTGGGCTCTCGGGCTGGTAATCAGCAGCACCAGCATGGCAGCGTCATTACTGGATGGCAGCCCCCGTGCATGTTTATTCATTTGCCAGCTCATCTAATGTTGCATGGCTCTATCTTTTTCGCATGCCATGCCAACTTGGCTGAGCGTCCAGGTCCTTCCGGTTTGTACGAGAGTGATCAGCTTGTCTTCAAGAAGCTGGCGGTGGGTGGTGTGCTGCGGTGGGTTGTGTGCTGCAGCATTGATCACATACTGCCAGGCGTCTAACACTGTAACCACCCAACGCATGTCAGCGCATTTGCCACAGCATTTCAACTTGCTACTTGGGCTAAATTTCTTTTACAAATGGGGTGTGACAGAAGTTGATCAGACACTCATGCTTGCAATAACAGGTAACTTTGATACTATGGCAATGCCAACAAATGATCAACCCGGTTGATCGTGTGGCACACGGTGACTTCCATCAAGGAAGGCTTCCTTCCAACCCCACAAGCATCATACCAGGGTGGCGCCCCCAACGCATGTCAGCGCATTTGTCATAGCATCTCAACTTGTTGCATGGCTCAATTTGTTTCACATTGTGGTGGCACCGTGAAACTTCAACCCTGTGTTGCCCAGTCCAAGACCAGCGGGGGGCTCATGATCATAAATATATGTTCAATGGCTCAAGGGACAGATGGTGCAATGATGTGCCAAATTACAAAGCACGGGTGCATAGCTGCTGCAACTGGCCAATCCAGTAGTTGCCAACTACTAGTATCTGCAGGCTGCTACAGCACTGCTGAGCTTTTTATGTTACTGACTGCATCTCGTGCCTGCGCTGTTATGCTGCCAGGGGGCAGCTGCCCGCCGCAATGCTGGCCTGCACTTCCCTGCCATGCGATGCCTCAGTCGTCGCCGTGTTGCACAGGTGGCAGTGTGCCTGTGCCTGCTGTTGGCTCTGCTGTTGCTACAGCTAGCACACCACCTCAGGTATTGCACACTACGCTGCAAGTTGCCCACATCACCCACAGCTACCCTCACTCTTAACTGGACAAACTGTTGCACTCGATGCATGTACCGCTGAGACCACTGCTTAGCCGGCAGCAAACCCAACTGCCCTACTGCCACACCTGCCAGACCTAACGCATGAGGGTCCATGGTGGGTAGTTGCCGCAGCAGCTGCCTCAGCAGCTGTTCAAAGAATGGCTTAGCAGCAGTTGAACAGTGCAAAGCTGCCAACGCAGACAGCAGTCGTGCCAGCTGAAATCCAGAGAACCGCCTCAATCCAACAGTCCAGATGGCCCTCCTGTACGTGAAGAGCCATTTTTCGGGCAACATGACTCCCAGCTGAGCAAAACTGACCACCAGATCCGTCAGCAGTGCAGCAGCCCACCCAGAGCAGCTACTCCCACTGCTGTGGCCATTACCTTTGAGAAGCATGTTCTGTGCAATGCTTGCTACAGCCCTGCCCCATTCCGGATCAGGGTCATGCTTGAGCTTCACCACCAGCTGCAGTTGCCACACCAACTGCTGCTCTGTGCAAGCATACTCTCTGCAACTTTCTCTGCCATGTTGACCTGTTAGCCCAGTCTTCACCTGAGGACCTTGCTGCATCTTCTGCAGTACTGAGTGTAACACAAGGTCTATCCTGGCAGGTGCTAGTTCCAGCCGCTGGTGCAGCAGACCTCGCAGCAGCTGCTGCAGCTGCAGCAAACTGCACTGTGGCAGCTGAACCATCAGCCTGTCATACACAGCATCAAGCCATGGGACAGATGCCCTGAACCGCAGCTTATTGAGACACCACAGCGCTGTGGTCAGCTGTTTGGGCTTGCATTGCTGCAG
This sequence comes from Coelastrella sp. MACC-549, assembly GCA_018290735.1. NCBI lineage: Eukaryota > Viridiplantae > Chlorophyta > Chlorophyceae > Sphaeropleales > Scenedesmaceae > Coelastrella > Coelastrella sp. MACC-549. The sequence goes on along the minus strand of JABEVS010000204.1, from coordinate 19,758 downwards.
CTGCTGGTGCAATTGCAGCAGCACTGTGTTGACCCATGCTTCTGGAGGCATTGTGCTGGTATACATGACAGCTGATGACGCACCTGCTGCAGCTGCTGTTGCGGATGGTTCTCGGGCGCTAGGCATAGAAAATACAGGCCGTGTAAGCAGCTTGTGTGCTGCTTTTGATGTTAATGTTGCTGTTGTATTTGATGGTAAAACAGCTGTGGTCGCACCAGGCTCCTGTCCAACACTGGCACTCCCAACCTGACTCTTGCCTGCAGTTTGCCCACAACCAGGCAAAGCAGCTGCTGGCTGCATGGAACGGCCCAACACCGCTACTTTTGCTGCTGTTGTATGCTCTCCTGGCTGATTGGCCCACACAGCAGCTGCATACAGCACATCCACCAGCTGATCAGGTGGCATGAAGCTCACATGGCCCGCCACCTGATGCCGCCATACAGCCTGCCACTGTCTGTCAGGTGTGACTTTCAGACGGGCAAGGCAGCAGGCAACATTACTCAGGAAACCTGCATGCGCAATCACCTTTGCCATTGAGGCTTCGCCCAGTGCAGATGATTGCTGCTGCTGCACCGCTAGCTGACTTGGCCAGGGCCTTGCTGCAGCACTGCTGCTGCTCCCGGCCGCTTGCTTCGCTGACATGACTGCACCTGTGCACCGCAAGAACCTCCTGAGCCAGGTAGAAGGCGCTTTTAACACTGCTGCCCCAGCTGTTGCTCTTGCTTCTGCTGCTGCGGTCACGGCGATAGCCAGCAGCCTCAACTCATTTGCACTGCAACTGCTCAGCTCCTTCAACGTGACGCCAAACAACATGGACAAGAAGGACACAGCCAGGGGCACCCTCCACACCACAGCAAGTGCCCAGAGGAGCGAGGTGATACTGCTGATGTCTGCTTTTGGGAGCAAGGGCCGCATCTGGTGCTGCAGCTGCCGAAGCAGGTGTTGGGAGGGTGGATGCAGCTGCTGCCGCTTGCTGAGCTGTGCTAATGACACCACTGCTACACATGCATCGCTGGGAGAGACACAGCGCAGGGGGCAAGTGCTGTGATGTACGCTGTAAGTGCTCCCTCCAGTGCTGCCGCTGCACAACACTGCCGGTGCTGGTTTAGGTGCTTCCCTTGGTGTTGCAACAGACTCCGTCAGGTGCACCCTTGCGAGCAGTGAGCTGAGCAGCTGCTCACTTGCCGCTTGATTGATAGGTAGCTGCAGGCGAGCAGCAGCAACTACTACACCTGGAAGCAGTCTGCAGACTGCTGTACTTGGGGAAGCTGCAGCAGCAGCAGAAGCAGTCTGCTCGACGGCAGCAGCAGCAGGCAAAGCTTCGGCTGCAGCAAGGAGCCAACTGGATGGCAACTCGCAGTGCTGCAGCTGCTGCTGCTGAGCCAGCAGTTTCAGAAGACGCATCACTTGCTGTGCACTCATTTCAGCAACCCCCTGTGGATGTAAGTGCGCTTTGAAGAAGCTGCTGGGAAGCTGCATGCGCAGCTGTGCTGCTGCTGCTGTCACAAGCAGTAGTTGATTGGGGCTGAAAGGGTGTTCAAGGGCTGCTGCAGCAGTACTCCAGGTCTGCATCCAATGAGCATCAAGTAAGCTGTGTCGTTGTTGCTGCTCCGCATTGATGACACTGACATATTGTGCCAGCTGCAGTGCATTCACCAGAAACCAGCCAGTGACTGCTCCAGTTTGCTGCTGCTGCTGCTGCTGCTGAGATTTCCAGCCTGCATTGACGTGCTTCAAGCTGTCCTGCTGGTGTGATGACATCATCGCAATGCTGGTTTCTCTGTACCACTTGATCCAGTCAACATGTGGCTGGAGCTGAAGCTGCACTACCGCTGCACTAACATCAGCAATGAGGTTAACATTCTTTATCGCCTGAGAATCCCCAGTGATGGCAGCAGCAGCTGCTGGGCTTCGTCTGTTATACCCGCCGGCTGCAGGTGGCTGAACTGCAGCCTGTGTGTTGTTTAATGCTGGTGTTGCTGCTTCATCTGCATCTGGGCCTGATGCTGTTTGCCCCAACGGTGGTGCTGCTGCTGCTTGCTGGTTCCCACCTGCGGACATGTGCTTCAGCAGCACCAGCAGCTGCTGTTGCTGCTGCCTGCTCTCTTGCCGGTCCTGAAGCTTCCAAACTGCTCGCAGCACTTGTGCAGCAGCAACAGTGTCTCCTGGTGCTACAGCAGATGCGGCTTTGACGACAAGATTACTTATCACTGGCCGCAGCTGGTTTAGAGGGTCACCTGGGTGTGCTGCTGCAGCATCAACTGCAGTTAAATTCAAGGCCTGTTGCTGCTGCCTCCCACGATGGCACTTGGAAGCTACCTGAGTGGCTTGTTGGAGAGCCAGCAGGGCTTGCTCACTGCTCAGTTCCTGCCACCTTGGCTTATGCTGGACAATGATATGCTGCTGCTGCTGCTGCCGCCGCCGTTTATCAGCTTCTAAGTAGGCTGCTAGCTCCTCCCATGTATGACAGCGCTGCAATGCTGTGCGAAACTTCTTGCGCTGCTCTTCTGCCGCTTGCTGCTGCTGCTGGCCTTGCTGTGCCTGTTGGGGTTGATGCTCTTGGAGCTTACTGGGTATCTGAGAGTGATCTGATACCAATTGTTCACGCTGCTGCTGCAATGTCAGAGTGTACTGGAATGTTGTGGACGCGTCCACTGCAGAGTGTGGCTGCTGAGGCGACCTCTGCTGCTGAGGCGACCTCTGCTGCTGGGACTGCACTTGTTGCTGCCGCCGTGATGACGGCAGCACGAAGCCTCCACTGCCGACATGCCCAGCCAGGTCTAGCATGCCCTGTTCTGCCATTGAACGGGCTTCAGCAGCTGGTGCAAGGCCCCAGCAACGTGGCTGCCCATCAACTGGCTTGAGGCATGCTGGCACTGCAAGCGGGCTGCAGCGCTGCCGTGCAGTCTGGAGCTTGGTGTGTGCCTCATACATTCTGCTGTACATCGTACGTGACTATAGATCACACGTACCGAGGCTGTTGGGATGGGCATGGTGTGCAGACGTGTGGGCGGCAATGCAGCAGCAGTCAGTTGTCAGGCTCAGCATCTTGCGCACGCCTTGAGTGGAGGTTGTACAGTAACTACCCCACATTAATTCACATCACTGGCCCTGCACACGAGATGCAGTTGTCCAGGGAGACTAGCAGGTCGAGGTGGCATGTGTGCTGGTTGCACAGGCGTTGCAAGCAGTTCTACATAACAACCAATCCCACTGTTGCCAAGCAGACAAGGCGTATGGAGAAACTGACAAGGTTACGGCATGTGTCCCGGACTAGTACTGCAGCAGCATAAAAACCTGCAGAAGCCTGCAGTTTGACCACTGTAACGATCTTTGAGGAACTGGGTACGTACTGGGTGCGGGGTACGTGGAAGTTAACTTGCCAGCGTGTGTCACCGTAGCAGCAGCACTCTGGCCATCATGGTCCCAGGCGACAAAGCTGGGAGCCACCATTCTGTTTCCTGTAGAAGGCTGTAAGTCGCTGGCATGCAACACCACACAGAGAAGCGCCCTCCTCATATCTTGGTGGCAGCTACAGGTGAACCGAGTTACTGGCAGAGCATGAGCAGCACTTCTTTGCTTGATCTGCAAGTGTGTACCACAACACTAGGTATTGTCTGTGATGTTAGCCCTTTGTCGCTGTCGAAACAGCCTTGAACGCTGCAGCATCAACTGCTTGCAAGCGATCCTCTTACTTGACCCTGAAAAGCTTTCAGCTAATGCATCTCTCAGCACTTGCTCGCTGCTATTCAATTGACGCCAGCACGCCACCATACTCGCACAGCGCCAGAGATGACAGGCAATGATTCACGCTCCCTGTCGTTCACTTGCAGGCAGTGTTGCTGCCATTAAGGTTCCGCAGCTATGCCAGCTGCTGCAGCAACTGGGTGAGGTCAAGGTTGCCAGTACTAAAGCAGCAGGATACTTCTTCTCTCAACAGCAGCTGCCAGCTGACATCGGCCCCATAGCAGGTGAGCAGCTTTGTTTGCACTACTGGTATCTCACTTGCTGCTTATTACCTTGATGTCGCGACTGGCACTGAGCTCTCGTCCGTGGCAGCGGACCCCAACATGACCCATAAGGATTTTGCGTACCCCAACATGACCCGTAAGGATTTTGCGTAGCCTTTTCTCATACAACAGCGATTCAGCACCTGAGTGACTACTTAGGCAAGCAATCACTAGATTGGTGTTGGGATGGCCTATTTGTAGCCTGCCTTGTCCACATGTCTGCATGCTGACCCCAGAGCATAAACATTTGTACCTGCTGCTGTGTCATACTGCAGGCGATGATGATGAGTGGCATGAGTGGAACAAAGTTGGTGACCCAGTGATGCACATTGAGCTCAGAAGATGGGCAGACGTTTTTGTGATTGCTCCATTGTCAGCTAACACTCTGGCCAAGTTAGCCAACGGCATATGTGATAATCTCATCACTTGCGTAGCTAGAGCATGGGACTTTCAAAGACCTTTGGTGGTGAGTCGCTTCAAGGCTAGTAGCCAGGAGGTGGCGATCATACAAGATCATTAGGCTGATACAGCAGGGGCAACAGCGCTAGCTTAGGCTCTGGCAGGGCATGCAGTGGGTTTTTCCCCTCTAGCAGTGCTCTTGTAGAGTCGCAGCCAACTTTCACGAATGGCATACTTGATTGCAGCTACCCACCAGAAAGGCCTGTCAATGCTTGGTATGCTGCTGGTTGTAAAATGTTTTGTGCAGGTTGCTCCTGCAATGAACACCTTCATGTGGGAGAGCCCCTTCACTGCCCAGCACCTGGCCAGTGTGAAGCAGCTGGGTGTCACAGTGGTCGATCCCATTGCAAAGAAGCTTGCATGTGGTGATGTGGGCCAGGGGGCTATGGCAGCCCCAGATGCCATAGCAGCAGCAGTAGAGGTTGCACTGGCAGCAGCAGGGTTTGGAAGACTGTAGTAGCACTGGCACAGGCTGCCTGCATACAGGCTGGTGAAAAAGCAACTGGTGTGGCATGAAAGAACCCGAGCAACAGTGCATGATGGCCTGATGTGCCTTTGTTAAGATAAAATTGAGCTATGCAGCATATAGTATTGCTATGGCAAATGCGCAGTCATGCATTGTGGGCGCCACCCTAGTGTAATTTGTACCTCTTGTGCACTGCTGTTTTCCTTGTTGGATTGTGGCGAGGTTTGCTGTCAAGACACCAGAACACAGCGTTGCAGATGTGTTGCGTTCATACAAGAGAGCAGCGCAGACTCTGTTCTGAACAGTTCCAGCCGAACAGCAGCATGTCCTAGGCCGACAGAGGTTTCTTGTTTGATGCTGCCTCCTAAGACTTGACGCTGTACATTGGAGGTTTGTAGCAGCTGCTTTAACTGCTGCAGCAGCTAAACCTTTCTACCGTTGTAGCACAGAGGCTGTTGTGTCAGCTGTGAATGCTGCAACAAGAGCATCGTGCTCAGTCTGGCAGACTGCCTGCAGCAGGCATGTGCTTGGTCAGCTGACAAGCAGCACTACCATCAAAGGAATAGTAGCATACCAGGTTGATATGATCAACAAACATTTGCTGTTGTCTGTGTTGGCAATTGGCATCAAAGCGCTCAATGGCGACAATGAAATATGTAACAGGCATCAGTGGCCGCCAGTGGTCGCCATGACAGCAGTGCAATTAATGGGATAGGGGATGCAATGAATCGGAAGCTTCCTGAATCCGGACACTTTCCTTCCAAGGACAACAGGCGAGTGCTTGCATGGTGGCAGACCATGCACCGTGAACTACTTGAGCTCTGTAGGTATTATAGAATACTAGCCTGACAGCTGGGCAGTGGTGAATCTGAGTTAGTTCTTTTTGTTATGCTCATACGTCTCAAAAGTCCATCATCTAGGGGCTTCGATGTTCATTGCTAGGCCATGTTGCAGAAGCTGTCATCCCAGCATCCCAGCAGCATCCTCAGAAGCAATCAAACTGCGCTGGTGACATTGTGGCGAAGGTGGTAGTTCGCTGCTGCAGAGGCATTAGACAAGCGCGGTTACGTTTGTGAGCGGCATCAGCATTGGCCCAGGCTGGGCTGTGAGCGGCCCTGTGGTGCAAGCGTTGCTAGAAGCTGCCAAAATGCGACAGAGAACCGATTATGATATACCGTAATGGATCTCACCACCTCATGCGGTATCATTGCAGCTGAGTCGTAACTGTCAAAAGTTCAAAATCAAGACTAAGCAATGATCAGCCCTTCAATTCTTCGTTGATTGTTGTCAGACACAATCAAAATGGTCATGCTGGACAATCAGCGTCAGAGCCAAATGTGCATTTATACATTACCAGCTGCGAACTCCTGTGGTGCCTTTTGATCGGGCTGCAGCTTCGTAGCACGCGGCAACTGCTCGTTTGTGTGAGGAGTGCTCAAGTCAGCAGGCAACTTCTTGAGACACGCACATAGGGTCCAACATCACCAGCAACATGCCCTCCCAGGCAGTGAAGCAGAGAAACACCATCAGCTTGAAAGGGTCTGCCCAGATCGTTTCCGAATACTTCAACTATGCTGTAAATAGGTAATGTAGTTCATACTTCGGAGTAATCACGGCAAAGCAGGACAGCAGCACTCTGACTAAGCTATTTGTGCACAGTATCCTGTACACCAGAGGCATCTATCCCAATGACAGCTTCAAGACCGAGGACCGGTATGGCATGCCTATTATGGTGACGATGGACGAGCACCTGGCAAGATACCTTACGCAAGTCACCAAGCAGATGCAAGGTGAACAGTGTTCATGACAGCTGCATGATGCAGGCAGTTGGGGCGTAGTGGAGTGGTCTGGCAGTGCTCATGTTCAAGCAGACAACTGAGTTGACTTGGTTATGCACCTGTCTAACCTGTGATTTTGGTATCTGCCTGCCTGCTGTAGCATGGCTTGAACAGGGTCGTCTGCAGCGGCTTGTGCTGGTTGTGAACAGCGCAGTAGGCCAGAAGGATGTTCTAGAACGTTGGACCTTTCAAGTAGAGACAGACCAAGCAGTCTTGGATGGAGGGTGAGGAGTTGCATACTCCAAGCGAAAAGCTAGTTCTCTTAATCACTGCCTCCAACATCACCATGGCCCCTGCAGTGCAGAATTGTTGTATGCAAATGGTCCTGAGTCATGAAATGCTCTTCTCATGTGCACATACTACCTTGTCATTGTCGCAGGTTCCTGCGTACAAATATTTCTATTGGCACTCCCCTTCCGCCCCACCCCGCT
>JABEVS010000204.1:0-12544 GCA_018290735.1 Coelastrella sp. MACC-549 | reverse complement strand
GCCGCTGCTGCTGCTGTTGCAGACCACCGCCTGAGAAGTCACAGCAGGTCATACAAAAAGAAATTGCGGGAGTCATGCGGCAGATTGTAGCCAGTGTTTCCTTCATGCCACTGCTAGATGACCCATGTAGGTACAAGCTGCTTGTGTCCAAGCATGAACAATGGCAGTTGCAATCATCCACGAATTGATATGTGGGCTACCAGTGGTCCTGCAGCAGTAGCAGCGGCACAACAGTGCTGGCTTTCACCTTCCTTGCCTGCCAGTAGCCTGTGATATGGCAGGCAGTGGCTCTTAGACGCCTTGCTCAATCAGTGTACCAGCATAGCAGTAGTAGGGGCAAGCAGGCTGAAGCCGTTTCTGCCGTGTTCTTTGCAGGTACATTTGATCTGCTGGTGTATACACACAAGGACTCAACAGTGCCAGCAGAATGGTGAGCTGGACATGAAGCAACAGCAACATCTCGTATGGTTGGTGCTGGCACGTGCGTGTAACATGCGTCATGGCAAGTCATCTTAGATGTATGTTCTTCCAATCATACCTCCAGCGAATGAGGGTCTCCTCCAAAGGTTGCTGTGTGCTTGCATGTGATCAGTGACATGGATGTGTTGTTGCTGCTCAGGGAGGAGAGTGATCCCCGCTACATCGCTGAAGAAGCAGAAGAAGTCAAGCTGCGATCCTTCACAACAAAGGTGAGTGCTTGGTGGCTCAAACACCAAACAGGTGTCAAGGGGCCGACTCACATCACTTTCTTGAAAGAGAGGGTTGTCACACTTGAGCTATCAGCAACGGTCTCAAAACAATTCCCTCCACAAAAAGGATGGTACAGGCGCTCAAGGCCAAAAGAAACGAATAAGTGGATTGTGCCCATGTATACAACTGTTGTAAAGCCTGCCGGGGATGCAGTTGCATTGAAAGCCGATAGCCTGGATGGCGTCTATCCTATACAGATTGAGGGTGCAGCCATGTTGTTTGTACATCATGACACAGTTACAGCAGGATGTGCCAGCTTGAGCCAGCAGCATGTCACCAACCTGTTGATGGCATGCTGACACCCTTTGCTGATTGACCAAGGCACACTGCGGCGTGACAATCATAATTTGAGCTGCTTGGTATGGATATGTGCGTTGTTACACTGCAGGTGCACAGGGTGGAAGCTGCTGTTGCTTATAAAAGAAGATAATCTTCCTCATGAAATGAGCGCCACAGCGATATGGGCAAGGATGACTGATGGCATGTCAAGTGATGTCTGACAGCACAAGACATCAAGCTTGTGTCTAGTATGTACGCTGTCAGAGGATCTCAGAGACCCTCAGGTACACAGGGGACATAAAGAGGGGTCCAGCACAGCGTGCAATCCTTGAAAGATTGCATACTGTTACTGTACTGCATCATTTCGTCTGATAAGACCCAGCAGTGTGCTTGGTGGCTGCCGTTGCCGCGCTGCCAGTATTCCTCACCATGCATTGCACAACGCATGCATCTATTGTGCATGATGCCTGATATCCAGCCATGCCTACTTTGGGGTTCAAAAGCACAACCAACCATGCCTCGTTCGTGTTGTGGGTGCTCATCAAGGCGACCTGGAGGGCTGTGCTTGTTACAGTGCTGCAAAATAACAATTGTCTATGCTGTTTTTGGCATCTGGATGGTTTGGTGCCCACTTGTTGGCATTTCTGGATGTCACATCCATCTTGCTAAATGTTCTGCAATACTTCTCAGGGAACATAGCCATCGGCCTCCTGTGATTCTCAAGGGCGTGCTGCAAGCTTATCAGTGCCATCATACAGGTGTACCCCAAAAAGTAGCAGCTTGATGGGCGGTCTCCGGGTAGTGAAGAACGCTTGACATGCGTTCTAGAGCAAGACATATCATGCTTTCACGACGGAGAGATGCTGCTGTCATCCTCAAAACCACATTGCGGTGCTCCGGGTCCTTGGCGCCAATCAAGTAGTTTGGCACTCAACATGCAGTGGTTGTCGTGCGGCATCACAGAATTAGGTTAAACGTTTAGACACAAAACTTTACAGAAAGCGATCGAACTTTTTCTCAAACTGGACGTCATATCTGCTGCAATGTTGAGCGATGCGCAGAGAGTACCGCTTGCCTTAGTCGATCGCACACTCTTAACAGAGAGTTGCTCCAAATTGCCGACAACCAATTGATTGCAGCTAGACCTCAGCAGCCTGGTGCAACGGCAGCACAGATATGTCATTGTTCAACAGCAGAGAATATTGGTCCACTCGCCTTGGAGATGATGAGGAGTTTGATCAAGGCGGTATTTGCATAGCCAATATAGACAATGACCCTAACGGAGCCGGTAAGTGGCAGCTGCTACATGCAGTGGCTGCATGCACAGCAAGTCTGTGCAGGACTGACCAAGTGTGCTGCACTGCAGTCAAGATTGTCACAGGCAGCTTGCAGGGCATGCTGCGTGTGCACATGCCACATGAAGAGGGCTATCGGATAGAAGACATACTTCTCGAAACTGAACTTGAAGGCAGCATACTCCAGCTAGCCGCGGGCAGCTTCCTAGGGTGTGTTCTTTTTGCACCGCGACCAAGGCTCATGCTCTATGGTGTGACAGCTGCGACCTCCTGCAGCCGATGCGCCCACCGTGGATTGCTTCAGTAGCTTTGAGAGTGTGACATCTGCAGTGACGCACCTGCAGTGAAACTGCACATGTAGATGCTCTTTGTGAGATGGGGATTTGGTTCACTTTATATAACTTTTAAACAGAGTAACGGTTACTCTGTTATGGTTATATGACACTGCGCGAAGTATACAACAGCCATAAATATGTGCCCAGCCGGCACCTGAAATATCACGACAGCATACGAATCATATCTCAACATGTGCTTCTTTGCCACTGGGGCTGCCTGCAGGGGCAGTGGCATCTGCTTGGCAGTCCTCCACCCACGGAAGCTTGCAGTGTACAGCTTACAGGCGATTGGCAGCAGCTACCTCCAGCACAGCAAAATATTCGAGCATTCTCTTGAGCATACAGCAGCCAATATGGCCACTGGGGCCTTTGGCAACGTTGCTGGTGAGGTTATCGGAGAGCAACCTGTGGGAGCTGTTTTACCTGTACAGTGTGCCCAGACTGCAGCAGTAGCTGAAAGATATTGACCTTTGTATGGCAGAGCAGGCTAAAATCAGCAGCAGCAGCTCTACAGGTACCTCGACAAATGTGTATTGGTATGGAATAATTTGAGCTGTCCAATGCAACAGCTGCAGCAGAGCAGCTAGTGCCTAGGACTCAGAATGCCACCAGATAACTGCAATTTGTGCCGCTGGTGCATGTCGCCTATAGTGATAGACGTCATGTGCATACTGTCGTCATTGATGTGCGACGAAGTTCAATGCACAGACTAAGCAGCAATATATGTAGCGTTTCTTGGCCATCTGACACTCTGCTGCCCACCTACGGCTTGTGGCACCGCTGTCAATCCCCACCAGACATGCTTTGCTTTTGACAGGGGTGGAGCATATTGTGGTTCAATCTTATGATGGCCAATTAACATTCTTTGAGCAAGAGGCACTGGCGTTCAGCCGACACCTGCCAGACTTCCTGCTGCCAGGGCCCCTCGCATATGCAGCAGCAGCTGACAGCTTCATCACGTCTACAGCCAGCCTGGAGTTGGTTGCTTACAAGTACAGCGTGCTGGCAGCAGCCAGCGGAACCAAGGAGCAGCAGCAGGGTCAGTGTAATCACAGCTGTTGGGTTGCTGAGCTCACTGTTGAATGAATACACTGGAAAGTCTTCGTTGCTGCATAGCATAGAGAGCATCTGGAAACTACGAGCCGCCATTTTGTGATTGCGGCGCTATGTCACATCTTCTTGATGCTGCTGTTGCTGCTAGCACATGCAGGTGGTGGTGCTGGCAAGCGCATTCAGGCTGACTGGCGACTGGTGTTGGGAGAGTCTGCTTTGGACATCCGCATGGGCAGGGTGTCGCCCAGCACAACAGCAGGTGGGACCCGGCAGGAGCAGCAGCAGCAGCAGGGAAAGGCAGGCAGAAAAGGTGGCATTTCTGGAACTTGTATTTGAAGGCTGCACACCCAGCTTGCACACAGCAGACTGTCTCATACGCTTCAAGGGTGGTTCATCAGCAAGCTACACCATTGCAGTGACTGCTAAGCAGTTGTCACAGGCTGTGTTACACAGCACCTGCTCAGTGTCCTTGTTTGGCCGCTGCTCATGTCATGTCATACTGTTGCTGCTGCAACTCCCTGAACCCACAGACCAGCCTGCAGGCATACTAGTTCTAGCAGAGCACACCTTCTTCGTTGTCAGCCTCCATGGCCAGATCCTGGTGCAACGGAGGTTGGAATACCACCCCGCCTGCTGCTGGGCATTTCCAGCTGGAAGCAGTGACAGCAGCACCGGGCCGGGCAAAACCTCTGCTGCTGCTGTGGCTCCTGAGAACTTGCTGGTGGCCACACACACGAAGGCCCTGCTGGTGTATAAGGGTGACAGTCTGGCCTGGGCAGCGCGGCTTGAACTGTTGCCTGTGGCAATGAGGGTGGCGGAGGTGGCAGGCAGGCAGGGGATGATTGTGATGCTGGATGATGCAGGTCAGGCACGGTGACTGCAACAGCAGCAAACAGGGGGGAATGATACCTTTGACACCCGTGTCATAAGCGCTGCTGTGTACTTATGACTGATGCACATTTGACTATTGACAGTCAGCTGCCAGGACAAGCTACAGACAAAGACACCTGCGAGGATGAGCTGCATGCATCTGGAAGCACTGCCGGTCATCGCTGATGGGTCGTGCTTTGTTGATATGTACAGCTGTGTGCCTACAAGCGTCATGTGGCCAGAAACCAAGTATAGTTGTTGTTGTGTACTTGGGTGTGCTGCAGGGAGGCTGTCAGTGCTGTACCTTGGCAGCGCACCTCCCAAGCACTCCATCTCCTTTGCAGAGTCCCGGCAGTTGGATTACGCTGCCATGGAACAAGAGACAAAGGCACTCATGGCCAAGATCAAGGCAGCGGGTGCAGCAGGGCTTGACGTGGCAGCAGGTGCAGCAGCAACAGCTGCTGCTGCAGGTAGTGCCAGGGGGCTTGTGATCCGGGCCCAGGTACCTAGCAGGCTTGATGCTGCTGACAGGGTGCTTTGTGAGGGGGTTGTTGGGTCAGCTCTTGATGGCAACAACAGCAGCAGCAGTGCTGTGCGGCAGCTGACAATCACACTGCTGCTGAGTAATGCAGCAACCTCGACCAGTTTGCAGGTGGGTTAGTGCTGACATTATCACTTCAACATGTTGCCACTACTGAGCACTTACTTCCAGCTCCATGTGTCATACTGAGTCTGCACCGCAGCAACTGTGGCAGGCCATTTGTGCCTAACACTGGTGCTGCACTGGGAGGGACTTGATCTGCCTGCTTGTTGGCGAAGTTGACTATATTAGGGCAGATTAGGGCGTGTGTCATCAGCAGCTTTGCAGTATGTTCAATGTGTTGTGTGAGGCCTCACAGGGCTGCTGGTTGGCTGTTGTAGGATGTGTGCCTGAGCGTGCAAGTCCCTGCCCCTGTTGAGGTCCTGCAGCAGCCGGCGCTGCTGCCTGAGCTCAGCCCCAGCAGTAAGGCTCAACCAGTGGCAGTACAGCTAGCGCTGCAGGTGCCCAGCAGCTGCACAGGGACAAGCGGCATACCATCAGCAAACACTGCAAACGTGAGAACATCTGGCACTGGAATTCACACTATCAAGGAAGGGTTGAACAATGCATATCTGTTCATGCAGGTCACATATGCAGGAAATGTGTGTGATGTATTGAAGCAGAGGTGCCATTTTTTGCCTGAAGTGTCCCAACTTGTGCTTTGAAAGCTGCACCTCTACCAGAGGTATGGAATTCCTGGCTCTGAGCTGGTGCTCTGAGCTGCTGATATGTGCTGGGATGTACTCTGCTGTTCTATGCTTTGCTGTGCAGGTTGTCGCAAGTTATAAGTCAGCTGATGCTCAACTCTGCTGCTCACAGCTGACAGTGCAGCTGCCAATGTGCCTTTTCTGTCAGGTGATTGTCAACAAAAGTGCTGCCAGCACTTGCCTGCTGCTGCCGCTAGAGTCACAGCTGCTTCATGGACTCATCATACTCCTGCTTGATCTGCCAAGTAGACTCCTTGAAGTCGAGCATGTATGCTTGCAGCAAGACTGCTCAGAGTCAAGTTGCCTGCAGCTGTCAGCAATGACCGGTCATGCTGGCAATGCTGGAGTGCCTGTTTGTTTGCACATTGATCTTCCCTGGTGCTAGAGCTGCTGCAGGTCACCATTGTGAGGCCTTTTGTGCTGATGCCCCTGCAGGTGATTCCTCCTGTGAAGAATGCAGAGTACAAGGTCACGCTCACAACCAACAGGGACGCCGTGCAGTTGGTAGCTCTCTTTGGTGACATGCTCGTGCAGGTGGGGGGACACCTTGCAATGCCAGCTCAGCCTGGTGTAGTGACTAGAAGAACCAGCAGAGCAACAAAACCCCCGATGGTGACCCAAGTAGCCATGGGGCATAAAACTCCTGTGTGTTTCATTTCTGAGTGTCGATATAGGCTAACAGCTGCAGGATATGCATGGGTATCAGCTGCTACAGCCTGTACCTCTGGCAGGCTCACCAAGTTGCACTGCCGCGCTCCCTGTGCATGACTTCAGGCTCACCCTGCTCATGCTGAGGCACTGAGTCGGTCCCAATCAGCCAATGTGATGAGCTTCCAATACAGCAGCGGCCAGGATGTCAGCATACTAGTCTCCAAGAATGGCGGGCGGTACAGGCTGCAGGCAGACTGCTTTCAGGCAATGTGGCTTGTCATGCAGGTCAGGATCCCCTCAGGATCACTGTGATGGTGGTGAACTAATGCACGGTGCAGGATGCAGGATAGTTGCAGGATGTGCATTGACATTGGGGCTTTCTGCTGGGTTGCACACAGCTGCTGTGGCCTGTTGGCTAGTTAGAATGCACAGACTCAATGAGCATAATCAGCGTCCAGGCGCCTGCCATGTGATGGTGGTAATGTGATATTCATACAGTCGCTTTCTTCGTCTTCCTGGGTCCCTGCAGGAGCTGGCCAGGCGACTAGCTGCGTATTTTGCCACTGCTGACAGCAAGCCTGCCGCTGTGCGTGCTGGTGATGGCACATCTGACAGTGGTGCAGGGGCATTTGTCATCACCAATGATGAGCCATTGCCACTGCAGGTACAGCAGCTGTGGTCAGTGCACATCACAGTGTCGAAGCACCTCAAACACAGCACCAATTGCATGCACCTTGAGCATCAGCGGCACAGCCCTGTCTGCAGCTGAGCATTCACAAAGAGCTGGTACTTGCTGTCCGGCTTCTTAGGTGCCTCTACATGACTACATGTTTACACTGTAGGAAGGCTTCCTCAGTTCCGGCAGCAGTGTCTTCCAGCTGCCCAAGGCCCACGGACATCCCTCCATTCTGTGTGTGATGTGGTGCATCGTACTGCAGCAATCGATGACACATTAAATGCGGCTATTTGATCTTGACTTTTGTGCACTCTGCAGGATGTTTATGAGCTTGTTGACGGTCATTTCAACATGCGGCAATCACTTGCAGCAGCAGAGGCTGAACTTGAGCAGAGGGAGATTCAGTTCAGGAGCGTGCAGAAGCGGCTGTTAGTGAGATATCAGGTATTTGATACAGAAGTTGTGTGTATCAGATGCATGTTGGATTTCAACATCCGTGTTGAGTCTTGTTGAGTACAAGTCTGCGTGCCAGATGCGTAGCAGCCAACTGGTACCATTGATCGTCAACCTATGCAGTATTGAGATAACCCGACAAAGATGGTTGCAGGGGAGGTAGAGATGCAGCAATCTGTTTCAACCAAGTTTGTATGATCAACAAAAACACATACTTTTACACTGTTGGGGCATATGTATGGTGTTTAAGCTGCTACTGCTGCTGCTTTGTACCAGGATAAGAATGCTGCTCCGTTGAACCAATTGGATGTGCTCATGGAGGAGACATACGAGCAGATCATTGACTTGGCTGACAAGGTGGGCGGTACCAATGAGCACAACATGTGCGACATAGCGTGTTTGTATGGGTGGCTGGGTCAGCTGGTGTGTCAGTGGACAGGGTGTTTGATCTCAGCGCATAGCTCAATCTTCAGCAACACACTGACTTGCACATTGGCGCTACCCTAACGATCACTGGTACGTTGGTCCTGCCTGCACATCCTGGGGTGGATAAGACAATCAAAATTTTAGTAAACCAACATGTGATGCACTGCACAAGAAGAGATCTGTTGCACCACCATCAACGCCACTGCCCACAAAGAGTGGCAAGGCTTGCAATGATAGAAACAAACCTTCCCCATGCTCAGCTTGCTCCCTGAATATCTGTGATGCTGCAGATTGAGGACCTTCAGAAGCAGTTGGTGGCTGCTAGCCAGTCACTTGGGGCCGGAGTACAGCTGCTCCTTCTGCTGACACAGTGAGTCGTTCTGCAGGGGAGTGCATCCCACTGCTCAGCAGCTTCAAACAGCGCACTTGCTCATGATGTTCAGGCCAATTTATGTGATCTGTGGGCCGTCACTGTGGCGTGGGCTATGACATTTCGCCACATGGCCAGCTGCTGGGGAGGGTTAGTGAGGATGCAGCAAGCTACAGCAGTAGCAGGTTGTGCGTACATTGATTCAATAGCAGATGCATCAGCATGCTGTTGAGCAGGAAAAGCGGTGTGGGAATGTGCCTGGTTTATCCTCTGCTGTATTGGCAACTGCTGAACCCCAGGTACCGCTTCAGCCTGTCTGATGCAGACTACCACTTACTGCACTCCTGCCTGAGTCCAGTGGTAGTTGAGGGGGCAGAGGTGCGTAGGGTACTCACACACCAGCTGTGCCTGACTTGTGTAACATGGTACAGCTTTATGCCTCGCAGACCGGGCACAGCAGGCTCCCCCCCACCTCCTTCTGGTGCTTCTGGTGGCAACTTGTATTTTTTGCCAGCCCTGCGGATCATTGTAATGTGGAGATGCATTGCATCTTCCTGTGTGCTCAGGCTGCATATCTAGTCTTGTGCATTACCAGCAGGGCTTTGGGGACAGCCAGCGGTGAAGGCCTGTCTGCCGTCTCTTCCAACACTGCTTGTACCATGCTGTTACAAAACTGCTAAACAGGCTGAGCCAAGTTGTGCCAAGCTGCTGCATCATGACAGCTCTGAGTCCTTGCTGTTGCAGGTCAGCTGGGAGGAGATGACTGAAGCAGCCATGACTCAGCTGCTTCGCACCTCACTGGCAAGATCTGCCAAGGATGCTGCTGCGGCTGTGCCGCCCCTTGCTCAAGCACAAGATACACAACGGCTGCAGAAACACATATCGCTGGTAATGGAGCGGCTGTCAAAGGGCATGCATCTGGTGGCGGCAGCAGCTGCTGTCACTCAGTGACTGGGTGTGGATGTGTGATTTGCAGGGCCGACATGCATTTCCCTTGTCTGGCAACCCACAGCAACAAGTACAGGGGCAATGTCATGATGCAGGTTGAGATGTTTGCCAGACCATGACCCGTCATAGCAAGCCTACTTTTGAGGCTGCTTCAGCTGTCTTCATAATGTGCTGTGCCAGATCAGCTTTGACACTCACCTTAAAGCTGTTGCTGTGCTTGCTGAATGTCACAGTGTTCAGCTGGCATGCGTTATTCACTCTTGACTCCAGTGCAGTGATTGTCGTGTGATACTGCGCTATCTACTGCTACTTCGAAGGTGTCGTACAAGAAGACACAAGCACTATGTCGTTGGGCTAAACAAAGCAGGAAAACGTTTTGGTGCAGCTGAGTGTCCTTGCAACGTGTGGTGTACATCTTGTTCCTCGAGTTGGTTGGCAGTTGAAGCACCAGTACAGCGGTCAGCACCAAGGCACGTGTTGTTGCCAGTCAGTCGGCACAAGCTCCTCATATCACACTTAAACAATAAACAGCCACAATAGCGCAAAGAGCGCCCACCTGTCCTCGTGGCAGCACGAAACATGCAATGGCTGGGGCTGGTGCTTTTAAAGAGCCCAAAGCGATTGAGGCTCATTGGCCGCGTATTTACCGATCAACATGACTGAGTTCAACTGATAATAGCTATTGCGTTGCTGCACCTTGCGCGAAGGCCCTTTTCAGCGGTTTAGAGTGTCTCAGACAGGACGAGAAGCCCACCCAGCGCCTGGCAATGGCCCTTTTACTTCTGGTGTGCTTCTGATCATCTGTTATTGAAGCCGGCCGCCGTGACGCGAGACACATTGCGTAGTCCTTGGCGCACTCGATACAGCAAGTCCTCAGTAGTCCACGAAACCAGGCTCTTTCACGCTTAGGATAAAGCAATGCCCAAGAACAAGGGAAAAGGAGGTACTACTGTCCGCAGTGCTCTGTGCTTCGCATGATTAGCTTGAACTCGGTTCTGAGCAACAACCTCGGGGCCTGCAGGAAAGAATAGGCGTCGTGGAAAGAATGAGAATGAGGAAAAGCGTGAATTAATCTTCAAGGTGGGTTCCTTCTGTTGTGGGCATACCCGACAAGCGCCTCCTGGATCATCATGTGCATATGTAATAACTCAGATCTGTGAAATCACAGGAGGATGGCCAGGAGTATGCTCAGGTGCTGCGCATGCTCGGGAACGGGCGCCTTGAGGCACAGTGCATTGATGGCATAAAGCGCCTGTGCCATATCCGCGGGAAAATGCGTAAGAAGGTGTGGGTGAATAACGGAGACATCATCCTCATCGGCCTGCGTGACTACCAAGATGCAAAGGGTGATGTAATCCTCAAGTACATGGCAGATGAGGCCCGCAGTCTAAAGCAATATGGGGAGCTGCCAGAGAACATCCGTGTCAACGATACAGATATGAATGAGGAGGGAGAGGACGAAAACGCAGAGTACGTAGCACTGCCTGCTGCAGATCAGTTGTGGTTTCTGTTTCCTGTTGCTGCTGCTACTTATGCAGTGACATGGCTGATCAAATGTTGCTGGAGGGCGTTGTACGTGTTTCAACAAAATGCAACCATCCTCCGGGGGCATGCTATCTCCTTAACAAGCCCAGTGTACTTGTTTTGTGCTTGCAGGTTCTTCGACTTCGACGACATTGCAGAGATTTAGGCAGTTGCGCTGGCTGGACAATGGAAGCTGCCAGTATGGACATGTTCCAGCAACACCATGTGTGGCAGCTATCTCTTAATCAAACACAGCATCAGCTGCAGCGATGGCAGCAAATCCCCATTCTGGATGATTGGCAGCTACAGCAGTCTGTCACTTGGAGATCTCAGCGGCCATGCAGACACGATGTACAGATGTATCGTTCTGCCATGAGAGCTCAGCAGCAGTGTCAGCATCAGTGCCAACACTGCAGTCTGGAAGCAGGATTGTGTGGAGAGGTGTGTACATGTTGGGTGCGTAGCATTCGGCTTCTATTAGAGGGCGGGACTGTCAAGCACAGATGGCTTAGAAAGGTATGAGCAGCAGGCGTTCAGGTGTAGAGTCATTACCTCCGCAGCCTGGTTCAGCTATTGCTAGGCACCCCGGGCTTAACATGGTAGATATCATAAAACCTCCACAGTGTTTAGTAGTGTGCTTTCTGGTGTTTCTTATGTGTTCACCTTGATGGATGTGAGTTGCCCCGAGTTGTTTGCTGTATGCGGAAAGCCGGGATAAGACACAAGTCAGTCTTGAACCTGCCCAGTTCCGCATTTCCTAGTCTCTAGTCCCTTACCAGCCCTCGGTCTTTACCGGGCAGACTTTGGGCAAGCTAGTAGCAGTCTTGGACTTGCCTGATGCTCAATTGCTCAGTCTTTGGCTCTCCCAGCCACATCACTCTCTCGGGAACCAGGCCTGCATAAGTATTTCAGCCTGTATGCCAGTCACATCTCCTCGGGTGCACGGCTCAATATCTATCTATCTATCTCCTTGGGTATATCGACTGCCATATCTGCCAGACAACAGTGTTTGACAAGCAATCGACCCATTGCTGGTAGTTGGTGTTGGGAATCATGTACAACTGGGAACTCAAAACGCTTAATCGTTGTATCGTAGATTGGATATGCAGCGCTGCTCATGGCGCCATGAGAGATGAAATTGCAAGTTGCAAAGCAAGAATTCCATCTCTCATGCCATGAGCAGTGCTGCATATCAAGTTGTAAGTTACACGAGTGTCACCCGCTTGTTTGCAAGCCAAGTACAGGCTCATTGGGCATAGCACAGTATTTGATCACAGTAGGTATACACATACAGCAAGCTCATTTGAGCCAGTTGTTCAACAACCGGGATTGGTAGATGGCGGGTACTGTATGTCGCCCCATCGCCTCACCTACACTCAATCACTAGGCTGTAGTTCTAGCTGACCAACACTCTAACACACCACATTCCAGTGATACGCCTTCAAGGCGTAGACGGGTTACGAGACAACCACTGCACACACTGATTTCAAGCAGAGCAGTCTCAGACTGCCCGCCCTCATACCACATATTCAACAGCCAACTTCAGAACATTCTGCAACACATTCTGCACCACATGATCAATATCAACAACCTGTAGCAAGTGCCACTCCCCATTTCTCACGACAGA